>CM075861.1:5200763-5800763 GCA_037975125.1 Latrodectus hesperus
AACAGAAATTAGATGTCGTTGAAGTCAATGAAATGTAGCATTTTTCATGCATTTAATTCAATTAGTAACGATTTTGCTTAAGAATTTTCACTATTCAAAAATAGGGTTTTTGTTTCAAATGTCAGAAATACTTTGAGGATTTATAAAAGTTTTGCTTCTTTCAATTAAAACTCATGCACCAAGTTGTCTATCAGTACAAAAATGCATATGTATTCCTGAATTCATTTACTTTCAAATCGCATTTAACCATTTAATTTTGAAATTGAAAACATCCAATAAGCTGAAGACACAATGCATATCATTTTCATTTCTTAATTTCAAGTATGAAAAATATGTTTTTAATTGAAAATTTAAATAAAAACTGGCGCAGTTCGGAGAATTATTAATTTCTTATAATTAAAAAGGTACTAATATCTCCTAAACTTTCAAAATTTACTTAATATTCTCCTGCATAGCAACTAAATTTTAACAAAACACTTGAAATAAGGACCAGTGTGATTTAGTGGATAAGCAACAGTATAGCGTTGGAATGGAAGAGAATTCGATCCAGTTATATTTGATAAAAGGATTAATGCAGAAAACTTCCACAGGATTCAATAAATCGTCCCTTGTGACTTTTGGGAAGGGTAGAAAAAATGAGAAGAATTTGTTGACTTCAATACTTGATTATGATTAGAAATTAAGAGACAATTGGTTGTGTTTATTGAGTTCATCATAAATAGTTAGCCAGATGTTTTAGTGTACTCGTTGATTTATGATAACGTTTTAAACAAGAGGGAAAGTTTGGCCAAGTTTTAAAGATTCCAAATCATTTGTCAAATCACACATAAGATGAGATGTTCGTGGTAGCCTTGTGGTCAAGGCATCGGCTTTCCTTCGGAAAGAATGGGTTAGATTCCCAATGCCGCCATAGACCCACCGAGTACATGCGATATACGTGCTCGTTAAATCTGTGGAATCGAAAGTCCTGTGGTCGGTCGTTGAGCATTTACCATGGGTGTAATGGTCTGGAGAAAATTTCCTGCTCCTCCGGATCAATGTTAAAATTGAGGGAGGGGCTCTTCTAGTGGTACATCTATCGGAGAAATATTGGAATATTTAGAGCAAAGTCAAACTTTCAACTTCGTGGTGCTCTGGTTAAGCGAAAGACGCACCCTACTGACTTAAATTCGCATAGCCGTCGGGAGAGAGAGTTTGGCTTTTCCAAGTGTCATAATTAACGACACACATAAGATCAAAATCTGACCTACAAACAGCTAAATTAAATTCTAGAGTTTTAACTCTTCAGCTTCTAGTTCAGCAATAGTCAACCAAAATGAAAGAAGAAAAAACTAAAGCAGAGAGATGTTAAACATGGTGTCTGAATAAATATTTCTGCAAGCTAACAATACAAATATTTCCAAATAATTTATTAATTATTGTTAATTTTATTCGATATGTATTGTCACAAAATAAATGAAAGATGTAAGAATTCTTTAAATATTTGTAGCATGTTGTCTTTTTGGAAAACCACTAAAAGATACTATGTTCGTGTGGTACAAAACTTGAGAAATTCTTAAACGGTATCTTAATTAATTTTAATGCTGAAAACAAATCCAATATGTATTCTAATAATTTAAATGTCAGCCGATTAAAACCTGGAGCTATTCATTTCGAAGACAATGTATAACATTCTAACTAGCCGTTATTGATACTCTTTTAATATGTCCGTTAATACTTATAAAAATTTACAACTTTTGGTTATAAATAATGATCTGTTTAGATCATAGGTTCCCAAAGTGGTCCAAGTGGACCCCCAGGGGTCGATAGGAGACCATACGGAGGTCCACGTAGACGTGAAAAGAAAACAGGGGTTCACAAGTTGTAAGTGGGAGTCCACGAAAAATTTTCTGGTTTTCATAATAAAGAACAAACATTTTGGCTTGGATTTACCTATCAACGTAGGCAGGTAGCATCACTTACTAGGTAGGTACACAAAAATTTTCGAGGCTGAGTTCTCTCTCTCTCTCTCTCTCTCTCTCTCTCTCTCACACACACACACACACACACACACACACACACACACACACACACACACACACACACACACACACACACACACACACACACACACACACACACACACACACACACACGCACAGAATTGAATAGAACAATAGATAATAGTACAAGTGTACACCACATGTCGAGACTTGCGAAGTGCCGCCCGTGCGTACGCTCGTCCGGGATGCTTGTTAAGACCTGCAAAGGTATTAAATGCGACTTGCGCTGTGCTTGCAATCTACATTAGTATAAATACAAATGTCAAAAACAAAAGTATGACTATTTTTTATTGTTGATTTAAATTTCAGTGTTCATTGTTGATCTTTTGTCATTTGTTGATTGTTTGTATTAATAAATGTTTATAATTTTTTAGAACCACAAGTATTAATTTAATAAATAAGGATACAAGAAAATGTGCTACTATTTTTTTGTTCTTAACCCAATTTAGGGTGACATATTTTAGGAGTTTTGGGAATACAGTAGAAATGTAGCAGTAGGGGGTCTACCGAAAATAGTAAAACTTTGAAAGTGGTCCACGAGAAAAAAAGTTTATGAACCCATGGTTTAGATTTAGGAATACATCAAAATATGAATTACAATATTTGAATCTTCAAGATTATATAATAGGCTAGAAAAGACATCTATGTGAATTTCTATAGATATAGAATGCTAGATATTTCATTATTTCTGCTAATTTGTTAACTAAAGTTATTTTTTCTGAGAACTGTGAAGGGGGAAAAATAATTGCTTGATAAGAGAGTGCCAGTGTTTATAGAGTGCAAAATAAGGTTTATGAATATGACTTTCAACAAGTATTTACTTTTTTAAAAATAATATGATTAATATTAATTTAAATACAACTCTGATTTTAATTTTTAAGGATTTTTAAGAGTTGTATTCATGAAAAAAATTTATTTGGAATTTTACTTACTTTTCGCTTAACAATAGAATTTCGCAAATGGTTATACACGATCTATTTTTAGGTTTAAAATTCAATCCTAAAAATAGTTCTGAAAATTTTTCCAAGATCTATTTTTAAAGAGTAGTTTCAAACCAATAATCAATAACCATGAAAGATTTTGTGATTGGAATGCAGATGGATTGGATGGAAAAAAAAAATAATAACTTCTGTATGCCTTGGAAACTATTTTTTTCGGAAAAATTAATAACAGGGGAAAATTTAACCTTCGAAAAGGATTATTCTTTACCCAAAAATACATTTATTTTCAAATTATGACATTGAAAAGAATAAAATCAATTGCAACAGTGAAATATTAAATAAAATTTTTCAATCTATTTAACGCTTGTATTACAATATATATTGCTTTTTCAAAATCATTCACAAGAGAGATTATTGATAGATCCTTAATTTTATTTTCCAGCAGTCATCGAAATCAATATTAAATAAATTGTTGTTGTTTACTAATGACACTTGGACAAGCCAAGCTCGCTATGCTATGCGAATTAAGTCTATTGGGAGCGTCTTTCGTTTCAATCAGAGCACAATAAAGGTGAAAGTACGACTTTGCTCTACACACATGCCGGAGCTACCCGTTATAGGGTAGGCAACCATTCACACCTCATTCATACAAGGAAAGGACAAAGACAGGATAGATAGAGGGAGAAAGTACAACCATGCCCGAACCGGGATTCGAACCCAAGATCTCCTAATCCGTAGTCAGGCACGCTGACCACTAGACAAGTTGATCGGCTTATTAAATCAATAATTTATATTATTATATTTTTATGATTATTGAAATGTGTATCCAATCAAATTCTTTAATCTTTGAACTGAGAACAAACTTTTCATCTTAATATTTTTTCAAGAAAATAACTTGATTTCATATAATAAAAAATTATGACAATTTTGCTGATCTTAGAAACGCACAAAGCTCAAGAAACGCACAAGAACCGCTCTGAGAAACCGCTCTCAAGAAACGCTCTTAGGAACGCACAAGAAATGATTCAAAAATTATGTTTCTACCATAAAAAATTTAATGTATCATATTTGTCTAAATATTCACCACTTGTTTCTTAAAAAAAAAAAAAAAAAACTACGTAATTTTCTGTAATTGGACGTTTTGCATCATTCACGTTATGTTGGGGATAAAAGTGGTTTTTTTCTTATACGCTATAACACATGCTTCATTCTCATCACAATAATTTCAGTTCTCTGAATAACAAAGATTGTCTAGGATAGTGATCGCCAATCTGCCGATCGCCAAGCACTAGTAGCTCGTGACATTATTAAAAAGTTAAATATCCTTAACTTACAGTCTATATGTAAGGATAAAGATATGAGATGCCTATCCTGACACCATAACCCAGAGTTGATCTCTGTTAGTTAGATGGGAGCTGCTGAGTGGGAATAATCGTAATTTAGGAGCAGGGATCCAGCACAAGACCCCCGAATACCTGAGTCTACCTCCAGAGATATCATTTCAGCCCCTCAAGTTGGCTTATGGAGTTCAAAACTGTTTTAAAAGCTCTTAGCACAGTTTTACGGTTATTTTTTCATTCATATACAGTTAATAATATTTAATATTAACCATTTTAATTATAAGCAAAATTCTTAAAATTATGTAATATGAATATCTAATGCAAGGGTCTGTCGAAAATTATAGAAGTCAAATATTCAGAAACAGGAAAAATAGTTACTAATTTTTGCTGAAAACTTTGAAGTTTTAAAATTTATTTATTATTTATATCTCGTCTCATAACTTACTTAAATATTCTAAATGTATTTTATTTTTTAAATATTCTAAATTTATAAAGTAATTTTATTTAAATAATAGTTATCTTGATTAAAAAGTTATGTTGTTGTTGTTGTTACTTATGACACTTGGACAAGCCAAGCTCGCTATGCCTTGGCAATGCGAATTTAAGTCAAATGGGAGCGTCTTTCATTTTAATCAGAGCACCATGAAGGTGAAAATACGTCTTTGCTCTTTTTTTAAATCCTCCGATAGAAGCGACCACCAGAGAATCCACTCCCTCAATTTTGACATTGATCTGAAGGGGAGGAAATTTTCTCCAGACCATTGCACCCATGGTAATTGCTCAAAGACTGACCACAGGACTTTCGATTTCACAGATTTAACGAGCACGTATATAGCATATACTCGGTGGGTCTTTGGCGACATTCGGAATCGAACCCCGTCCTTCTGGATGGAAGGTCGATACCCTAACCACTAGGCTACCACGGCCTTTGATTCTCATCAATAGCGTTTTTTATATAAAAAATAGTATCATTTAAATTGCTGATTGTTAGTCATTATACAGTGAAATTCCGATTTTATCCACGAAATTGAATAATTAAAGTAGATAGTCCACAAAAATATGGCAAAAGGAAACAATTCAACACAAATATGCACTTGTATAATTTAAGCACTCAGTAACTAACATTAACTCACTTGTTATTTGAGAAATAGCATAACTATTCCCTATTTCCTTGTTTGTAGAATTGCTTTCTTAGAAAAATCAACCATAAATTTCAGCTTTTTTTATGCATGGAAACTCTCCTTCGTTATTAAGAGTTCAAGATTTTTGAAAGTTTGATTCTTCAGATAACCAGTAAAGTGAATGAAGCGCTCTCGGATAATCGGGTGTTTAAGGAACAGTGCATAAGAAACATTTTTTCATATACTGAAAAAATTCTTTATTAGAGACTTTAGTATCAGTTGTAAACTAAATAAAGGATGGCTGAGATTATAAAAATCTATATGAAAAAAAACTATTTTACCCATATCATGGTACTATTTCTTCTAAGAAAATAGTATTGTTATCAATCTGTGAGAACTGAAAAAATAGTTGTGGATGGTCTGCAAGTAGCTGAACACAGTAATCTCCACTCAATCTATGTTCACATTAAATAAGCTAATACTGAATTATACTTTTAAAGATATCTCGGTTTCGGTGTAGAATTGGGTACCCCTTTGTTTGGCGAAAATTTGGCGATACACCTTGGCGATAAAATTTAATTTATGGTAACCCTATTTTTGCGTAGCGCTATCTTGTTAGACACATTTTGGCACCTATAGTGATATCAAAAAATCGCCAAAGATTCAAGGGGTCCCCGATTGTAAGCTTTAAACGATATCTTAAGTATTAATGAGCTATTGATATCTTGAATATTATCTAATCGAGATTCATAGACTCGTGGACACAAATAAACTGATGACTTACTATAACATTGTTGTTACGTATTTTACACACGAATGCAAATGAAAGGTTTATTTTATACTTTTCACATTTTTTCGGCTAAATTTCACGTGTGTAGTGTGACGCCATCATTTTGTAGCAGTTTTGATAATTACAGTGAATTATGTGCTTCTAATTCTTTAGGAATGACGAAATTAATTCTTAATGAAACAGTTCTCCTATACTCTTTTAAAACAGTCTCAGATAATATTCAATAATCCATTAAATTTAACTCAGGATATAATATTACAGGAAAAAAAAATCTCTAAGAATATAGTGTTTGAAATATTTACTGTTTTATAAACAGTACATTATCCGCTAAAACCGAAAAAAAAAATCAATTTTTTTCGTTCGAAATATTCTTTTGAGGAAAATTATTTATATGAAATATTAAGCACTTTTAATTTAATAAATTGAGAATTTACTGCCTGAAAACATTTTCTTTCAAATTATATTGTAAACAGAATATTTTATGTCTACAGAATTACTTTATTTTAGATTTAACCTAACGTAAACGCCTAAAAGCTTTTTAGGAAATTAAGAAAATGACTTTCTTTATATTCTTTCTATAAATAAAGTTGCATGCGGCTTTCAACTTTTTTCATAAGCATGGGGCGTTTAGATTATTTATTTGCATCCAGAGAGCAGTTTATAAAATAAATGATGCCGTGGGGTGTGAGAAAATAAGAAATAAAGTCGGAAAGTACTTTAAGAGCTTTAAACGAAATAACATGCTTTAGATGATAAAAATATAGCATTATAGGTCTTCATTTTTACTAAAAGAAATCTTTGAAATAAGAAAAATTATGATCGGAAGGATATTTTTATTTAAAAATTTATTGTTTTTCAATGTATACCAAAATACATATTTAAAAAACAAAGATTTGCATATACTGAATTAACAATTTAACAATTCAAAGAGGAATATTTGAAGGAAAGGTATTCAAATTCACTATTGTTTCAAAAACATTAAAAAAATGGTGTAATAATAATAATTCTTGAAATATATATATATATATTTAAACTTTTCTAAATTTTTTTAATGTAGAAGTCTAAAACTCTGACCTTAAAATTTCTTGTCTCTTTCAAATAGTTGTTATTAATTTTTCTCTATCACTTAAAAATCCAAATGATTAAATAAGCTCTCATCTGGTCTAATGACAACTACTAAGACTTGACCTTTTAGTATTGAAATTGTAAAAGTTTTAAGTGCATTGTAAAATATTTATTATGGGCAAACATAAAAGCGTGTATTTCTAGTCCTTATGTACTTGACCATCACCTAACTCAGAGGTAAAAAAATAATCACTAAGCTAAATTGATGATAAAATTCTGACCACAAATAAATAGAGGGATATCTATATAAAGGATGGAGGTTAAAACAAAATTTTCTAACCAAGGTTTTAAGAATTTCAGAATTTAAAACAATGTCTATCAAGAAAGATCATCAAAAAGTGTACAATAAATCAAATAAACTACTACACTAATAAAAAAGTAAATTACGTAAAAGAACATGTTGTTATTTATATTACATAATACATTTGATTTTGAATCAGTACTGAATATAATATATAATGAGGGATTCTGTTAAAAAATCGTTGAAAACTTCCTTACCTCTTAAAAATCTTATCCGGTGAGGTATACATATAATTTGCTGAAATTCCTTTAACTGCGTCTCCTAAATTTCAGTAAGAAAAATTAAATTAAACAAATTGAAATCACCATTTTTAATATGAATGATTGCTTTGCAGTGTGATCCGTTTTGTTTATCGTTTCAGACTGAAAAAAAAATATTTTCAGTAGTTGAAGATTACAATCTTATGATGTGGAGAAAACGGATTGAACCATTTGTTTATAATCAATCCATTTGGGTTCAAAGCATTTGTGACAATTGTTGAACACGTAGAGACTACTATAATAATTAAAAAAAACTGAAATAAAATTAAAATTCTTTATTTATTTATAAAATTTCAGTAAAGACGATTATTAACTTTTGTTTAATTCAAAATTAATTTTTTTCTCTTCTAATCTAAATTTTTAATATTTATTAATTCTTTATTTGATAACTAAGCAACTTTATGCTACAGCTACAATATTTTAATACATTTTTTATTATTTGGTATCTACAGTACTGTGTACGAATTAATTGGGACAAACATATTTCTTAAGAAAACTATTATTTTCTCGGAAATGATCTGTCTCATACCAATTTTCAATTGCATTTTCTTACAACGCACGATTTCCCCTGACACGTAGAAAATTTTTCTCTTCAGTTGCGCTTCAATTGCTGTAAGAAGTGCACGATGGTGTGAATCGTCTGCTTCTGATGTGTATTTAAAAATGGATACACTTTTAGTGTATCTATTTTTAAAAATGGATACACTTTTCCTGAAAGTGTATTAAGTGTATCCATTTAAAAATGGATACACTTAATACACTTTCAGGAAAAGGATTAAAATTGTCACTTTTAGTCATCATAGTTCTATGATTATGAGAAATACTTTTACAGCAGTTGGAGTTGGAAAAACACAGTGTTTCTGGGATTATTAATCAGTAAAGCAATTTTGAGACAGTGTTGCCAAAACGAATGATTGGACGCAAACACAAAACCACCCCTCGAATAGACAAATTTCTTGTATGAAATAGTAAACTGCATCCTCACAATAAAAGTAGAGATCTTCAGAGAGAATTAATAGCCACTGGTGTGAATGTGGATTCATCGATAGTTCGATGAAAACTTATTGAATTTGAGAGATTTGCAAAAGAACACCAAACAAAAAAAAGTTATGAGCACCTACCAAGAGAAAACACTTTTACATTTTGGCCAAGAAATATCAATTTTAACAGCTAAAAGCTGGAAGAAGGTTGCATTCAACGACGAAACACATTTTTTTGTGCAAAGGTTTTGACCAAGATTTGTGAGGCGAAGTGATGAAGAATCCATCAGGGAACAACATCTTATACAAACCGCTAATCCCCTTATAAACAACAGTTAAGTATATTTTACTGTAAGCAGGTTTTAGGGTTATTTTATTTCTGGTGGAACTCGCCACTCTTATTACCAGTTAAAAGGATCATGAACTCCAACAAATACATTTCTGTTGTTGCTTATGACACTTGGACAAGCCAAGCTCGCTATGCCGTTGGCTATGCGAATTTAAGTCAATAGGGAGCGTCTTTCGTTTTAATCAGAGCACCACGAAGGTGAAAGTACGACTTTGCTCTATTAAGGTGCCTCGTAATTTTGAACCACGGTCAGGTGACGAGGCCACACCTGAGCTGGCACCCCCTCTCCACATCCACGCCACACCAGCGGAAGGACTTTGGACGTCACAGATTAACGTGGACACGTCCCCAACCCACGGAGCTCCAGCAACCCAGAGAAGGAGAGTACACCGTGGTCACCCTCCCAACTACTGCCCGCGGCAAATGATGCTTCACTTTGCTGAGCTTACGGGAAGCGGCGTGAAGCTACTGAGCCACTGGAGCTCTAGACATATGTAGACATTCTTTATGCGACAGCAACATAGGATGTTTTAAATGTGGTTTTAAGCAGATGGTAGTGTGCAAGGGACTTGGAATCAGTCAGAATATCTCATCTCTAGTTTTTGATAACGGTTCCAAGAAGATGGAATTGTCAGTAGGCGTCACAGCATGGGTAATTTCCAAATTACATCAACGAGAGGCGAAATTAATAATAACTGACAAAAAATTAGACATAGTATTACATAAAATATGTCATTTCAGTAAAGAGTATTATCCACTTGCAAATTGCTTACAGCAGCTGCGACAGCATGATCTATATACTTATAAGTCTATCATATGTATTCAACTCATGGTAACCCATTGTCATTGGTGGTTAACCTAATATAGCAATATGTGACGTTCAAAGTCCTTCCGCTGGTGTGGGGTGGATGTGGAGAGTTGGGTGCCAGCTCAGGTTTGACTTCGTCACCTGACTGCGGTTCAAAATTACGAAGCACTTTGTGATGGGCGAGTATTCCAAACCCCTTAACCTAAAGGTACAGCACTGGGCTCGTCTACACGAGGCTATGTATGTATCTTTCGAATCTACGAACTACGAAATCTTTCCTCATGCCATATTTATAAGCAAGCAACAATTTTTTTCAAGAACAGAAAATGACGGTTTTGAATTTATCTTGAAATTCTCTAGGTGTAAATCCCATCGAAAATAACTTATGGAGTGTTGTAAAGAGACATGTGAATAAAATGGGAAGCACAACAAAGAAAACAATGATTGAAAATGCTATAATGGTTTGGCTTCGCGTTAGAAGTGGACGTATTTCGAATTAGATTTCTATACCATGCATTTAACTTAACCTATACTAATTAAACAACATTATGACACTTTTTTGTGTTTGTCCTATTTAATGAGCACAATATTGCAGAACAGATTTTATACACCTCTACGGTGCTCAGTTCTCAGTCATGTTGGATATTTGTGAAACAAATGATCTGGAATATTATATTTTTTAAAAATATTAGTAACTTTATATGAAAATTAAAAGAAGATATTATTATCATCCTATATGTAAGTAGGAAATTTTTTGCAGGCAGTAGATAAGACATTACACACCATAATTAAGTATGAGGGCCGTGGTAGCCTAGTGGTTAGGGTATCGTCTTTCCATCCGGAAGAACGGGTTTCGATTCCCTATGCCGCCAAAGACCCACTTGCTAATGGTTAGGGTATCGGCCTTCCATCCGGAAGAACGGGTTTCGATTCCCAATGCCGCCAAAGACCCACTTGCTAATGGTTAGGGTATCGTCTTTCCATCCGGAAGAACGGGTTTCAATTCCCAATGCCGCCAAAGACCCACTTGCTAATGGTTAGGGTATCGGCCTTCCATCCGGAAGAACGGGTTTCGATTCCCAATGCCACCAAAGACCCACCGAGTACATCGATGTACGAGCTCGTTAAATCTGTAGAATCGAAAGTTCTATGGTTGGTCGTTGAGCAATTATCATAGATGCAATGGTCCTCTGGTGCTGCCATCTGTCGGAGGATTTAAAAAAAGACCAAAGACGTACTTCCCCTTTTGTGGTGCTTTGATTAAAATGAAAGACTCTCCCTATTGACTTAAATTTGCATAGCCAAGTCATAGCGAGCTTGGCTTGTCCGAGTGTTATAAGTAACAATAAGTATGAAGTTTCCTTGATAAAAATAGAGTGATAGAAATTTTTGTATATAAGTTGTTCATAAATTTAGAAATACTTTTTTGCAGAAAAAGATAAATATTTCAAAAAATGAAATTATCAATTTATCACAAACTTTCTTTGACAAAATTTCTTCATAAATTTCATCAAATAACTGAATATGCCATTCGATTGACAAAAACATGATGAAAATCGTCCACAATTTCTAAATCATGTGAAGAAGTATTGCCTCAATATCTAATTTAATAAAAGTTTCGGAAATAATAGTAAATGCTGCAAAATAGCAAATCGAACTTTCTTTTATGATGCCTTATAAATGAGATAAGTATTTTCAAGTTTAAATATTTATTCCAATTAAAATTAATGCCACTCAAAGTAATCTAATAAATGTCCTCTTTGTCAATAACTTTTGAAAATTCAAGGAAAATAAGGTGATAGCAATGATTTCAAACTCAGTTATAATTTGATAAATTTTTGCTTTCGAATAAAGCAGTCGAAATGAGAAATAAAAACGAAGAGATATAAAAAATATATATTTTATTTTTTTCTGCTAAAATTTATTTCCCTTATAATACTTTTAATACTGGCACATCCATAGAGTTTCGCTTAACAGAATTGATTTTCATACTAGACAAGTGCTAAATAAATAAAATTTAAAATATTGCTAAGGAATAAGTTTTGTATCCTTATAACTTAAAGTTAATGAAATCAAAAGTCTTTTGAATTAATAAAAAATCCCTTCAATCTGTGTTTTGAAACTAAATAAGAATCATTAAATATACTCCTATTATTTGATGAAAAATAATATGAAACGATAATATAATTTGCGAAAAAATCGTGTGCTAAATTTAAAATGAAATATTTCAATTCTAAATTCGCATCGAAATTTCACATGTGAAGAAATTTATAATTAATGATTGAAAGTGTTAAATTTGGCTTACAATGAATTATTATTAGTTAATTTATTAATACTTAACAATTAATTAATCTTTAAAAAGTAGCAGGGAATGTAAATTTAATATATAATATCTGCATTTTTTTCTCAAATTGTTACAAACACGTGTAAGAATGAAATAACTGTTTATAATTTTAATTATATTTAATTAAAATTTAATTTGAAATAAATGTTTCTTGTTTTAATATATTACTTACTTAATTCTTCTTCTAATAAATTTTTTTAATATGTCCAAATAACTATTTATATCATTTGTATCAAAAATTAATTTAAACGCAAATAAAATTTAATTTATCTTGTATCAAAATTATGAGAAATTTCCAAATTTAAATATTTCAAAATAAATTATCAAATGAGGAAAAAACATCAATTTAAAATTATTACTAAGGAATGAAAAGTATAAGTAAAAACTTAAAATTTATTATAATGTTATTAATAGTAAAAAAATAATTTAACCTATAATATAATCATACAAGTTATAATATTTAAAATAATTTTTATCATTTTATTCAAACAAGACAAAATAAGTAATTCTTAGCAGATGTTTATATTAAAAATTTTAATCAGTTATAATAATTAAGAACATTCGTATATTGCATTTAATATCGTATATTTAACATGGAACAATAAGTTATTACACTCTTTTTTTCCATCAGTCCCATTTTTTTGTTTTAGACTTTATTCCTGCAATAGCGTAAATGCTGATGTAATACATGCATATTACAATTTTATTGTTATTATTGATTATACTGATATTATGATTTTTTTCACTTAATATATTTTTATTTGATTTTATTTGTTACTTTTTATGCATTGATGCTCTTTAAGTGTTTCATGCATTATAATGCAATTTTCAAACAAATGAAGGAATATTATTTCAGTTTATTAAATTTTAGTTGCTTATGCACATAAAAAGTATAAATTACATACAATTTCAAGGAAAATCTTGATCTAGTTCAATATTAACTGCAACGTATAGATCCATAAAAAATTTGATCGTTATTATTATTTTAAAAATTAGTGATCAAAAGTCATGCAAGAACTCATAAGTAAAACAACTATATTTTCGTATTTAAATAAATATGAAACACTAATTCCTCCATTTCAAGTATTAAATATACGAATATATCTATTTTACAATGTTTAAGGATTTTGCAGCTGTCTTTGAAAAAGCATATACCACACTAGAGATGCTATACTATCGATCGCGATCTACTAGTTGCTCACGTAAGCATTTTTGATCTGTTGAATAATCTTGATTCTTCCATTGAGTTAACATGGACAATTATAAGTGCTTGTTTCACTCACCTAATTGCCACTGTCAGTCTGGTTTTATAGTTAGATTGTATGTGAGCAATATTAAAAGAGCGAAAAGTATCTTGTGTCTTCAACTAGATTTTGTTCTGCTGCTGGATTATGCTTTTTTGAAGACACCATGGAAAAGTTAAGTATCTTTAACTCGCAACTTCAGGGTAAGAAACATTTCTTAGTCATTAGAATTGGCGAAATAATTTCTGATGTTAATTCGTTTTCACACATGCTGAACAGGGGGAAAGAATATGATTCAAGTTGAACACAAATATTTTGTAAGCTTGAAACAACACTTGTAAAACAATCTCCTTCAACGCTTCCTTACTATGAATCCCACAGTTCGGGCATTGATGTACTTTTTTTTTCTCTCTCTATCTATCCTGTCTTTGTCCTTTCCTTGTATGAATGGTTCCTACCCTATAAACGAGTTCCTATGGCATGTGTGTACTGATTAAGTCGGAATACACTGATTAACACCAATTACTGTTTAGTTGAAAAAGTGGAGCAGAGCAACCCATGAAGCGTCACAAGACAACAACAAAAGCTTATTGTAATTAGTAAAAATAAGATTTATTTTTGAAAATATTGTTGAAGTAGTTGTTTATAAGTTTGGAGACCACTGTCAGATACAATCGGAAAATACCACGTCCTGAATTTATCTTGTTAAAAATAGTCATATGTAGACTTGAAATATATAGTAGTATCAATATATTTCAAGTTAAGCACATTTCATTTTTATCTGAACCATCTAAAAACATTATATCTATATCTTATCTTATATATACTATTATATATATAATGCTTAGACGGTTTAGACTTACAACAGCAAACAATACTGTTAAATTATTTCAGATTTAAGAATTGAATTGCTTACAAGATTTTGAAAAGATTTCAATTGTTAATCAGTTCATCAAATTGTCTTTTACAGAAATTGATGCTCACTTATGTGATGGAAAATTGTGATCTTATAAATGGCAACAATGGAATGAAAATTAAATTAATTGATGTTCAGAACGACTTGTCTGTAAAATCGTTTTCTTCTAGCTCCGAAAATATTTGGCTTCTTATTCTGAAAGCAAAAACTCAATTTTGGCATCATTTTGTCTCAATTAGTTTCGCTCAGTTTACATATATATCTCTTACACATATTTAAGTAACGCTTCTTTTTACAACATGAAATTATTTATTAGTAAAGAAACAAACATATTAATAAGTATTTTAACAATTGTATTTGAATTGTAGCTACTACCTCTTCTCTCAACTTTAAATAACTTGTTGATGAAAAAGAGTTCCACTCTTCTTATTAAAGTTAATGAGACTGATGAAAAAATATGTTTTTTAATAATGACTTAGCCCCAATTTCTTCTTATATACAATAAAATATTGATGAACTTTTGCCGTATAAAGATTCCAATAGTTATGTCTTTTTTTGAAAATTTTTTTATTTAAATTTAATTGATAAAGAAACTTTGAATTCCAACACAAACGTTTAAATTACTCAGCTAATATCATTAATAAAAAAATTCTGGGTTTTTATGAATTTTTTAATGTAAACAATTATAAATTAGAATTTCCTTATTGGACAGTAATTCCTAAATTTCATAAATTTCCTATAAAATTCAGATATATAACTGGAGAAACTAAATCTTACATGAATAAACTTAGTATTATTTTTGTTAAGTATCTAAACATCGTACTAGAAAATATTGTTAAGTATGAAGTAACTTGTGTATGGAGATTATTGATAATAATAGATTAGTTTTTTGGGTTTTGTTACTAAATAATAGTATATATTGAATTAGTTCCTTTGATTTTAAAGACTTTTTCACTAGCATATCAATTGATAAAATAATTGGTGTATTATATTTCTATTTTGAGGAAAATAAAAAATTATTAAATGTGTTGATTTTGATTTCTGGAATAACTTGGTTAACTTGCGTATACTATTTTTTTCTATGATAGTGAAACTATATTAATTCAAAATTGTGGTATTCCACAAAGATCTAATTTTTCAAGCATGTTTGATGATCTGGTTCAACATTATTTTGAAAGAAGTTTTATTTATCAAAATTATTTTGCCTTTTGGTGTATTGATGATTTTGTTATTTTCATGATTCAAGTTTTGGAGATGACTCTAAATCAATTTACGCTAATGAATTTTCTCTAATTAAAACAAATATCTTTGATAATAGTGCAAAATTTTTAGTTTTATTTATAAGTATTGAAAATTTGACTACTTATGTTCATATTTTTAAAAATCATTATTCAAATTTAATTTTAAAGTTAACAATGTAATATAATGGAGCTCCAATACCTCTTTAAAAATTTATAAAAATATTATATTTCATGAATTAAATTGAACTAAAATATTTGCAGTAATTATAAATTCGCTAAAAATCAAATAAAACATTTAACTAATCATTCTAAAGACAATGATATTCCTATCAATTTTATTTTAAAATATGTAGGAAATAAGGAATCGCTTGTAAGATTGAAGTAATGCAGAGCTTTTGCATCTACATAAGGTCCATCCAAGCACTGACATTTTTACAAGAATCCCGAAAACTCTTACTTCCCTTTAAATCTCTTTAAATACAATTTAACTTTAAATCAAAGCCGTGGTTTCTAAAATATAACTTTTTGAATCTAACTTGTAATTTCTCAAGTTACTTTTGGCAACTATATCATTATACCAATTTTTAAATTACTTTTGGAAACAATAACTTTATCCCAATTTTTCTATCTATCTATCTATCAATCTATCTGACTGTCTGTCTATCTGTCTCTCTGTCCATCCGTCCGTCGGTCCATCCATCCATCCATCCATCTTAGCAAAATCTTAGAGGAAAAATTATTCAACAATTCTAAAACGTTATCACTAATGTATATACTTTAATTTTCACAAATGTTTGTTTTACTATTTTTATTTTACTAAGTGCTATACTCAGAACATTTTATGTTATCAATATTTTGAAAATGAAACACAAATAAAATTTACAAATGCTGATTGCAATTAATGCAGGGAAATTTTTATTTGCTCCCAGTATCTAATGTAACAAACCTATTTACCGATTAGTTCTTTTTCATAAGTATTTCTCGATTGTGCTTTAGGCAGCAATCCATGGAATCAGCAAACTTTCCTTAAAAAATAATTCCTTATGAGTAACTGGTATTAGACGAAACTTACTTCGTTTAAAATTTGCATAATGATAAAAATATAACTTCAGTCTTTAAAATATTTTCGATTTGTATTTATGACTCTTAAAAATGAATTTCTCTAAGATAAATTGACTCACAAATTTGGCAAATTAATTTCGAATATTTCATTAACAAATTTTTAAAAGATGTATGTTACAATTTGTTATATAATTCATAGTGATATAATTTTTATTAATAAAAATAAGTTTAATTAACATCAAATTATATTTTAATATGCATCACTTTTGTATTCATGTTTTCCAATTACTTATGTATTTGTGTTCTACTGCGATTTTAAGTATAGACCATAAGCAACTGTTTAGTATTAGGTGCTTCAGAAAATAGTGTATTGAAACTTTAAGCCTCGATCAAGAGAAGATGTGGACACCAAAATGGGAGTTGCTCTCTCTAATATGTGTAACCTACTAACAGATTAAAACAAGATCCCAAAAAAGTTAACACTCATAAGCTTTGTCAGTAAGCTCATCTTTTGGTAGGTAAAGATGAAATTAGTAATTTACTAATCACAATAATTTGTAGGAGTCAAAATGTGTTTAGTTTATTATTATTATTTTTAAAATATCTAAGAATTAACAATCTTATTTAATAGCAATAATATAAAATTATAATTTAAATTTACTACATTAAATTAACGCTACAAAAATATCGTTTTAATTTTCTATCAAAATGTGAATTGGCAACAGTAGAAAAAGTTAGGTATTAACAAACAAAAAGAATGTCTTTTGTTCAAACACCAAGAGATAATTATTAATTATGTTTAAGTTATTATAAAACACTAATAATTGTATATTATAAAATGTAATGTTATAGGTAAATGTAAAATGTAAAATAATAATTGTAAATATTTAGCTTAATAAAATTATTTCTCTGTCATCTTTTATTTGGTGACTACAAATTCACAAAAAATTTTCTTGACACACAATAATATCTTAAGAAATATTTTTTTTTACTATTGTCATATTTTCATTGATATAAAATGTTCATACACTGAACCTGTTATGTAGTATGATTTACAGTATCCCTTCTTCTAAGTCAATTTCTCATTGTTATACACACTGATTAAAAATATTCATACTTTGAAGCGATGAAGTATAATTTACAGCATTCCTTTTTCTATGTCAGTTTCTTATTGATATACCCGTTAATTGAAAATATTCATACATTGAAACTGTTGAAGTGGCAAAATTTACAACATCCCTCCTTCTACGTCGATTTCTTATTGTTATATTTCATTGACTGAAAATATTCATACATTGGAACTGTTGGTGTAATATGATTTACAGCATCCCTTCTTCTACATCGATTTCTTATTGTTTTACCGATTAATTGAAAATATTCATACATTGAAACTGTTGATGTGGTATGATTTACAGCATCTCTTCTTCTACATCGATTTCTTATTGTTATACCGATTAATTGAAAATATTCATACATTGGAACTGTTGATGTGGTATGATTTACAGCATCCCTTCTTCTACATCGATTTCTTATTGTTATACCGATTAATTGAAAATATTCATACATTGAAACTGTTGATGTGGTATGATTTACAGCATCCCTTCTTCTACATCGATTTCTTATTGTTATACCGATTAATTGAAAATATTCATACATTGGAACTGTTGATGTGGTATGATTTACAGCATCCCTTCTTCTACATCGATTTCTTATTGTTATACCGATTAATTGAAAATATTCATGCACTGAAACTGTTGATGTGGCATGATTTACATTATCAAATGGTCTACGTCGATTTTTTATTGATTGATTGAAAATATTAATATAGTGAAACTGTTGATGTGGCATAATTTACAGCATTCCATACTCTACGTCGATTTCCTTTTGGTTTCATTTATAGCCATCATGAATAAGAAAAGCTGGTTTTATTTTCCCTGATTATTATTTATATACTATTCAAATTGGCCGAAGTTTAGAAAAATTATTGCTGCCATTCGTTAAGATATCTTAGATTATTTATTATAATGCTGTGGTATATCACCACAACACTCAACCCTAAAGGACACCGGTTTTTAAGTTTCTATGCCAATTTTTAAGACACAGAATATATTTTCATTTCTTCCCTTCCGTTCTTTCATTTTTGATTTTGATTTTTTACTAACACTCATAAGCTTATTCATTTTAAAATTTGTTTCTACCAATGTGATTTATGATTTCTTTTTTAATATAAAAAGGTGTAATTTGTATAGTTCTGTTCATCATGATAATTGACCGAAGATTGAATTTTTAGGCACAGGTGTTGTATAATCCATGATTCCAAATTTTGAAGTTTTTGGCGCTGAAAAAATGTTGCCAAGATGATGTATCTTGGCGTGCGCGATGATGTAAATACTAGGGTTACCTAAATAGAATTTTCAGTATAATTCTTATAGGTCTCCATATGTATGACGTAATAAATACGAGGATGCCAAATACATAAGAAAATCCGCCAAAAAATCGCCAATCTCAGAATTTGGCATCCTGGATTATACGGCACCTGTGCTAATTTACTTATAAGTGTGGTTAATATTGAACAGTAGTTTCGAATGGCGAAGAGATTTGTTGGATGTTCCCATTATTCGGAACAAAATTAAGAAATGTATATCGTTAAGAACCAGGCATATAACATATATAGAATTTTATTTTATTTTTAAAACGCATAAATTACATTATCTCTTGAAGTATTACGAAAGTGAATGCAAAACCTTTTTAAAAAATTAATGTGCACTTGCAAACTATTTTGGCAAATAATTTTTTTATATTTTTAATAATCTAAACATATTCCAATTTTTTTAAAAAAAATGAATTATTGAGTGGTATATAAGAAATTATATGATTTTATTGATTAATACTGTTTCAAAATCATTTATATGTTATTTACAAAATCAGAAGCTTCATTATTTGTACACTATTCTGGACACAGTATTTAATTGCCATTCGATCAAGATAATGAATAGATAATGTGGTGTGGATGGTTGAAATCCGAATTTAATCTGAAAGAAGTCTGGTTTAAATCTGAAATCTGATTGGTTGAAATTTTATCTAAATGAATAATTCATCGTTTGGAGCATTTAGAGAAATACATTATAACGCACAGTCGTAAAAAACTCCAAAATTCAAATAAGTTTGTTTTATGTAATTTGCATACATTTAACCTATACTTTTATTTGAAAACAAATTTTTGACCAAACAGTACTGAGAATTAGTCGTTTTAAAAAATGTATGTAAGAAAAGATTTCTCATTTAGAGAAGATAATTTCCATTTATTTTTAAAGATATTGAAAAAAAATGCGTTGTAGAAAGACATAGTTAATATGGATAACATTTTAAAAATGAAAGTATGCAAATGCATTATTTGAGAAGATACGTTTGACTTTGAAACTATATAAGAGTGCTATTTTATTATTATAACACCAATATCACAATTTTGAATTAGAAAAAGTGTCAGTACATTTCAAATGCAATTTTTTTTCAGTTTATATCTCCCGTATAAAAAAAGATCCTGATGTTGGATTTTTATTTTTTGATGTAAAGTAATCGGTATTAATTATTTAAATTAAACACATATAATTATTATGATATTTTTAAAATACAATATTGTTTTTGCGGCATCATTCTTCCTCATCTTTTTGGAATTAACAATTTTCATTCTGAATCGTGAGCCCTACCAGAAATTATTACGTTGTAAAGTGTGGAATCACCGAATCAATTAAATTAATAAATAATATAAAGTATATATTTCATTACCGTGCTGTTAAATTTACTTGAAATATATAATATTTAGATATTATTTCACTTTATAAATAGTAATTTTTTTTCAAGTAAAGCAATGTTTATACACTATATACAACACTATAATTGGATAAAAGATGTAAGGTTGCAAAATAATTGTTTCATTAAGACGTAAAATGTCATTTATATGAGCAAAAATTAAGGACATAAAATCTTACGTTTACTGCATGAGAAACACCATCAATATATTTTAAATAGTGCAAGCCTTTTTGTTACTCAATTGTAGCAAAAAACTTATGAAAGATTCAGATATAAATTTAAAAAATATTAAAGTGTTTTTGTATAAATTTATTGTGATATAGAAAGTCATCGAAAAGTTAAAGATATTTCAGTTATAAGAAAAAAGAAACATATATATTTATTAAAATTTTTTTAGTTGGATGTATTATACTTTCTTTACTTTGATATATAATTTTTTTCTATATTTAAGCATTTTTACCATCTTCGTGCTTCAGAATTTCGCACAGATGCCGCATTATCCAGAATGCCAAATTCTGATTTTTTTGGCGATGTAGAAATGACGCCAAAATGACGTATGTGACATGAGCGTGGACGTAACTACTAGGGTTGACAAAATAGAATTTTCTGCATAATTGCCTAGACACATCTTCAATGACATAATAAAAACCAGGTTGCCAGAATACATAAGAAAATCCGCAAAAAATTCACTAAACTCAGAATTTGGCATCCTGGATTGTATGGCATCTTTGCCCAAAATTTTTATATTATATTTACTAGTTGCCAGTTCATTAAAGCCAATAATTATTGATTTCCTGCTCACAATCACTGCGATTATCATTAATATGAAACTCCAAGAAAAACGGATGGTGAAAAGGGCTCAAAACCAGTAAACGAGAAATACTTTCTGGAAGTTTAGTTTGCTGTTTCTCAAAGATAATATTTTGCACATGTGGGTTAACTAGATCAACAATTTAGACCAAAATGGATTCCGAATCTCAACAAGCATCCAAAACCAAAGTGGGATTCAAACTCATCACCTGAAGAGACGTAGGCAACCATTTAGCTACAAGCTCAGTATGTTTTCCAAAATGATTATGATTCTCTTCACAATTTCTGCTTACGGACACATTACAGCTTAACTCAATAACTACTGGATCAATTCGGGAAAAAAATCTTGATAGCCTGGAACTTTTTTTCTTATCAATTTCTATCTTTTACTTTAACTGAATGAGTTTCTGGATAAGATGATATTGAAAAGGAAGAAGAGTTAGGGAGTGCAGTGACCACTTAGATTAAAGCTCTTGTGGAAGAAGAATACCATATGAGAGTTCTTAATTCATACAATCAATAACTAACTGTGACAAAGATTTGAATCTCAAAGGTAATTATGTCCAGAAATGAAAAGATCTTAACATGTATGACAGAAATATTTTCAATAAATAGTTTTTCCTTTTTTGTTTTAAATAAATGATGACTTTTTACTTTATGTTGAAATATTTTTCTCTGATATATTGTACGCAAAAAACACAATTATACTTATTTATTATATTGAAATTGTAAGGATTTTACGTTTTAAACATCGCTTACTAATAAGTATATTCTTATATAAATATAAATAATCTATTTTCACAATCACATTGCAAATGTTTTCTAAATACTAATAAAAATTGAAAAAATTGTTTTTAAACTGAAATTATAAAAAGAGTTGGGAAACTAATATTATAGAATAGTTTTAGTATATTTTGTTCTGAAAGTCATACGGCAGATTTTAAAATTTATATAGATAACTTCATCTAACATAAAAGGTAAAGGTAATGAAGTTTATAGTGATATATATATATATATATATATATATATATATATATATATATATATATATATATATATATATATATATATATATATATATATATATATATATATATATAAATGTGTTAATGTGTTTTGGATTTCATTGAATTCTACAAGATTTAAAAGTGATAAAAGTACCCAGATAAAACTCAATAACATATTGATTAACTTTGATCGTGATTAAGCATTACTCTTTATTAAAAATGAAGTGGGAAAAAGGTTTTATGCAATTAATTGTGCCCACATAATTTATCATTTGATTTACATCTTAATTTTTAATCCATAAAAGTTTTTAAAATATCGTCGGAAGTAAATATACATGTTACAAATCCTTCGACGCCTTCTCTTTGCAGTGATGAGATGCATGTTTGTATCATGCAAGATAGTTATGGAAGTGAAAAAAATGAAAGAATTTATAAACAATCTTTCATTCAGATTATAAATCTTTTACTGATTTCAATGAAAAATAAAAGTTACTTTTTCGCTTTCCCTGTAACCGCATCAATTTTGTAATTAGTTAGCTGAAGTGTTATTATTTTCATTTCAGATAATTTTGATTTCACATCTGAAATCATTTGATTTAAAATATTGCAATAAATTAAAAAAATTTGAATAGCTTTAAAGTCACCCAAAAAAAATCACAAAGCAGTCTTATTTTTCAAAAACGAAACATTTTGTTTAGCGATTTCAATATGATAAATTGAAAACATTTTCATCAAAAATTTAATACGATGAATATGAGGAATTCAATATAAACAGAGTAAAACTCGCTAGGAAGAATTTATGAAAAATATTTGAATAATACAATGAAAATAAGAGAAAAAATAAATGAAATATAAATATGAGCTGAATACGGTGAAATAAAGTCCTAGGATAGGAAATAGAAATCTAAAGAAAATTGATTTATATTCGGAAATCTGTCTTCAACTTTTAGTGCTAAATTAGATAAGAATGAAATTTTTAGCAACAATAAGATTTATCTAATAATATTCCAAAATGTGAATATTTTTATTATGCAATGCTCAGTAGAAAATCATAAATGCTTATTTTGATATACAAGCAATTACTGTGCTCAGTAAGAAGAAACAGAAGTTTAATTATCTCATTTCCGAGACTTACTAAATGGTTAACAATTAATTGCACGAGAAAGTAAAGTAAAATATGATGATAAGGAAAAAGTGGAGAGCTCTGATTTGGAAAGAGAAAAATTAAGATAGATATACTCATGGTATAAAGAAGGAATGATAATTGCTCTCGAACAAATTTTTCATACAAATTGGCAAATTATTTTTTAAAAAAAACTTTCTTATTTCATTCTAATTATTCTGAACTATCTAATTCTCTTCATATAGTAACACATTTTTAATTATTTTATTTTTAAAAATGTATTAAATGTAAGGTCTATTTGAAACTGAAGATTATTTTAACGATAAAATTATTGAAAATTATTTCACCAAATAAGTTACACCATGGAATTTAGGATCGCTTAAGGCCAAATACAAGACGTAATAAATTAACTGTTGAAATAAGTGTAGATTGTTGAAGAATCACCAATAAAATACGAAAGATCCGTTATGGTTATAAGAAACAAAAAATTGAAAGTTTGACTTAATTGTAATGATTTATGTATACTATTTAATTTTTCCGAGGGGCAAAAACTTGATTGAAGGTTAATGAGCAGAAAATGTGAAACGAAACACGTATTTATGAGTTACAGAATTATCGTAATACTTAAAGCAAGAAAAACCAAAGAAAAAACTTCCATTTTACAAATTAATAACTGCAAAAATGTCAGTTCATATAAAAGAAGCAAAAGAATTGGGATCCTAGAAAACACTGCTAAATTTTGAAACATTTTAAAAGGATTTGTTTGCTAAAAAATCCCATGGAATATAAACTTGGCAAAAAATTTGAACATCTAAACTTAATTTTACAGATTTGAAAGTAAAAGTCACGAAGGAGATGCAGATGGTTTAATCAGATGCCAAAATTGTTCATTCATTGTCGTGTGCCAGCCAGGCTGGCAATATGGGGTGCCCTGCTCCACTTTTTCAACTAAACCATATTCTGCAAAAGTGGAGTCCGACTTCCTCAATACATACATGCCATAGGGACAACACCCCCTAGATACAAGGCCTGCGCGCTGATTTTGTGACGTCACAGTAGTAGGTGAGTTGAAAAACGAAACTAGCTTACGACAGCCGATACATTCAGTGATAGTAAAGCGAATTTTGTGAAATATATTTAATTTTTAACTCTGAGAATCTTTATTCAAGATTCTTCAAATATAGTCATTTTTGTTTATATATTCTAAATTTTGTTTCATGTATTAGATTTTCATTAAAAGAAATATGCTATTTATAGATAAATGTATATATACAACTTAAGTTTCCTAACAAACTTTTCATATCAATACCACTATTATTAGCTATCTATTATACTATATCATTTAATTGTAATATGTGCAACCCACTAGAGTAAAAAATGTACCATTTTAATGATTTATGATAACTTTTAAACATTCAGAAATTCATGAAAGTATTTTAGTTCTTGTTTTATAGAATGAGGAATGTGATAGATAAAATGGTTTCAATAATTTTTATTATGCATGTATAATCAACTTTTCAATATAATATTCCCCAAGAACAAATTATAATTTTGGTTTTTATAAATAATATGTTATGTTTTAAATAATACTTGCACTAGAGTGTTATAATACAAAATAATCGAATTAAATTTATTTGATAAGTTGTGAAAAACCATGAAATGGAAAAATAAAACAACACAGGTGAACAAAATATTTTTATTAATCAATATATACACACCAAAAAATAAAAAAGCAATTTATTAAATTTTTTTTCAAACTTTATTAAAGCTGGGGACAAAAATTTATTTATTAGCATGCTGATAATTGACAAACACAAAGTATCAATATTCTCTTTTAAAAAGTAATAAAACATCTTTCAGTTTTGGTATATGAAATAAAATGAACATTATAAAAATTGTAATACTAATTACACATGGAAAAAATATACATTTTAAAACTAAATAATAAATTACTATATATTTTTATTTTGTAGGGTAATTTATGTAAAAAATAATCAAATATATTAATTGAAAGCTTTAATTCATATGAGAAAAATCTTCATAGATATTTAAAGGAATTTATTCAATAATATTGGTGTAAAGTAATTCTTATATTAATTATAAGGTTATTTGAATTCAAGGTTTGGTTGAAGAAAAATAAAATTGCCAAAACTAATCAAAAAATGAATCAAAACTTATGGGTGATAATGCCAGATTTTTTAAACAATTTTATCAAATTTTAAAATTAGCATACCATCATATAGTTGTGTCATACTTTTTATAAATATATAATATGAACATATAACCACAAACATTGCCTTGCTAGGATTTTAACCCCAACGCAGAGGGCCAACATACATACATTCACACAATCATTAACCTGCATATAATTTAAGCATGATAAAGTAATACAAATGTAAATTTTCTTAAAAAATAATCATCCTCACATCTTTTGTTCAAGAAAAATGAAATCTTTAAAACTCAATGGAAAATGAATAAGAAAAACCACTTAAAATTACAGGTGACATAGCCAATGAGAATTTATTTAAATAAGTGTAACTTTAATAAATTTTAAATAGAAGCAAGCACTTTATACACAAGTATTGCCTTGCTAGGATTTTAACCCCAACGCAGAGGGCCAACATGCATACACACACACAATCATCTTGCAATCAATTTGAACATGACAAAAATATAAATGCAATTTAAAAAAAAACATTTTCATACACATTTTGATAAATTTTAAAAATTTCATTTTTCTCCATCACACAATGAATAAAAAATGAAACTTGCAAGCCAGTTTTATTTTTTGATACGTGTAACTTTATTAAATATTAAAGACAAGTAATCACCTTATAAACACAAGCATTGCCTTGCTAGGATTTTAACCCCAACGCAGAGGGCCAACATACAAACCAGGAAAAATGTCATACACACAATCATTATTTAAGGATTAATTTCAACAGGAAAAAGGAATGTGAAAGAAAATTTTCTTCACGAAGTATAAAACAGATGGAATGCTAATTAATTTTAACAATATTCTATTATAAAATTTATTACTATACCAATTGAATAATTTTGATTCATATTTTGATTTTACAGGAAAAAAGGCCAAAACAGTATTAAAAATAATTTTTAACATTAGATAAAATGATTGCTTATTTATTTAAATAGTTTTCTAAATTACCATACAAAATAGCGAACAGTTAACTGGTGAATAAAAAATATATACAAATATACAATAAAACTTCATTGAATTTTAACACTTTTTATTTGCATTTTACTTTTTATCTAAAAATAGTTGGAACATGATTTTGTTGCAATTTTTAAAACATTATTATAAAAAATATTACAAAAAAGCATAAACCTGTCATTAGTCATAATAACAATGAAGTTTTACTGCAATTTATGATAATGTACCACAAACATAAAAATTAATAAACAATTTATTTTTTTGTACAAATACATAAAATCTTGATAGCAACACTTCTTGACTAAACTTATAAATTTAAAAAAAAATTAATTAAAAAAACTAACAGCTAAATGTTTAAAAAAGAAACTTAAGATTCATATTTATATAAATTTTAATTAAAAAAATGGAGGAAAGAAGGGTAATTTAAAACTTCACACTTTTTAGGAGATATCCATTAAAAAGAAACTTTACTTTCAAGATATTAAGTATGTATGAATTCTTGTAAAATAGTTAATAAAATAAAGTTTCTACTTTTCTATTTATGGCATTATTATCAGTAACTACAGCAATAACTCTGTAGCCTGTTTTTCCTAAGCCAATGATAACTGTTTTGAGCAACCTAAACAAATTTTCTGCTGTCATATTATTGGCAGGAACAATATGAACAACTCCTTTGAATGAAGACAGGATACTCTGTATCATGAAGACATGAGCACTAGAAGCCAATGCTTCATTGTTATAGGACATGCCAACAATATTTCCCCCTTTATAATCAAGGAAGGGTTGAATGTAGATTTCATCAACCATCAGGACAACAGTTCGTTGATCCTCTTCAAGTGATGATATCATTTGTTTAGCATATAACAAGAATTTTGAGTCTTGTAGTTCATATTGTGGTGCCATGCGTGACTTTGCACTAATTTTGCGAATAGTACTTGGGTCTGGCAATATTAAATTACCAGACTGTCTTAAGAACTTGTACGCTTGAGGTGATATATAAAACAACAATGAAGAAAATATTAACATATTTGTAGAATAATGAAATCTTTCTGGCTTGTTGGAAAATAATTTGAGTTGTTCAGCAATAAAATCAATTTGAGTGATTTGATGCTCATCCAACTTTTCCTTTAATGAACACAACAATGATTCAATAAGTTCTACATGACAGTTTACATCATCTGAACAATTTTGTTGTGCTTTCAATTTATTTAATAAATTGAAAATACTGTTTATATTACCAACTGTTATAGGTAATTTTACACCATCACATTTTGGTAATACATGACCTTTATATGATACATATAATTCCAAATTTTCTTTTATTGTAACAGAATATAAAACTTGTGGTACATCATCATCAGAAAACATAAGAAAAATAATCTTATTACTTACTTTACCAAGGTTAATCCACTGCTCTGGCATTTGTTGAATCGATAGGATGTTCATCAGTTCCGACAAATTTCCAAAATTGTGCTCCTCATCATATTTTTGAGCAGAAAGCTTACTTTCTTCATATGCCTGAGCAAGCATTTTTACTTCCAACTTTTTTCTTTTAGCAGCTGGACTTTCTCGCTCAGGCACATTCCTACTGTAGTATGAGGGACAATTTGGAAAAATTGCTGGAACTGCAGTTGGTACTAACCTTGGTCTCAAAAAAGGGCTGACGATGGTTTCGCCAGTTCTGGAATCAAATACACTCTCCTCTCTAATGATATCCGACGCCTTAAAATGAACTTCACAAACCTAAAAATTTAAATAAATATATGTATATATAAATATATATATTGCAAACATCATCTTCATTTAACATTTCAGTTCTATGTCAGCAGTTAGACTTACCCTCGAGTTATCGGTTATTTTCAAATTCTTTCTTGGAATGGCTTGAGCCCATTTTTCACGGAGCACCGGATCTTGGGGAAACTTAAAAACAGATCTCCTGTTTTCAGGAGTGTAGTTTCCACGGCAATTTGGGACACAGCAAGAATATGGCATCTATATGTAAAAAAATATATATAAATAAATAAAACTATTAGTTTTTATGTGAATAATATTAAACTTTATTAATGCATTAGAATTAGGAGTTAATTAATTTATACTTCAAGCTTATACATTTTTTATAATATATTTTATATAGAGTAAGAGAATTATATTTATCATCATACACAGTTTCTGAGGTTTATAAACACATGTTAATGAACAATAAAAATAAATCCTCAAGAATATTTTTAAATGTAGGAATTAATACAAATACTTATATTTTTAATAAAATGAAGTTTATATTAAGCTCAATTATTCATTGGATCATAAAGCAAAAATTAAAATCTAAAGATAATCTCAATGATTTAGTTTTAAATTAAATATTTGTATCATTATTTACGGATTATTATTAAACTTAAATATATTAGTTTATCACAAATAATTTAAAGTTTACATGATATTCGTAAAGTATAATTATTACATTTATATTAACAGATCGTAAGCCTTCACGACAGGATCATACAGAATACAAAATCATTACATGTTAAGAAATACAGTTAAATAGTAGGAATTTTTTAAGTGATAACAATGTTCCACATATGATCAGTTAATTAGTACAAATCAACATTCATTTTAAAGTATATTCAAGTAATGATAATGATTAACTTACTTTTATTTATTGGATTAATCCTATTGTCAACACAAAAAGCACAGCACAACACGTTGTTTTTCTAGTAGAGTAATGGCGTTCGCCGGTTTTCTCATTCACCACCGCTCAACTACTACAGTGACGTCACGACCCGTTTTCGTTTCAGCCAGCAGGCCTTGTATCTAGGGGGTGTTGATAGGGACCCGTTTATAGGGTAGGCAACCATTCACACCTCATTCATACAAGGAAAGGACAAAGACAGGATAGATAGAGAGAGAAAGAACATTCATGCCCGAACCTTGATTCAAACCCAGGACCTCCTTATCCGTAGTCAGACACGCTGACCACTATACAAGTTGGTCGGCGCACAAAATTATTAAATTTTAAATATATGCGTTAATCTATAATACCACTTGTCCCCTTGCTTGCAATTTTAGAAGACTGTTAAAAACAGTAAGTCAATTTATTGAAAACAAAATGCTGAAATTTCAGGAAAAACTAAAAGAAAAGAGAATGATGGTCTTTTTGCAAATTTCTTTCGTTAGCAAAATTGATAAAACATTTTAGACAAAAAGAAGTCACTAAAGAATTGCATACAGAATTTGTCTTTATTCAGAAATATTAACTATTGATTGCAAATGCTTAGGGTGCTTTGTATGGTAGGCAAAATACATTTAAAATGAAGGATAATTTCAAATCTGAATTTCAAAATATTAAACATCGTCTGGTATATTGTAAGTTTCGATAATAATTTCGGTGAAAATATCTTTTATATATAAGTAGCAATAAATTTAAAAACCGATCGTAAAATATTAACAAACATAAGCTGCGTTTCTCTTTGCACATAAGCCTATTTTCAAAGATAAAGCATTATTAAAAATTTTAGTAAAAATTTATTTATTGTACTTTTCTAGTGTAAAATTTCTTTCCTTGGAGTGGAAACTTTAATATTTGATAACAATTAATAGCTCAATTATGCTTCTACAACTATTAAACATCGGTATTAGTATTCAATTCCTTAATATGCGTTTCTCGGTGTGCATGCTTGGGATTCTTCCTTATATATTATTCCTTATGTACCCTATGAAACATGCATGCTGAAACTTATTTTCTAAAAGAATGTTCTCCAGTAAAAAGTATGGATATTCAAAATTCTTTCAACGCCCATTTGATTTTAGCTGATGCACTTGGATAAAATCAATTCAAAATAATACAATTATTAAAAGCATTGCAAATATTAGAAAACTTTATTTTATTTATGATAAATGTTGAAGAAGAATAAATTTCCATTCGGCATTTCGAATTATTATTGAAAAATTTAACATGATTTCTTACTCTGATTTTGAATACCATTTATTGTATTATCTCTCTAAAATCATAAAAAACTTTATTAATAATTAAATGAAATGCAAGTAAATTTTTACAATTAATTGGTGGGTAATTGGAAAAATACATATTCTTTATTTATCTGTATTTTGTTCATTTTATTTGAAGCAAAGCTTCGTGTAGAAGGATATAAGAAAAAAGTCATTTACTAATTGCTATTATTTCTCTTAGGCTATATTGTCATTGATTTTTATGTATAAAAACACAACCATTAGTCGCATAAAAGGAGCATCACGTGACTTTGTTTAATCAAGTTAATTTTAATAATAAAGCAAGAAATTTCTTTTGACGAAATTGTTTTGTTCTTTTATCATATGCTGAAATGCTTATTGTTCGGATTTTTACTGAGAAATCTTTCTTGAATAAATAAATAATTTCTATTGTGAATAAATTCTTAGTTATTCTTATGTATTCTTTTTTTTTGAAAATTTCAACTGAAATTTTAAGAAAAATGGATTGACTCTAAAATTATTCCTTGAAGTTAACATTAAATATAATTTAAATAATGGTACAAATAAAGACAATCGTATATAGATAATACATGAAAGAACTTTAAAAACAATTTGTAATTTAGGATGTGTGTGATTACATATCCTAAATAAATAACAATTAATAAATCCTTGCACTAATATTTTAATTTTAAATTTTAAACTAAGTAAATTTTAATTCAAAAATATTGTATTTCTTTGATTAGTCATGCATTTTATCAAACTCATGGTCACTAACCTGGTTTCTTTTACACTCTTAATCAAAGAAAACTTAACGCTCTGTAAAAGAAGCTTTGGAATGGAATGAAGTTTTGAATAATGAAATTGCGATGTATGTATAATGATGTATTTATTATGATGTATGAATGATTACATAATACAGCCAACAGAATTCCTAACGTGGAGGAAAAGCACATTAATAGTGACCATATCAATACCCTGTTGGCTTACTTATAGCAAAGATTGAAGAAGTCACTCGGTTTGGCATTGAAGTACACAATTTTTGCTTATAATCCGATAAGAAATTTATTAAATGTAGAACTGCAGTTCTTATATTATTATAGGGTACTAAATTAATGATTGTTTCAATTGATTCTATAATGCTCAATTTTAGATAGGTATGGAGATAAAAAAATGGCTTCAAGTTGAATAATGAAATCCTTAAGAACAATTAACGTATGTGATTGACCATTGCCTTCCTGTAATGTTAGTAACAGCACATAAATATTAGCAACAAAATTAGTAATCATTTCTGGAACATACCGTTGATTCTGTAGCATAATGAAGGATATTCGGTTGCCATATGTAGTGAATTCCCATACCAACATATATATGTATTAAGACTAATACCCACGCTAAAAGTATGAACTGTGGATCATCAGCGAGGATTGCCTCTGAAATTCTAAGATGCTCTAGGCAGAAGAAACGTTTAATCGTAGGCTTCATAACTGGGCACTACTATTTCAGAAAACACCTCCATAAAATGGGACTGTTTCAGCAAGACCCTATCTGCAAGAAATGTCATACGCAAGAGGAAACAGCCAAGCATATCATTTACGAATGCGAGGCTCTTGCCCTCCCTAGATTAACTTCTTTAGGCATCATCCATACTAGAGAGTTACACCTAGACTCCATTAAAGAGTTATCGGACTTTATTAATAAAGTGGATGACCCGAGCAACTGGAACTAGGAAACATTAAGTTTGGAGTTAATAGTACAAAATGCTGATAAAAGCAGAGGTGCCAAATGACATACAAACCCAACTCTAAGGAGAAGAAGAAGAAGATCAACAGAATAAGCCGAATGTGATTGCAAGCAATTGGTTCACTAATGTCGTGCCTAATCATCGTGGGTTCTTAATCAAAATCAACATTTATCCCTGAGGATGATGGAGTTCCATTTTCCTAGTCATTCAAGTATGCCGCCAGTGATATCTGCTCAAATGAAATCAAAAGTATCGAGTAATCAAAGGTAACGTTTGTAGCATGAGAACCACCCTTTTTCACTTAATCATCTGGAAATAATTCATTTTGTAACAGGACTTCAATACGAAGAAAGCATTTCAGCTGCAATTGTAGGCAAAGTTACAGTTATGGTTGTGAGGGCTTGAAAAAAAAGTCATCCTCTGTGTTGTTAGTTGTTCAAAATAGCGGAGTATCAGTTTGCTGCTCATATGGATTGTTCATGCCCTCACGGCTATCAAAAAGTTTTACAACTTTGTCAGAATTGACCAGTTTGCGAGCAATAATTTAATAAAACGAATCGGATTTTTATGATCAAAGAGCTGTGCTCTTTGATAGTCTATCCATAGCTTAATCAGGCTTCAAAGCAGTCCTAACGGAATCATAAGTGTCATGACAATGTAGCGACCTCTATGTTTCCTCTTCATCTTATTTTTAATTTTCGTACGCTTTAGTTTTCCTTAACATGGATACAGAAGTTTTTCTTAATCGAAAATAGAATTATTGTGTTTATACATAGCAACAACAGATTGGTATCATAAAAAAAATAAATAAACGAGTTTTGTTTTCTTTTTTAAGTTACTTAATTCTATTCATTTATTCTTAAAAGTTTGTCGTGGATTAAAGATTTGTATTAAAGAAAACCACTTCAGCTAGATACAGAAAGGAATAGAACCAATTAAACCACCATTCCCTTCTTCCTCTAATCAACTGTCAATCATTAACAAATGGAAAACTAGTTTTTATGATCATGCAAATTACTGATACTTTCTGTCTAGAGATATTTTTTCCGCTTTGATTTCTGTGTGCCCAAACATTTTAACCATGAAACGAGCAACAATATAATTTAAGGTAATTTCGATATTTTGAATCTTGTAGGTGATTGTGATTATTCTGAACAGGGAATGTAATGGTTTTGAATAGAAATGTGAATTGAAAAAGCTGTGTTGATTAATTGGTGAGAAACCTTTACGATGCAACACAAATATTATCTCACCAAGCTGAAAATGGCCTGGCCATGCATTATTGTAAAAGATCTCTGAATATACATTTTCAAAGGTGGACTTTCTCTGTTATGAAAACGTGCTTGCTAAAAATGTTTAATATAACCTATTAGTGCAAGATTCCAGAATTGTAGCAGCTAAATATTCATCATTGTAAGGATGAAGATATCCATTATAGCCCTTGTGTTCAACAGGTACTATTTTGGTGATAGAATCATCACGTGTGACATAAAGCTTCGTAGTCAAATTAATGCCTTGAATTTAATCCGATGGATATATGTCTCTAGGGTTGCATATAAAGGACTTTATGTAGATCAACAATATTGTTCAAAGTTAAAAGATACCGTAAAATGTGAATTTACAGCAATTAATCCTTTCATGTTACGCTGGTCACTGTTGTCGAAAATTTTCAAAATTAATCCGTCATTGTTTCAGAAGATTGGAAACTCTTAATTTCAATATGTTTTCCCCACTATTTCCATTTGTTGCCATTAGTCTTTTAGAAAATTATATAAGATTATAATTAAATTGAAATAGCTGAAACTTTAGACATGAAGCATGATTTTATAGTTTATTTATTTTCGACATTCATTATAAAGACGAAAGAAATTTATTTTAAGATATTCACTTTTGCAATACTTAAAGCTGTGATAAAACCAGACATCTTAAATAAGAAGCTCATCTAAATTAAAAGCTAAAGAAAAAACTAATTTAAAACAGGTCGATTATTTTACGCTTAATGAATCCTTAAATTAAATTCATAGGATAAATTGTTCTCTCTTTTAAAGGGAGTTCATTTTTATTTTAGTGAGCAAATAAAAGTATAGCGGTAAAGTTCAGTATTTTAAATTCAAATCGAAACTTCTATTCGAAACATTCGAAATTTGGAAATTTCGAGATGAAAAAATAGTATTTGTTTTAAATTGAGAATTCTAGCATGTGATTATTTGAACTATTACCATGCCAATTAGAAAATAAAATTATTTCATCCTAATTATTTTTAATACTTTTTTCATATGTCTTTTTAAATCTCATATATCATTTGAGGTGGATAAAGAAAATACCTTAAGAGTTTTACAAACAGAAAGATTAATGTTTTTAATTCTAAATTAAAAAGAATAATAAAATGAAATATTAAATATACAAATTTACTAGTATTCATTTGATAATAATAATATCACAAATTAAAAAATTGAACAGTAAATTCATAATATTTACTTCTTCAATGGTGAATTTTATTGAGAGTGCTTGAATTAATTTCAAATAACTTAATCTGAAAAATATGCATCCTAAAGTTGCAAATTAAATATTTAAAAAAATTAAAAGAAAATTTTTGAATAATAAGTATATTTATATCAATGTGAAAAGAATATATAGATATTTTTCCAGAGCACATAAATGAATTGTTGCTAAAGATGTAAAAATATTTTAGTGTCATGAGACCATAATTTGGAATATAATTGTGTAAAATATTCAAATCACGTATTATAATTTATTGTTTTGCAAATTTTGCATTCATTTTCCCCCATCGTATATAATTGACATTTTTACATTGAACTTGTGTCGTTCTATTTTACTAGTTTGCACATGATTTACATCCTCCTTGTTCACTATTTGTATCAACTTTGGAAAAATATTAGACTCAGGAAAATTATGATAAGAAATTTCTCAAATGAAACAAAAAAATGGATTAAAATTCTGCTATTTTCAATATCAAATGATAAGTAGAATTAACTTATTCAGAAGAAACAGTTTTATTATCACCTCCCTTTATGAATCCATTTATTCGTTGGCATTCATTTTTAAGAATTATTTGTTACAGGTCAGAACTAAATTACTCATTTTTTACTTTGTAAGTTGACGAAATATTTAAATTTTCTAATGGCATGGCTTATGTACCTTAATTCTATTATGATAGTTTAAACTTACATTTTTTTTAAAAATAACTTATTAAATTTTAAGATGCAAAAATAATCAAAAATTGTTTTAACTTTGATGCTTATATTGGAAAATATGAAGAGTTATTTAAAATATAATGGTTAATAGAATTTTTTGTTGAAAATAAATTATTTTATGCTGTTCGCGTATTTATTTTTTGCATAAAAAGAATTAATACAATTAATTTCTTTGTTATATATTTTATTAGGAATTAAAAAAATCTTAGATACGTATACATAAATATATTACTGATTTTGTTTTCCTTAAGTATTCTTATAAAATTTTACGAAAAACATCTGGAAACTTTTAGCTCAGCTCTCTAATTATAATATTTTAGCAAAAGTTTAAATGCAGGTTCATTTTAACTAAAGTATAAAAAATTTTGAAATGGTATCAATCTTTTTCAATATTAGAAATAAGTTTTTAAATGTATAAATAATTATTTATTTCTCAAAACTCAAAAGAATTAAATATTTTACAATACCTTTTAATCAAATGCAAGTTCATTTCTATAATATAACTCTTTAACTTTAAAAATTCATCATAGTTAAACATTAAATTTCAGCCTACACGACAGTGCAAATATTTCTGTTTCCCAGTGTGCACATTAAAGCTTTTTCATTTTAATTTGTAATAAATATTTTAAGAACCAAGTTTAGAAAATTATAATTCTTAACATTTTATTCTATTTTAATCTCTTTAGAAGCAGAAGTAAAAAATAGCACTGCCCCAAATCGATCTTTAATCATATATTTTAAAATCTTTGAGAAAGGGAACGATTGTTCTTAGAGAGAAGAGACAAAGAAAAGCATGCATTTTTTTATGAATCATTTTGATATTAAATGATTTTTCATTTAATTAAAATTAAATAAACATATGTTTCTTCGTGGAAATTGGAAGAAAATTATGTAATAAACTTTATTTTTAAAGTTTTTAAGCACATCACGCATATACATTGTAGTGTTAGGATACTCCTCATTCTCTTCACATGATGGCGCTGTAGTCATTGGGAGAGAGGAGAGGAGGGGGTCCGCTCCGGCGGAGGAGAAGAGATTGTCGTGGACCAGCGAACGAGAAGGTTTAGCTGGCTCTCCTTGGGTGTTTGTTCTGTTGGCCGAGTAGGGCCATAGTTAAATTTCTATTAATTATAATTTTATTATTTTAATATACAATACTATCAATTAATAATTTTAAATTTAAATAAATGTTTGTATTTGTTCGAGTTGTGCTTTCTTAGACAGAACAGACACTACACTGGCGCAGCCGCACAGGATTACGAACTGATGTTTCTGACATAATCTGAAACGAAACTGTGAATTCGTTTATTTGACTGTGTTTTATAAGTAATTGAAATGGCTTTTCTCGCAAAAGGAAAGAAAGAAGATTTACGAACTATTGCAGTGGAATTAGGCATTGAGAATGCTGCGAATCTAAAACTTTACGAACTAAAAAAATTGATAACAGAAAGTGAAAACTACGACGAAGATTTCATTAAAGAATTCTTAAATTCGTTGATTGAAGAACGAAAAAGAAATGAAGAAATTGAAGAACGAAAAAGAAATGAAATTGAAGAGCGGAAAAGATTGCAAGAAATTGAAGAAAGAAAATGGAATATGGAAATGGAAAAACGAAAACTAGAAATGGAAAAACGAAAACTAGAAATGGAATTCGAGCTTCAAAAACTAGGTTTAATGGAAAAAGAACGAACTGGAGAAGATAACTTACAAAATACTGGTAATGATTTTCATTTTAAGGCGAAATTAGACTTAAGTAATATTTTACAGAAGTTTGATCCCAAAACGAATGATATAAGTTTATATCTTGTCCTCTTCGAAAGACAAGCTAAGAGAATTGAAATTAAAAAAGAACTTTGGGTTACGCATTTAATTGGATTATTGCCGTATGATGTTGTACAAATTATAGCAAGGGAAGAGGAAGAAGTCACCGAGAATTACGACAAAGTAAAAAGTTTACTTCTCAAAAGGTATAAAATGACCCCAGAAAAATTTAGACAATTCTTCACGAAGCATCATAAGAAACCAGAAATAAACTGGCGAGATTTTGCTTATGAACTAAGAAATTATTTCTTAGAATGGATCAGTGGACTTGGAATACGAACATTTGAAGAACTATGTGATCTAATAATAACCGATCAAATAAAACGCAAAGTTCCCTTAGAAATTAAAGAACATTTTATTGATGTTTGGTCAAATTTTAAAACTCCAGAAGAAATAACAAGTAAATTGGATGATTACGAAAATGTCAGAACGAATATTAGTGTCAAACCGAAAGAATTTCCTCGCCCAGAATATTTTAAAAGATATAATTATAACGAACAAGAACAAAAATATTCGGCAGAATCAAAACCGAAAGAATTTCCTCGCAAAGAATATTTCAAGAGATATAATTCTAACGAACAAGAACAAAAATATTCGGCAGAGTCAAAACATATTCCTCCGTATGTTAGACAACAAAAATTTAAAAATTTTCGGAAAGAAGAAAATTTTGAAAACAGAACTGTGAAAGAATGTTATATTTGTGGAGATTCGCATTTTGCGAGAGAATGCCCAAAAAGATTTAAAGCAAATAATAAGAAAAGCGATATTCTAACAGCAGAAATTCGCTCTCAATTTTTAAAAGAAAAAAGAACGGAAATTGAAATAAATCCTCTTCAATATGTGGACATTTACGTAGATAATACTCCAGTGAAAGCTCTCGTAGACTCGGGATGTCAACTTCCAGTCATAAATAATGACTTTATTCCAAAATCAAAAACAGAAAAGGGAAGAGTCATTTTAATCAGTGCTTTTGGAGAAAAGATAGAAGCTGAATTAATGAGCTTTCAAGTAGCGTTAAAAACGGAAAATAAAATGTTCTCGAAACCCATCGAAATTATTGCAGCTGTTACGAATAAAATCCAAGGGCAATGTATAATACCAACGAAAGTTTTTTATTTATTGGAAAATGTAGTGCTAGAAGAAAACAAGAAGTCTGCCGCCTGCTTTGTTTTGGCGTCGCATGAAGTTGAAAACCATAACGAGACTGCTGAATCATCACACGCCGGAAATGTGGGTGAGGCTCTCTGTTCAAATGACGCCACGGATCCGGGTGTTTCTGATGGTGAGGAAGTGCTGGAAGCCGAAACAAATTGTAAATTGAGCCAATCATTACAATTTAAAAAAGAACAACAAGAATGTGCCTCTTTGGATGAAGTGAGATCTTCTTTATCACGTGGCAAGGGTAAATATTTTGATTTAGATGGCATTTTATTCCACAAAGAGAAAGTTTGCGGTGAAACTGTAAATCAGTTAATTTTACCGAAATGTCGCCGTCAGAAAGTTATGGATTTGGCTCATACATCTGTTTTCGGAAGTCATATGGGATTAAAGAAAACAAAAGAAAGAATTCGATATAGTTTTTACTGGCCGAATATGTCAAATGATATTTTAAATTTTTGTAAATCTTGCAAAGAATGCCAATTACGGTCTCCTGAGAAATCTTCCGATAGAATTCCTATTTCTCCAGTTCTTAGACCAGACCTACCGTTTGAAGTTGTGAACGTGGATATTATCGGGCCGATTGAGCCTTCTTCGGCACGTAAACACAAATATGTTTTAGTACTGATGGATCAACATTCGAGATGGCCAGAAGCTATTCCTTTACGTTCTCTAACAGCAAAGGCAACTTGTGATGCGCTATTGGAGATTTTTATGAGAACTGGTATTCCCAGCGTTATTGCTAGTGATCAAGGGACTAATTTTACTTCTAAACTAACACAAGAATTTATTAATCGCTTAGGATGTTCTCCCAGATTTTCAGTGCCAGCGTATGCTGCCAGCAATGGATTAATTGAAAGATATAATAAAGTTCTGAAGAACTCTCTTCATCATGTCATACGATCAGACCCCAGCAATTGGGATAAATATATCCCTTATTTACTCTTCGCTTACAGAGAAGTACCAAATTGCACTACTGGCGTTTCTCCCTTCAAGCTTTTGTACGGTAGAGAAGCAAGAGGACCTTTAAGTGTTTTGAAATCAAGCTGGACTGGCGAAATTCCTATTCCATTGAATATGAGTAAATCTGTTGTTGATTATTTACAAGATCAGAAGATAAAATTTGAAAGAGCAGTCGAACAAGCCTCATTGATAGCTGCTGGAAAACAACAAGCCTACACCGACTACTTCAATCGCCGGACTGTTCCAAAGGAATTTAAGGTGGGTGATCAAGTTTATTTATTGATTCCGGACTCTTCTAACAAATTGTATGCCAGATGGACAGGTCCTGGCGAAGTAATTGAGCACTGCCTACCTAACTCCTATAAAGTTAAACTCCCAGATGGAAATATTAGACATTGCCATGTAAACAATATTCCCTGGACTGAAGTGCACGACACAGTGTTTACATCTCTAAAACAAGCCCTAGTTGAGGCACCTTCACTTCACACTCCATCACCAGGTAAGCCTTTCATAATTTATTCTGATGCTTCTCAGGTAGGAGTTGGTGCTTGCCTGTCTCAGCGTGCCAATGACAAAATTTATCCTGTTTCATATGCTAGTCAAAAATTGACTAAAACTCAACAATCCTGGTCTACAATTGAACGTGAGGCTTATGCAATAGTGTGGTCGTTAAAAAGGTTTGAATCAATAATTTTTGGTTCAGAAATTGAGTTTTATACCGACCACAATCCCTTACCATACTTAACCAAATGTGCCCCTCAATCACCTCGTCTTCAGAGGTGGGTGTTTGCTCTTCAGAGATATAATATAACAATCAGACATTGTGCAGGAGCTAAAATGCCTCATGCGGATGCTTTATCTAGACTTTTTCCAGATAAAAACTGACTTTAGTGCCTAGTGTGTAAGAATTCTGTATTAAATATATTTCAGTGAAAATATTTAGTTTTATTTGTATCTTTGTATTTGGTATATTGTTTGTTTATATCAATTGTATTGATATATTGTTTGTTTACATCAATTGTATTGATATATTGTTTGTTTACATCAATTTTATTGATATATTGTTTATTTACATCAATTATATTGATATATTGTTTGTTTACATCAATTGTATTGGTATATTGTCTGTTTACATCGATTGTATTGGTATATTGTCTGTTTACATTAATTGTTTTGGTATATTGGTTATTTACATTAAGGTTACTGGTATATTGTTTATATACATTAATTGCAATTTATATATTCAGTGGATAGATTTATTTTAATTTTGTTTTATATCTTTTTATATACATATTATTAATATTGATTATTCTATGCAAACTTGTGAATTTTAAGTAATTCATTTGCGTATAATTTTTTTCTATACACCTATAATAATTTCCTAATTCTATGTTCAAATTTATTTTATGTTTAATATTACTTTAATTGTTTGCAAAATATTATTAAGTCTGTGTTAGTCTTTTGTATCCTAACATATTTAATTCAGTTATGTGTTTATGTGGAACATAAACCCAAAACTTGCGGGAAGGGTGTAGTGTTAGGATACTCCTCATTCTCTTCACATGATGGCGCTGTAGTCATTGGGAGAGAGGAGAGGAGGGGGTCCGCTCCGGCGGAGGAGAAGAGATTGTCGTGGACCAGCGAACGAGAAGGTTTAGCTGGCTCTCCTTGGGTGTTTGTTCTGTTGGCCGAGTAGGGCCATAGTAAAATTTCTATTAATTATAATTTTATTATTTTAATATACAATACTATCAATTAATAATTTTAAATTTAAATAAATGTTTGTATTTGTTCGAGTTGTGCTTTCTTAGACAGAACAGACACTACATACATATTTAGTTTAAATTAAAAAATAATATTAAAAATGTATATTCAATTCCTTTTCAAACTAAAACGAATTATTTTTACGCAGTGTCTGGAATATATAAATTAAAAGGATAGAAGTCAAAGGATTATGAATCATTTGAGCATGCGCAAATTAAAGGGCAAATGTTGTTCTATTCAAAAACTCTTTTGTTTTGATAATAATATTTTACTGTCGTTCTTTGTTATTTAAACTTTATAAATGTATAAATTTATACTTAAAATGAGATGTTACTATTACAAGAAATATAGATCATTGGATAAGATTATCATATATATATAGTCTAAAGAAATTAGCAAAATTTTGTGAGAAGACCGACGATATGTTGAAATTTTTTGTCATAATTTAAAATATTTTCCTGGAAATAATTTTTGCATGTCATAATTTTTTGAAACAATATTTTTTCTAAAATATTATTGAAATAAATTTATCTTATACACTGCATAAAATCTTGCATTTTAACTATATTTGCTTTTCATAAATTTTATTGAATTTAAAAGGAAAAATAATTATATTATCAATTTTATGTCAACAAAAGAATTTCATTTATATTTAATGGACATTTAAATCAAGAAATGGTACCTTTAGTAAATTTAATTATAATTAAATCAATTTACTGAAATTAATTCCTTTCAGTTTTTTTCCAACTACATAAGCACGTTTATGTTAATGATAAAAAAAATACTTTAATCATAAAATCACATTTATTTATACTTTCATTTACATATATGAAGAAACAGTCATTAATACACAATATCGTCACAAAAATACAACAATATTCCACCATAAATAATTACTCACAATACATATATTTTGATTTAAAAATATAGTAACGCACACAACATTTAAAAATACATTCATAATTCACAAAAATACGTTTTGATTTTATGCGTGAGTTAGGGAATATAGGATGTAGCTACATTTGTTTGATTATTATACAAACACCTGGACTTGATTGCAAAATTGAGGGACATTAATAATATGGATAACACGAACTATTTTGATGATATTCACATGAAAATGTCAAAATTAATATCTTGACATCGAATTCAAGTTATCAAATTAGAAACGCATGCTCAGAGAAACATTATTAATTATCTTGCTTAACTTACTTAACAGTGCTAATAAATTTTGTTTGGTGATGTAGTAGCTATTTCTCAGTTTTATAAACAGTTATTTGTCCGTAAATAATCATTTAAATTCAATAAATGAATTTCAAAAGCTTCGTTTCTTTGGATGAAAACTTTCTTTGATTGATAAATGCGTGGAGAAATACTCTAATTAATTTCAAATAGAATATTTAAAAATTTTCTGGATATTTAAGTATTCAATCAATATTTATACAAAATTTGAGTATTAAAATTATGAAATATTGCTTCCGTGGATATTATTTATAGTATATTTACGTCTAATATTAAATTTATAAATTTAAATTGCTTTAAAATTTTTGTAATGTATTATAAAAAGATTTATACAATATTGATAGAAAATACAATTTCATAATGAATTATGGGAATTTTTATTATAAGAATATATTAGTAGACATTTTATCAAAATTCTTGATGGCTTCAAAATTATTGTTGTTATTAGAAAAGTTTTTTTTAAATGTGATACAAGTATACATTGTTCTACCTGATTGTACTTAATATAAAGTAAGTGATAAAAAATGAATATATCAGTTTTCGAATTAATTAATAATCATAATAATTATGTATCAGAGTGTGATAACCACGTGACAAAGCTCATAGTTGAAATGATTACTATACAGTTATCTTTTTTTCTTTTTTTAAATATGATTTTGCACATACTTTAAGATTCATTTTTTCCTCTTTTCTATAGAGATTCTGTTAAATAGGAAAAGCATAGTAAAATTCAGATTCATGATGTAGTTATTAAGATTTTTTGAGAAATTCCACTATAGAAATTAAATTCAAATTTATGAATAAATTTATATTAAGTAAAAATTTATAAATAACATATTTTTAGTTTCTTTTAAATTTTTATTTCAAATGATTTTTTTTTAATATTTGTGGCATAAAATTTTTTAACAATTCATTATAAAATTTACAAAACCTATAATTAGAAATGTTTGTTGTTATTCATATTCAAATTTCAAAAATGAAAACTTAGATTTATAAGCAAATGCTTATAAAAGCATCATTATAATTTTACTTTATAAATTACAAGAATAAAAATGTTGCAGAGTTAATAAACAGTTTAAATATAATAAAGTAAGAAATTTTTGCTCCGAGGAATTAATTTAAATAATAAAAATGTGATATAAAATACTAACCTAGTAAACACACAACGATTTCAATAAGAATATGTCATCATATTTTTTTTGCAATTCGTGAAGCCTACTTTTATTTATTCGACAATCATTAATGGAAAATGCGAAGTTTTATTGAAAATTTATCACCAATTTTTTCGATGCTTTAGACTATCAATATTATGTATTAACCTTAGGTAATTTTAATTCTTCTTTATAAATTTTAACAGAAATAAGTAATTTTAATGGTTCCTTGAAAAAGAAAAATTCAAATTTTTTAAATGCCCTAACGTTTATAGAATTAAAATAAGTTTAAGTAAAAAATCAGCTATCAGGAAGTAATATCAGAATTCTTCGTTCTTTTTTTGTATACAATAGTAGATACTTACATAAAACATAAAGATGAAGGTTTTTCTGCTAGATAAGATTAATATTTTTGTTCTAAATGATTAGTTTTTCTCGTTTTTTGGTTTTTTTTATTATAATAATATACACACGATGAAATCTTTTCCTTCAGTTTTCTGTAAATTTGTCTTAGATACACAATTAGATATGAAAAAAAAATGAGCACAACATAAAATTCTAATTCTATGTTTATTAATTTAATATTTAAAGCAATATTAAAACACACAAAAGGACACAGGATGGAAAGTGTTACATGGATAAGTGTTTGGAATGTTTGTATTCTGACTCACAATAGACTTATCGAAGTAACCATAACAACTCTATTTTATATTTTCCTTTTAATAAAATAAGATTACAGCTTAAATTGAAAAGTCTGAATAAGTAGATGGAAGTTTATAAGTACACAAAATATTATAGGTTTAAATTAATAACTGAAGAATACTTTCTGTACTTCTAAGTACCCAGAAACTAAAAAATAAATAAAACATTGTTTTTTTTTCAATTCCTCGTTTTCCTACATTTTTCCACATGCATACAAGTTAATGAAAATTCATATCTAGCAATTATTAAATTTTAATATTTTTATCAATTTTTTGCATTTAGATGTTTTAAATAGCACAATAAACTTAGACTATATTAAAACACTGTATTAGTTGTTTTTAAAATGTGTAAGAGTTTAATTTCAATGTAGCCAATAATATAGTCAAATGATTTAATGTATTTTGAAAAAAGATTTCCTATGTTTCACTTTTTGTTTTATCACGTATTTTATATATAATAAAACTTAGTTCAAACATTTGAATTTTACTAAGAATAAATGTTCCTGAAGAAAATACTAAAACATTAAAATTCAAAATCATTATTTGCTGATATTTATTGACATAAGGTATTAGCAAAATAATGCCACCATTTATATCCTCGCTCCATAAGTAATTCTACATAGAAATAAGCAGACAATTAAATGGTTACACATTCACAAATATGTGCGTTCACCTAGTGCTGTTTCTGTCAGATATTGCGTTGATAAGCAATACTGACGGAACTAACTTATGTGCCTGTGATATCTTAGATATGATGAACAAATAAACGACCAAAGCAGGCAAGCTAATAATTTTTTCCTTGTTATTATGGTTACTACATAAATTTCTTGTTTCTACTAAGACATTCTAAGATTAAAACACTTAAGATAGACATAAAATTCATCCTTATCATCGAAATCATTAGAATCAAATGCTGTTGATATTTGAGCGATAAAACTACAAAGTGAAATACTTTAAAAAGAAAAGAAGCATGAATTTTCCATTTTAAAATAAAAATTAATCTCATTTAGAAAATTATAATCGTTCATCAATTTACATACTATAACTAAAACAAAATATATAAAACCAACATTATAAACAACGGTGACAACTGATAAAGCACCAATTTATGAAATGATTCTCTAAAGAGTATGTTATATATGAATTTATGACTTTGAGATCGATTATTACATGCACAGGAGCATTTTTCATATAAATGAAGCATGATCGAAATAACGAATATGTATGACTGACAATGCATGAGCATTTCAAATTAAATTCATACATTAATTTCAAGATATCATTTATATAGTACCATCAAATATTATATTTTGTTAACTCGAACAATTCGACGATTGCCTTTTACACGAGATACACATATTAATTATCAGTAAGTATGGTCAGAAATTTCAGTCGCTTTACGCTGAAACATCAAACTGTTGCCCTATCTATGTTACATTGCTGTTCTCCATAATTCATTAACATCTTTTAGTTTTCTTTCATAATTCATTAGAAGATAAATATTCTTTTTTTTCAAAACGTAGAACTATCATAAATGACGACCCGAAAATACAATCTAGACCCGGTCCTAGTTCTTCTCATCAAGACACTCCTTTTATGTCAAGATCGATAACGACATTTCTCATATCTGGGTAGGAATGACTACTGCCACCGGCATCAGTCATGCGACGCTCGCGCATGCGCTTACGTCTTCCTGGATGTGGCGTCTCAGACAGAATCCTTTGCAGTTTGTGTCGAGAGGGTAGAGCAACAGGTTGCACTAATCTTCTCTGAGGGCTAGGAACGCTCAAACTGGAACCAAGTCCTTTCTTACGGGCACGCACGAGTCCGTAGACGACAGCTGCTAGACTTTTGTGGACACTGGGATGGCGTCCTACGGACATCTGTCTTCCAACTGACCGACGTCGACCTAGGACGTAGTACGTCTCCATTTCTCCTTTCCCTTTGACATCCACAAGGCCTCGGTATTGGACGAGGTAACCATGCGCTTCCAGTATCTGAGCTGTGGCTTTTGGTACCTGAACAAAGAAAATAGTGAATCATTTTCTGAAATTCGAGTGACACAAGATTTCACAGAATGTAAAGTGAATGCTACTTTACTTATATTGATTACATTCTTACACGCATTAACTTGGATAATAGGACATTTAAAGAAAATATGTAGTTTGATCAATAATTCTTTTAGCTCTCAACTTATTTCTTGAAATGATATTTGTTTTCAACTGCGGGCACTTGTGCGACGAACCCTATGCCACAACATGTCCAGAAACTGCTACTCATTTGTCGTTACCCAGCGGGCACCTGTGAACCAAGTCACGGAGGCGAGTAGCGTTACCCGCGCCATACCACCACAAACCCGTTTATAGGGTGGACCACATTCATACATGATCACAGAAGAAAGGACAGAGAAACACAGAGAGAATAGAGAAAGGAAGTAACATCCATGCCCGAATTGAGATTTGAACCCGGGACCCACAGCTTAGGAGTCAGAAGTGCTAACCATTCAGCCATCGGTCGGTTCTTGAAATGATATATTGATTACTATTTTTATTTTTTTGAAATTTTATTTTAAATTTTTTCGGAATTGTAAATATGAGTACTATTTTAGTACTAGTATAATTCGTATTTTAAGTACTAATACACTAGTGGTAGATTATAGCCTCTTTTTGGTCCATGTTTTATAAAAAATATTCAAGCATAATATGTTTCTTACTGATAGTTCAAAGAGTAGTGTTAATTGAGTTGAATATCGATAATCGTTTCTTTTACTTAACAAGCATAAATCTTTCATACCAGATTGCTTGTCTCAATACTTTCTAAATTAAACAATTCTTTGTAATATTCATAGCAAGATGACTTATTTTACTACGAGTGTATTTTAATTGTCATTCTATGGTATTGTTAGACAGTTGTCTTAAGAGGCTATAACAATTATTTTTTGACAAGATTTCTGAATAGTAGTTAAAAACGCTTTCAAAGAATGAAACAATACAGGAATCCAAAGAAAAAGTAAATTAAAAATTAGAAAAATTATATTATTTAGATCAACATAAACATTAAGTTGCTTTTAATCATTAAATATGAAGAAATCAATTTTAAATATTGCTTTCCATTATATTAAGTTTAATTTTCTACGATATAAAATTATAAAGGACAGTTAAAATTGAATTTATATAATAGCAATGAATGCAAATAAATCGCTTTCACAAAACTAAAAATTTATTGTTAATTTAATTTTTCAACTTTGTTTTCAAATCTGTGGCTGTATCTAAAAATATTAGGCGGAAATAATATACCTTAATACTTGCATCGGCCTATTATGTCACATTCTATCATCAATAGTTACAAAAGATTAGGATTATTATATTTATCTCAAATTTATTGAAATTTATTTCTCAATTATTAATGAGAAATAAATTTCAATGAATTTGAGAAAAGGTGTGAAAAAATTGATGAATGAATCTTAGTTTATGATTTAAAATATATTGTTAAGATCAAAAATTTTACCTATATGCATTTTCATGCAATTAACTATAATCCACTCTGAAATCTCTATACTCCAGAAATGAACAACAAAGTAAAAAATACGTTTGAACATTCAATCTTAGAGCATAATTAACAATATTTTGGTTAGTGCTAACAGTATATTAAATAGACTTTAAAAATCTCCGGTTTTGTGATACCGTTAGATATCAGTATAATCTATAATTGATTAAAAATAAAAGTTATTGAAAATCATTCATGTAACTGGTTTAAATTAAACTCAAAACCCATAAACCTAGAAATTGTTAAAATGGCTATCATTCTGTGATTAAATTGGTTCGATAATGAGATGCTTATATAATTTAACTATTGTTTAAGTGTATTTAATCAATTGTAATGAAGTAATCAGTGTTAAATATGATTATTTATAGCTCAAAAGGTTTTCAATGGATGGAAAAACAAAAAATTCTCTTGGAAAAGTCTGTGAAACTTGATGTAGTTAAGAACTTACTTGAATCTTGTCGAATGTTCCAGTGGAATCCATGCGACTTGCTTCATTGACAGTATTGCCCCAGATGTCGTACACAGGTTTTTTAGCTCCTATAACGCCACCTACTAGAGGACCATGGCTAATACCTGATACAGTAATATGGACTCTAAGTTAATTTTCAATTTTTACTATATATATGCATGCATATATATTAGGTTGGGGAATAAGTTCGTAGCGTTTTTACAAAAGACTTTTATTTATACAAAAAATAATTATTTCAATATATATTTCAATATAATCAATTATATATTCACCGTTGCTGTTTACAACCTCTTCTCACCTATCGACTCATTTGTTGATGCCGTTCCGCCAAAAATCGCCTTGTATGGTATCAAAGCAATTTTTAAGGATCTCTTGGTGCATTGGGAAATGCTTGAAAAGAATGCCACAGTCAACAAGGAGCTCTTCATTGCCCAGCTACACCGCGTGAATGAGGCTATTCGACTGAAAAGACCTGATCGACATGGTCAAACCATACTCCTTCACGACAACACCAGACCATGTTTTGCACAAGTCGTTAAAGCCACATTCCAAGAGCTCGAATGGGAGGTACATTCAGCATCCGCCGTATTCTCCGGACCTAGCACCGACTGATTACCATCTTTTCCGCTCCTTGTCAAACCATATGAAGGGCGTTACCTTCGATAACAAAGAGGTCCTTAAATACTGGCTCAACAACCTCTTTGACATCAGACCAGGCGATTTTTTCGGAATGGCATCAACAAATTGGTCGAGAGGTGGGAAGAGGTTGTAAACAGCAACAACAAATATATAATTGATAATTAATAATTAACTTGTTGATATAATTATTGTTTTTTGTTTAAATAAAAGTCTGTTAAAAACGCTACGAACTTATTCCCCAACCTAATAAATATATAAAGCATGATTAGAAAAATCATAGGTAAAAATTGAAAAATACAAGAATAAATATTAAAATCATATTCTTAGCTATCCATTCAGCACTAAAACAGCTTAAATAGAATTACTAAAATATAATTAATTTTAAATTTTTACAGGTTAATCAAATACCAAATGGAGAAAAATAAACTAAAAATACGAAATATAGTTTAAATTTTTTACAGAAACAGAATGAAAGGAAAATCGAACGAAGTACCAACATGGCCAGCTTCTTCAGGGGGTGTTGACCACATTGGCACAAAGTATGGCTTTTCTGCACTGGCTCCACAATCTAAAATCTTAAAGGGGGAGTCAATACACCCCAAAGCCATAGTAAAAATGTCAAACCAAAGTAAAAGGAATTTGAAATAACAACAAGTTGTTTTCAAGATCTTGCTTCATATAATTTCAACAGCTCTTGTTAAGTCACACACGTCTAGACAACCAAAAATGGACATTTTCTGGACAGTGGTTTAATTCCAGAAAATACTCTTTTGCTCAAATTTATTTTAAGGAATTTTATTTGCATTTTTATTTATTTATGTTTATCTAGATATATATTTTATTTCAAATAACTTTAAGTAAATATACGGCTCTTACTAATTTTACTTGATAGTTTATGAAATGTTTAATTCCTTTAAGCTTGCGATCCTTCTTTGCATCTAAATGTAAAATTTTGTTCTATGTAAATGGAATTAGAAGATTTTAAAGTAAAATCTTTGTTTAGTTGAGAAGCATTCCACCATCGTTACAAATATTTTTTTTTCCTTTACAGTTATACGAAACTCAGTTTGTTTCCATCTCTCAGAGAAGGTTTTGCAAAAGATAAATATATTAATCTCACCTTAGTAGAAAAAACCGGGAATGACTCACACAAAACCAATTATTTCAGACATATCTTACGCAAAATAACTCATTACTCAAAGTAACTTTTTCTTTCATGAGATCGTTTACTCATCACAAGGGAAAAAGTGTCTGACGTTTCTCTGCATACAGTTATTTAGTAATTTCTTCGTGCACCAGATAAATTAAAGTGAAGTTGGAAGAATTGATTAGGATCCTCATTTTTTTTGCTCCAGTTTTTGAAATGCATGAAAATATAATGTTAAAGAAACAGTTTTCAAAACTTTTCTAATGAAATAATTTTTTTAAAATAAAAATATGTTTTAATAAAAATGTATATTTGTAATGTAGCTCTTGATAATGACAAGAAAAAGAGAGTGAGAGTTGTTTAGATAAAATTAGATATTGTGTTAGAAAGAGTGAATAATTGTGTTTTTTAAAAAAATAAATGGCGCAGATGCCGTACATTATTCCAAATTCTGAATTTTTTTGGCGATGAAAAAATGTTGCCAAGATGACACATTGGTACGTGTGCGATGACGTAAATACTAGGGTTACCAAAATAGAATTTTCTGCATAATTCTTATAGGTGTCCATATGTATGACGTAATAAAAATGAGGTTGCCAGATCATAAGAAAATCTGCCAAAATGTCGCCAATCTCAGAGTTTGGCATCTTGGATTATACGGCACCTGTGCCAAATAAATAAAATATAATTTTTTATAATTACTATAAATGTACATTCATACAGTCGACATGAAAGTAATAAAAACATAGATATCATAAATTAAGAATCGGTGAAATATTGTGTGATTGTAAAATTTTTTTGCTTCATTTCAACTAATCTTTTTTAATTAGTAGAATATGAGACTTATTATATGAGATATCTTCATTAGAATTTTCATGAAATGAATAAAATGTTTTCTTAAATAAGAAAATAATATAACCACCGTATGCATTTTTATTTTACAAATTTTAAAATGTACTTTTAATAAAATATAAAAAAAAAGTATAATAAAATATTAGAATATACCAAGTTTTAAAAGCTTTAATGTACTTAAGTTTTCAGGAAATGCTGAAAATATTTTCTATAATAAGGAAATAAATTAATCACTTCAAGCATTTTTATCTTACAAATTTTAAAATGTAACTATAATAGAATAAAAGAAAATTATATTACAATATTAGAATATCAAATTTTGAAAGCTTTAATAAATTTAAATTTTTCATGAAATGGTGAAAATATTTTCTTAAATTAGGAAGTAAATTAATCAGTTCAAGCATTTTTATCTTACAAATTTTAAAATGTAACTATAATAGAATAAAAGAAAATTATATTACAATATTAGAATATCAAGTTTTAAAAGCTTTAATAAATTTAAATTTTTCATGAAGTGGTGAAAACATTTTCTTAAATAAGGAATTAATTTAATCAGTTCAAGCATTTTTATCTTACAAATTTTAAAATGTAACTATAATAGAATAAAAGAAAATTATATTACAATATTAGAATATCAAGTTTTAAAAGCTTTAATAAATTTAAATTTTTCATGAAGTGGTGAAAACATTTTCTTAAATAAGGAATTAATTTAATCAGTTCAAGCATTTTTATCTTACAAATTTTAAAATGTAACTATAATAGAATAAAAGAAAATTATATTACAATATTAGAATATCAAGTTTTAAAAGCTTTAATAAATTTAAATTTTTCATGAAGTGGTGAAAACATTTTCTTAAATAAGGAATTAATTTAATCAGTTCAAGCATTTTTATCTTACAAATTTTAAAATGTAACTATAATAGAATAAAAGAAAATTATATTACAATATTAGAATATCAAGTTTTAAAAGCTTTAATAAATTTAAATTTTTCATGAAGTGGTGAAAACATTTTCTTAAATAAGGAATTAATTTAATCAGTTCAAGCATTTTTATCTTACAAATTTTAAAATGTAACTATAATAGAATAAAAGAAAATTATATTACAATATTAGAATATCAAGTTTTAAAAGCTTTAATAAATTTAAATTTTTCATGAAGTGGTGAAAACATTTTCTTAAATAAGGAATTAATTTAATCAGTTCAAGCATTTTTATCTTACAAATTTTAAAATGTAACTATAATAGAATAAAAGAAAATTATATTACAATATTAGAATATCAAGTTTTAAAAGCTTTAATAAATTTAAATTTTTCATGAAGTGGTGAAAACATTTTCTTAAATAAGGAATTAATTTAATCAGTTCAAGCATTTTTATCTTACAAATTTTAAAATGTAACTATAATAGAATAAAAGAAAATTATATTACAATATTAGAATATCAAGTTTTAAAAGCTTTAATAAATTTAAATTTTTCATGAAGTGGTGAAAACATTTTCTTAAATAAGGAATTAATTTAATCAGTTCAAGCATTTTTATCTTACAAATTTTAAAATGTAACTATAATAGAATAAAAGAAAATTATATTACAATATTAGAATATCAAGTTTTAAAAGCTTTAATAAATTTAAATTTTTCATGAAGTGGTGAAAACATTTTCTTAAATAAGGAATTAATTTAATCAGTTCAAGCATTTTTATCTTACAAATTTTAAAACGTAACTATAATAAAATAAAAAATTATAATACAATATTAAAATATCAAGTTTTAAAAGTTTTAATACACTTAAATGTTTCATGAATTGATGAAAATATTTTCCCAAATAAAAAAATAAATTAACCACCTTAAGCATTTTTATTTTACGAGTTTTAAAATGTGTACCTCGAATAAAATAAATAAAAATTATAACGCAATATTAGAATGCCTAATTTTAAAAGTTTTAAAATGCACTCAAGTTTTTCCCATATTTTATCATAACTTAGTTAATTAGTTAACTAAAATACAATTTTATTATTGTGTTCGTAATTTCACAAGTTTTTATTTCAGTTTGATGTAAAATATCCCTTAAAATTTTTCTCCATTATTTAGAGTTAAATTTAGAAAAAACATTGCTAATGCATACCCATACAGTAAAATATAGAGGAGAAAAATTATGTTTTATAATCTTAATTGCTAATTGATATCCTGGAATAAAGACATTAACGAATGAAATATAGTTTCCAAGAAACAACTGAAAAGGATAAATGTACAAAACAAGGCAGAATAATATAATCGAAATTCTAATAAAACACTAATCTTCTACATTCATTCCTCCTATTTTTTTACTTTAGTATCAAGAGAGCAAGAGCTGAAGCGTTACCAATGCGTAATTTGAAGTTGTTGAAAGAATGCTTATTCAGCTCATCAAGTGCTTCCCGCATTGCGAATGCAAAGTCCACCAGGGCAGTCAAGTGACCCCACTCATCAGAGCCCTGAAATGCAATTTCATTGATAACGAATCATTATTTTCTTTGATTACAGTGGAACAAATAAATAAATTTAATTGTAGAAACGACTCTTACACACTGATGAATTAAATTGATATTAAAAGAAACATAACATCACTCATTACTATCATTCTAATCAATACAATCAATTTTTTAAATATATGCAATCTTGAGCTTCTAGTTTTACCAAAAATATGAAAAGTAATGATATTATCAATTAACAATGACTGTGATATTTATGTATAAATAAAGCTCTATATTATACAATGTAAGTAAGATATGATTCAGTATTATTTCGTTTTTTTATTGCCTAGTATTTCGAATTATGTGTTAAATAATACAAACATGAACGAATCATTGAATTCTCATTAAATATCCAATAAAGTACACTTTTATTTATAAATTAAGGATAATTCGTACTCACAAGTACAAGTAAGTAAAATTTCACATAGAGGAGTATTTTACTTATCTTCAGAAATACCATGCTTTTGTTTTAGAAGTTACAACAAGCCACCGGCTGGTGTTGACAGCGCGTCACAATGAAGAGTGATCGAGGCTGGTTCTACAGTGCCATAACCGAATAGCTATAGCACAAAAGGCATATGTTTGTTGTTGTTTTGTTGTTTCCCTATGACACTTGGACAAGCCAAGCTCGCTTTCGCCTTTGGTAGTGCGAATTAAGCCAATAGGGAGCGTCTTTCGTTTGGATCAGAGCACCACACGAAGGTGAAAGTACGACTTTGCTCTTTTTAAGGTGCCTCGTAATTTTGAATCACGGTCAGGTGACGAGGCTCACATCTGAAATGGCACCCTCCTCTCCACATCCACGCCACACCAGCAGAAGGACTTAGGACGTCACAGATTAACGTGGACACGTCCCCAACCCACGGAGTTCTAGCAACCCAGTGAAGGAGAGTACACCGTGGTCACCCTCTCAACTACTGCCTGCGGCAAATGATGCTTCACTTTGCTGAGCTTACGGGAAGCGGCGTGAAGCTACTGAGCCACTGGAGCTCTAGACATATGTAGACATTCTTTATGCGACAGCAACATAGGATGTTTTAAATAGGGTTTTAAGCAGATGGTAGTGTGCAATGGACTTGGAATCAGACAGAATATCTCATCTCTAGTTTTTGGTAACGGTTCCAAGAAGATGGAATTATCAATTGGCGTCACACAGCATGGGTAATTTCCAAATTACATTAACGAGAGGTGACATTAATAATAACTGACAAAAAATTAGACATAGTATTACATAAAATATGTCATTTCAGTAAAGACTATTACAGTTCCAGCTGCTAAGCAAATTGCTTACAGCAGCTGCGACAACATGATCTATATACTTATAAGTCTATCATATGTATTCCACTCATCGTAACCCATTGTCATTGGTGATTAACCTAATATAGCAAATATGTAATCAAGTTACTTAATATAACTGATGTGCATGTGCTGTTTCACACGTATTCCAGGTCTAGCTTGTAATCTGATTCATGTAGTATATTCATATGGCAAACGCCAATGTCAAGGTACATCAGAAAGAAATACTGTTATGTGGATGTAGAACTGCTTACATGGCGCGGAATTTTCTTTAGTTCTCAACATATCTACCTGTTCAAATTGGAACCATAATAAACTAAATTTATGGGACCATTTTAGGACAATACATGCATTTGTTTAGGGGTGACATGAGTACGGAATTGATAGTCTTCGAGAAAAATGATTATTCTCACGAAGTGTCTAACTCCCTCAATCTGAGAATATCATCGGTTTAGAAAAGGCTTTTGTTCAGACCTAATTTGAATCCAATAGATATATTCAGAACATTCTCGTCCAACGTGATGCCAACCGTCCATCATCTCCTCCAACATACTTCCTGGAATTTAGAGCACATTGCTTATTGAATTATTGTCGTTTCACCAGCATGCGTCCCTGTACCTAGGGGCTGGAGTTGGGCTCTAGCAGTTGGATAGAAACAGCCGGATAGAGATTTATGATTTTGATGCAAGGACTAATCAGAAGATTCCCAATACTTTAGCCAGACAAATCCCCAAAGGTATCATTTCACTTAGAGGACATTGTGACCACTCTCAGTTTTATAGTGGCCAAGCCGCCATCAGCAAACAGGAGGGATTTTCGTTTAAACCAGAATTGAAATTGACTAACTTCCGATAAGTGAGAACGACGCCCTAACTAACCAGGCCAACACGGCCAGTTCTTGTTGAACTGTATAATCTTCCCCAAGATCACCTTGGTTATTTGATATTTAAAGTACTTAAGCGTGTACATATCAAGAAGCCATGTATTGAAAATACAAATCTCATTCACTATTACACCAATTATGTATACTGTTAGAATCTGAAAAAGAGATGCCTTTTTTTATTGCTCTAGATAGTAGAAGCGTGTGTGTATGTATATATATATATATATATATATACATACATACATACATACATATATATATATATATATATATATATATATATATATATATATATATATATATATATATATATATATATATATATATATAAATATATATATATATATATATATATATATATATATATATATATATATATATATATAGTCTAAAGAATATTATAATCCAAGTGTTTTGTGTTCTTTTCCTGTGTTTTGTGCTCTCTCATCTTTTTTGAGTTCTCTTAAAAAATAAATGGTTATATAGAGTGTGTCATGTTTGTATTGTTTTTGAACTTTTTTACTTAGGCAAACATTAATCATTTGTACAAATTAAAGACAATAATAATTAGGTAATATCTTTTAATTTATAGAAATGTCTGTATCTAATATTAAACTTCATATCAATATATAATCCTTCAAAGTTTCCATAAAGGTTTTCAATTATAAAATTAATTTTTTATCCTTCAATTAATTTATAATAAAGATAAATATTAATTTCAGCAGCAAATCAATTATATCTTATCAGCTTATTTTAAAACTACATTTTTGATTATAATAAAAGAATTGATCATTTAAAATCTAAATTTATGAGAAATATAGTTTTTGATTTATAAATTAAAATTATTTACTTATTAACGAATTCGACTATTGCGCTTACAGTATTGATAATTAAATTTTTATACTTATTTATATAAAAATATATTCGTCGGAAATGTTGAAAATTTATGTGCTGTACATTCATTACTTATCTTTCCGAAGTAAATATTTAATTTCTAATACTTAATATTAAAAAAGAATTGAAAAATATTTATTAAATTATTCTTAATTTAGAGAAATCGTAGTCTTTTTTTAGCATTTAAGTTTTATTAAATCATCGTTAATTAGAAAAATTCATTAGAAAGAAATAAAGAAAAGGATTTACTTAAAAATTTTCACATGATTGTTTTCAAAAATTAAAAATTTACCGTCATAGTAGGGAATTCCAAAATGAAAAAAAATTTCAGCATTATTCAGATTAATTCAATTTCAACTTATTAATAACACTATTCTGATCTTCGCTATTTTTAATAACTAATTTAATTTCCCATTATCTATGAATTTATTTTATGCTGTATATTCAATTTAAAATTAGTTTTTATTAATCATTTAAATTTAATTCTATTTATTTTGCATTTATATTCAATATTTATATGTTTAATATTAAATTGGCATGATTAAATTCAAATGAGTGTTTTCATTTATTTAAATTTAATTATGTTAATTTACTTAAAAAATAGTTGAAGTTTAAGAGCAATGCATTTTAAAATCATTACATATGAATTTAGATTTATAAATAAAATAAAATGTCCAATGTTTTATTACGCTAAACATTTTGTCAATTTTTAAAATCCGAAAAATTATTTTTATTAGAATACATAAAATTTAGACAAAGAAAAATATGGCTGCTTTTTTACGCAATTTACTTTGTTCATAAATGAGATGTGCGAAAATAACACTGCTTAGGGATATAGATAACACCGAAAATAACACACTTATATATATATATATATATATATATATATATATATATATATATATATATATATATATATATATATATATATATATATATATATATATATATATATATATATATATATATATATATATATATATATATATATATATATTGGATTCGCGTGTAAGGAGGTGTATTGAGTTACAATATTTTGATTCAGATGTTGAATATAATACTTTTATATTTCAGAACTTCAGTTTGAAGATATTCATTTCACTTTATAGAAAATCCACTCAGATTGCAAGAAAAAAATTATAATTGTTACTGGAGATAATTTCATAAATATTTCAAATAGTTTTAAATGATTTTCATATCGGAAAAAAATTACCTTTCTGCTTGGATTTAAACCTGAAGCCGCCATGTAGGTACTGCTAATAGTCTTAATCTTTTCCAGAGGTCTAAATCTTTCTTCATCCAGTAACTGTGTAAATAATTTTTATAATTACTTATATAGTTTTTTATAATGACTTTCATAGTAATTTTTATAAAGTAAAGGATAATAAAGATGTTTCAAAACATTCAATATTATTGAAAAAGTGATAGTTACATAACAACACAGCTAATGTAATAACATAAAGAGTATATAATTCTGACATTTAAAAGAATTCTATTTGATTGAAAATTAGAAATATTTATATTATGTTTTTTCATTTACAAAAATCAGTTTAAGCCTGAAATAAGTTATGCCATTGCAGAACGTTTCTAGCTTCATACTTCTGCCAACTGAAAGTATCAAAAATGCTAAAAATTTGCAATTATTGTCCCATAATTAAGTCAAGATCTCCGCATGCCACCTTCTCGCTCCACAACACGAGGATGTATATGGGACAATGTAGAAATTTTAGCGTGCATACGCTCTATCAGCATGATAGTCCTAGGCTAGATTAGGTATCGAACTTACTATTTACCATCCAAGAAAACAATGGTGGCGAAATTACCAGACTACTGTAGTGTTAATATGTGAGAAATGCTGTAATATGCTGTCTTTTTTTTTAAACAACAAATGAACAAATTACAATTGAATTGAAGCAGAAAATATTTTGAAATTATGTTGAAATTTAAGTAAAGCTGCATGAGAAACATTAAGATTTTAAATATTAAACAATTCACATTGTTTAATGTTGCTGTCGTGTGACAAGTGCAAAAAGAAAAAAAAAGAAAATTAAAAAAAAGACAAGTCTTATGGGAGCAAAAGTATGGAGCACTGCCCTGCTCACATCTTCAGCTTTTTCTGTATCGAGGATGTCATGGTAGCAGGTGAGGTCGATGTCAAGAGGGTCGAGGCAACAAAGATTCAGTTGAAGAGATGCCTCGGATCCAGCGGAACTCCTGTGCAGTGCCTGCATTCTGCGTAGGTTCTAGATCCGTCGGGCATGATTTTCATACCTATTTTTAGGTACCATTTTTTTCCGTAATCCCCCGCAGAGCTGATGCCTTGTGACGGCGTTTGCATCAAAACAAGCGGTAGTCGTGGGAGGGGGATTGATATTCCCAGCCTCCTTGGCGAGGGAGTCCACCTATTCATTTCCCTAGATGTTAACCTCAGCAGGAACTCATTGGATGGTGCAGGTTTTCTCTCTCGCAACTATGGTACATTGCTTAATAATTCAAACAATAGCATGATATTTAATAATTAAATAAGCTTATAAGAATGCAACATTCAAAACTCTAAAGAAAAAAATAGAGAATATACACTGGTGACGGTTAAAATACATCTGAACACCTGTTTCCAGGTGGAAAAGAACGTTTTCTTCATGCTTCGTGTAAGAAGAAAAATGTTTTTCAGTAAGATTTTGTGATTCAGCAGGATGTCAAATGTAGCCTACCGAGATTGCGGTTTAATAAATGGCAACGTTATTTCTCGCGTATTTCGAGATCCAACGCTATTGCAAACTATCGAATCAATGAGCTCAAGATTATCAAACAAATTGCTGTCCTTGATCTCAGCAGCCCATTATCACTGACAGTCAAGAAGTCAAACATGTTACCTTCAGGGTATTATTGGATTGTACGTATACGTCACGAGTCCTGAATTAAGAAATGGTATCATTTGCAAGACAACACATATGTTAGATGGAATAATTCGGCGACGTTTCATCAAACTCATTGATCATTGCTTCAGTTGTCCTTAACACTACCCCTCAATACTGAATGTTTTCAACAATATGATCAACGGCAAAGATAGACATCAGAATATTAGTGTTTATAGCCGAGTTTTAGTTCTGCTTATAACGTCTTATTGGTTAAATTCACTTGTGGCAGTTATAGTGAAGAGCTAATATTGCTAGTGGTAATTCGAAATCATCATACTGTATTATCACTCAGATTGATGGTATGGGATGTCATTGGATATACTTCTCTGTCAATACTTGTTTACACTGACGAAACTTTAAACAATAGACAATATCAACATTTGCGTTTTGTCAAGAAACTTGGCGTTAATCTTAATTTGAATCCTGTGAAACATTATATTTTAGTAAGATAAAATATGAACGCAAGTTGCTGTATTATAAGGATCTTCTTAATATAGAATATGTTCTCGATTTTTTGTCCAAAGCATTTATTAAATCTTAAATCCCTTTTAGGATATAAAATGTCTAGTTAATGGTTGCCAAAAGACCAGAATTTTTTCGTAAGGCACAGTCACTAATTCACTGTCACTGTATTGAACATGGATGTTTGCTTACAACTGCATATGCCATCCAATCTCTATTTGTCACAATGCCTAGCTATAAGGTGTCCACCAAATGACCGCATAAACTCTTCACAGCTAGATTCCTCGTTGGGAGTCCTGTACAATCCATAGTTTACGAGAAAAATACGAAAAACAAAGTATGACGTAACTACCGGTGCAAGAAAAAACACTTTATTGAAAATATCAACAGCAGTGTATGCACAATTTAAAGCAGATGTTCAAAGTGTCCACCTTGAATGTCGAGTCAAACTTGAGCACGTCGTAGAATGGCTTTCATCACAAGTTTCAGCATTGCGGGGTCCACCGAAGTATAAGCAGCATGCAGACGAGCAACTAAGTCCGTTGGTGTTGGTGCCACGTCTCGATACATCAGTTACTTGAGATGGCCTCATAGGAAAAAATCCAACGGTGTAAGATCTGGTGAACATAGAACCAGATCCTCATGTCCGATCCAGAGGTCGGGGTATTCCATATACATCCAACCACGTACAAGAGCACAGAAATGCGTCGGAGTCCCATCATGCTGGAACCAAAAGCATTTCCATTACATCGGCCTGACATCAAGTACATGTCGTAGTAGTCACGAACGGAATACCTGGTCACCATACGAAGACTACCGGTCGCTGCAAGATGCAGCCTTTTAAATATTAGTTTAACGACAGCTTAAAATCATTCCATGGCGCGCGCGCGTGCATGACGCAATATGCACGGCGAATGTTTTAAACATTATCGCCTGGAAAGATATGTAAATACTGTTGTTGTGTCCGGTAAAATGTTTTCTTCTTACACCGGAAATGATGTCATAATCTGTTCTTCGTATTTTTCTCGTAAACTGTACAGGAACGCTTGTTTGGGCAGTTTTTATATTCTCCCAACGTGGTATCTAGCTGTGCAGAGTTTATGCGGTCGTTTTGGGACACCCTGTATAGATGCTATTATCGCAGCTAAATACGGCTGTTTTAGTTATGAAATTATCGGGATATATGTTTAAAAAACTTCTTGAAAATCGAATAAATTTTTATTTCTAATGTAAAATATTATCCCCATTCATTTTTTTTTGTATTTCTTACTGGTGTAATGATTTTAACATCCAGTTGAGTAATTTCAAAAAAATCATATGAAAAGTGTAGCTTAAACTCGTGTCAAATTAAAAAAACAGTGCAAAAATAATTCAGAGGCATTAAATGCGTAATTATAGAGTCAAATAATAAGATATGGAAGACAAATTTAGGAACCCACGCATAAAATGGTTTTGAGGTACATTATTAATTATGGTTTCCGAAAATGTTTTTCTTTTCTGACCGAAATAAATTTTTCTAAATATGAATTTTCTTAAGAAAATTCATTTATTTGAAGTAAATCAGTTAAAAAAAAAAGCTAAGGCACAAGTATTAAAAATCATTTAAAGTCATCTTCTTTTGAAAAGATGGGAAATGCTTTTTTCATGAGTTTAATTTTAAATAGAATATATGATATGAAACTTAAGTAATTTGTTAAATGAAATAAAGCTTCTAAAGCTTAAAAAATATTTTTAAAAAAATGTTAAGTAGTTGAAATGATAATAAAATTAAGCCGAAATGAAAATACATTTTAGAACCTTTTTTTACCTTTATTCGGTTGTTTTAATAATTCTTTCTATTTCTTTTTCAAAAATTAATGTTATGTTAAGTTAAAAATAAATTTTTCGTGTGATTGTAAGTAATAATTACAAATTATCATAAAATTAGACGTAAAGTAGCCAGTTGAATAAATTTAAATAGATTTTTCTTTCAAAATACTTTACTGCTCATAAATATGTGATGAACTTTTATTAGCTGTTTGCAAAATTAGTTACATTTCTTTAATTACATAAGGAATTTTAGATTGCATTCAAATCCTGATTTATTACTTACATGATTTATTACCAACTTAATAATTGGTAAAATTATTTTTTAAGCTCAAAAATGTTTTAATTTCACAAGAAATAAGTTGAAGAATAATAATTTGATATTTATTGATAGTATAAGATTTTGTAGATTAATATGTGATGTGTGTTTCTAAATTAATGTAACAGATCCAATTTTTATTTCGTCCTTTCCACGTGAGCCAAGATTCATCATGGCATAGTATGTGTGATTATACCAATTTCATTAGGGTCTTCAATCCTTTACAATTGATGCGAATAAAATACATGAAGCTCTATTTGTAGCATAATACATTAATTATAATTATGATAAAGATTTAACTTTTTAATAAATGTTTGAATATTTATATAAAAATCTTTTGATTTAATCTTTAAAATAATATTGTAGATTAATCTATAATGAAAATTTTATTTCTAATTTTTTCGTTGAATATTTATTTATTACAATATGAATTTGACAAAAATCTTTAAAATCTTTGATAAAATCATGAATCATTAGTTTGTATATTAATTTAATTGGGATTTTCTCTCTCAACAGCAGCTTTGTGATGTGAAATTAAGCTGTATTAATTAACTTGCGCACCAAAGATTTAATTATTTATTGTAAAATCCTATGAGTTTTCTTTTAATACTTGAATCATCATCTGCATTGTTATCAAAGTTTAAAAAGTGGAAATTTAAAGCAAGGTATGATCACGTGTTCATAGTCTGGCAATTTTTCTTTCTGATTAATAGCTGATTTTCTCAATGAAAAAATAATGAAATTCAGTTTTTGCAAACTATCTGTACATATATTAATCATATATTCACACTTAAAAATAAAATTATATTGTTTGTACTTAAGCTCTTTATTCGATGTTTTAGTAGATAGATATTAATAAAGTATTAATACACAATTTCTTTATTTTAATTCATTAGTAAAACATACATAGAAATAATAACACATGCAACTGTTACCAAACGGAAAATATAAAGTGACAATTTAGAGGAACACCAAATTATTTTTATTAATAGCATCTATTTTTCAACTATCATTATGACAAATAGAAACTAAAAAATAAAAGACTATTTGTAAATATTTAAACATAATTTATTCAATTTCAAATATTTGATTTGAGTAATTGCTTCTGTTTCTTAGGATACTTTTGTGGTAAAATCATAACTTAATAAATGATTGTAACATATATATATATACACTACTGGCCATTAAAATTGCTACACCAGGAAAGCAGCACACCACACACGTGAAAGTTGCATGATAGGTAGAACTTAATGTGATATGCAAATGATTAGATTTTTAACGCATTCATACAAAGCAGGCGACAGTAGCGACATCTACAATGTGTATAAAACCAGAGATTTGAAAGCAGTTTTATCATACTCAATTTCCGTTTCAACGTTGTTTTCGGCAAAGAAAGTTGTTATGACTCGTGTAAGAAGAAGAAATGACTATCAGCACGTATCTGAATTTGATCGAGGAAGGATTATAGCCTACCGGGATTGCGGTTTATCGTACCGCAATATTGCTGCTCGCGTCGGTCGAGACCCCATGACTGTTAGCAGAATATGGAATCGATGGGTTCAGAACAATCATACGGAACGTCATGCAGGATCTCAGCGAGCTCCCATCACTAACAGCAGAGAAGACAGATATCTTATCTGCATGGTCACAAGGGATCGTACAGCCACGTCACGAATCCTGAGTCGAGAAATGGAGTCATTTGCAAGGCAACAAGTTTCTGCTCGAACAGTTCGACATCGTTAGCAGCAGCATGGATTGTCTGCACGGAGACCATGGCTTCGCCTACCATTGACGCAGCGTCACAGACAGGAGCGCCTTCAGTGATGTGATCAGCGACGAACCTGGACGCGGGAATGGCATTACGTCATCTTTACAGATGAATCTCGGTTCTGTATACAGGACCATGATAGCCGCATCCGTGTTTGGAGGCATCGTGGAGAACGCGCATTGCCAGCTTGCATTGGACATCGCCATACTGGCCCATCTGCTGGAGTGATGGTATGGGGTGCCATTGGATACACATCTCGATCAACTCTTGTTCGCATTACCGGCACTTTGAACAGCAACCGTTACATTTCCGATGTGTTAAGGCCCGTGGCTCTGCCCTATCTTCGAGGCCTCCCTAATGTTTTGTTTCAACAGGATAATACACGACCGCATGTTGCCCGTACTGTTCTGAACTTCCTTGATACAGAACAGGTTCGACTGTTACCCTAGCCAGCAGGTTTTCCTGATCTGTCACCAATTGAGAACGTGTGGTCAATGGTTGCCGAGGGATTGGCACGCCATCACTCACCATCCACTACTGTCGATGAACTGTGGCATAGTGTTGAACCTGCATGGACTGAGATCCCCGTACATGCCATACAATCTCTGTTTGACTCCATGCCTAGTCGGATAAATGCTGTTATTGCAGCCAGAGGTGGCTGCTCTGGGTACTGATTTCTCAAGATCTATACATCCTAATTTCCTATAAATCTAATCACTTGTTTTTTCCACTATGATGTATGTGTCCTATAAATATCGTTCTGTTATTTGCATTCCTTCTTAATGTAGCAATTTGAATGGCCAGTAGTCTGTGTGTGTGTGTGTATATATATATATAGTTCAAGCTAATTTTCAATAATAATATTTAAGGGTTTTCTAAATGCACCTTATTGTGGATACATTATAGTTCAAAATCATCATCGAAATTTATATTTTATATATATAATTATCATTCTATAATACATTGAAAAGATTATTCACGAATTTTATAAAATGTTTGGGTAAGATGTTTTGTAAATAGATTTCGATGTACAAATTGGCAAATCTGACATATTACTTTCAAAATTTTGAAAACTGTTTAATGAAATACAGAATTTTTGTGTGAAACTTAACTATTTTAACATTATTCAATATTATAATATAAATGTTAAAGTAATACTAAATTTTATCCTTTACTTTAAACTATATGTTAGTTCAATTGCTAAAAGTGACATTGTTTTGATCAAGAGGTTAGTGTTTCAAACCTGACGTTTCCAAATATTATCTATCGTATTGATACAATTATTCTCACACCGCAAATATAGTATTTGTAGGTATCAGATGTTTTTTTTTTTGCATGAATACTTTTTCTATGAATGAATGTCTTCTGTTACAAAATTACGCTATTCTAAATCCTTTGAGTTAACCTTTACCTTCCATTAAAGAACGGCAAAGTCTTGTAAACGCTCTAGACGTCATTTAATTTCTTTCTATTAATGTTACATTGAATTATGTAAAAAAAAATAAAATAAAGTGGCAAACGTTTTTAACCGAAAACTATTCAAATTACGAAGTAGTATCATTGGATGTGCTTTAAGATGCATTCCAAATTAGATTCAATGTCTAGTGTGTTTATCTAAAGTGACATTATCTGTACTTTGTCAAGTCTCTTATAGTTGGATTTTAAAATGAATAATTATTAATTACAATTTAAATGCAAGAGTAATTCTTTCCAGATTCATCTGAAATTTTTATGAATGAAAATGAAATTATATACAGGTTTAATTATTTAATTCCCTAAAAAGTAATGAATTTAAAATTTCTAAATATAAAACAGACTGTTTTTAAGAAAGCAAATTTTTTTATATAAGATTAATTCTTTATTTAAAAAAATATAATTAAATAAGTAAAAAATGTGAATAAGAAGAAATGACTTTAAAAATGAAAGTTGCAGTTGTTTCATCTTGAGTATTTTTTCAATGATTAATGCATTTAATTCTTTTTTGGAAGAAAATACTGTTTTACTTTAATACTAAGAAAAAATTGCCTTTTATTTTAGTATAATCGTTTTCGGTTTTAAGAGTACGGAAAATCTGAGGGAGATAGTATTAATTACTTGTCTAAAAGAAATTTTTTTTTCTTTTATTATAAAAGTTTTTAATGCACATAGATTATTTTTGTTTCATACACGCAAATAAGATAACACTGAAATAAACATTGTATTAAATAAGCTATGGATTAAATAAATATGGAGAAAAATAAGCTTATGTTGAAAAATATAAAAGAATTATAATATCTGTGTACATGATTCTAAAAGGGGTAGAAATAATTGAACTAACTGAAAAATGAAGTAACACATTTATTAAATTTATTAACGGATTTCGTATTAAAATATTAGTATTATAAAAATGTTAGAAATTTTGTACAATCTGAAGTGTTTACTCTACGTTTCTGTTCCAAATTGAATATAGAGAGTAAATATATAATCATATGCAAATGAAATTCTGCATTGCGTATTAAAATACTGAAGGTTTGAAAGTAAATATGGAATTTTATCAATAAGGAAAATGTAAGCAAAAACTATTTAATCTTATAAATAAACAATAACGCTAAAGAAACAACACTGAACAACTTCAGATGAAATACATGATAAAATAAATTAAAATAACAAAGTGCGTTCACTTCGTAAAGAAAAACTAATTAGTAAATTTTAACAAGGATAAATTCAAATAGAGTGATTTTTCTTACCAAAAGGTTACTTTTCCAATCAAAACTTAGAAAAAAAAATAAATAAATGCTCTCAAAATGAAATTAGATAATCTAATTATCTCAAGATGGGATATGAAGTTTTGAGGAAAAATATTTTTTATCTGGTAATTACTGAAAATAATAATATCATAATGCATAACTTCTATTTTCCTATAACGATCGTCATTTAAATATTTTAAGTAAATAAACCATTACGAAATTTGATTATAGAATTTAGATAGCAAAAAGAAAATATTTTTTGAGTACAAAATTAATTCAGGTAAGACAATGTGAATAGTTGATAGTTAAAAGTTTTGAATGAGAAATCTAAAAAAGCTTTTAATATTGCATGATAAAATTATCATTACATAGTTTTATTGTTTTTTATGATACAGATTATTTAATGTATTAGTGACTATATTTTATGAGAAATTGTTGTATTTGATTAACTTAAGCCGGGAATCTTAAGTACAATTTTAAGTACAGCCGGATATGGCAGTTATCTGAATATTTAAGCAAAACCATAAACTTAATTTCATTCGCCTTTCTATAAACTTACTTGATCGAAATCAAAGATAATCTCGTTCAATAGACGAATGCATTCCACTCCATTGTTGATGTCTTCCGAGTAGAAGGAAGCAAAATTTGGTATCGAAGCAAACATGACACCACAGCAGCTGTACGACTGGGCATACAGCTCCTAGAAAAGAGAAAAGAAACTCAACTTCTCTTTTTTTTAAATTTAAATAAGACGCAAGTTGTAATTAGTATATAATTTAATAATTGATTTTTTTTAAAAAAAATTTAACATTCGTTTTAATCTAACGTCGTATGAATTTCTTTAGATTTTATTATATGTCAGGCTGTTGTTGAGAATTGCCTATGGAAAAAATGAGCGAAATGGAGCTAAAAGTCTGGATGAAAAGCTTTGCTAAAATTGGAACATGAAGTCTGTAAAGGACATCTTGTGGTGGTAAGCCGAGTTCGTAATAAGTGGCAATAATACCGTGTCAGTTACAGAAATATTAGGTCTACTGGAAAGTTCTGTCCGTTGATCAATGAAGATGTTTTAAAAACATAATGACGTTGTTGTCTTTTTTTTTGACAATATCCGAGATTACAGAAAGTTTAATGAAGTTCATCAAACTACATTGCTGGAGAATTGCTAAGGACGGATAACACTATCGTCCATAGCAACCACAAAATGAAAGGAAGTAAAATGTGAAAAATTAGAATAAGTGCGGAATATAGTAAGAAGAAGTATGCGTGTGCAAATTTTTCCCCCACGTCTGTTCATCACGTGATAGCGTTCATAAGGGCTTTAAAGGTTTTGACGCGTGTGGACAGTTGTGGTTTCACATCAACGTTTTACAGGAAACATTTAATAGACGAACTTGAAATTTTTGGCATGTCTTCCCGACATCACTTAGATGATTTTATGCGTGGCCGAATTATTGCAAAGATCGAAGAAGGGCAAAAAATAACAGATTTTGCCAGGGAGATGGACATCGCTCACAGCGTTGTTTCACGGCTGTGGAAGTCATTTAAAACTACTGGAATGTGAAGAAAGTGGCACGGAGGAGGTCGTGTTAGAAGTACGACGCCTGCAGAAGACAGATATATCGTCCTATCAGCAAAAAGGAACAGGCGCACCACATCTCAGCAGGTGGCAAATCAGTTTCTTGCTGCCTCAAGAAAGCAGATCTCCCGAAAAACTGTTGCCAGACGTTTGAGGGGAGGAGGACTATACGCCCGCAGACCTGTTGTGTGTGTCCCATTGACCAGACAGCACCGTACTGCCCGTTTGCAAAGGTGTCGTGAGCATCGCAATTGGACTGAACAGGACTGGGCATGCATACTATTCTCAGATGAGTGTAGGTTCAGTCTGTCATCGGACTGTAGACGCCAACTGATCTGGCGCGAGAGTGGTACTGCTTATCGTCCAGAAAATAACCAGGAAAGGGACCAATATCCGACATGCAGTGTCATGGTGTGAGCCGGCATCATGATCAATGGCCGCACGCCCCTACATGTATTTACAACTTTCACTTGTTTTTTTAAAAAATGAAGAAGATATCTATCAAGCACTGTTTCCATTTTTCAAAAATGGGATATACAAATTGCCTTCACGTTGTCAAGAAGTCATTAACAATAATGGCAATTACATTACTAAATAATTTTTACTCACGTTACGAAAAATGTGTATTTTGTTTTATTCCAAAAATGGACAGAACTTTTCAGTAGACATAGTATTTTGAAATTAGTTAGATTTGGGGACACGTTTTACATAAGTAATATGTTCTGGAGTTGCTTCCGGAAGATATCCTCATTCATTTGAGATTTGCAGTATGAAGCCGAGTTATTGCAGACGAAAGATCTTTGGAGAAGTTGAATTCAGAGACAAGTTTTTTTCTACAAATTTTTAAGAAAGATTTTCCACTTAGCAATTTTGTTTGTATTTTCAAATATAACAGTAAGTTAATGGTACATGTTTTGAGCTTCTTTCACGTAGATATTGGCGGATTAATTTTCCTTAATGCCCACATGGGTTGGGATCAATGTTAAGTCTTTAACCGAAATAAATAATCTTTTGAGACAATACTCATTATAAAATATTGCAAAATGTTCTTCATATTGTAGAATTTAAAAACGTAAAACGCGGTTATGTTCTCTAAATTTCTTTGAAGAATAAAATATTCGTTTATTTGCTGCGTTTGATAAAAGTATTTTAAGGAGATCTGAACATTTACTCGTATTATTAGTAGTTAGCATTATATTAACTTACATTAGACAAAACTTTACACAAACTCCAAATGGAATAATTTAATATTAGCTTTCTTTTATACAACTTGCTCTATTCATGGATTTTTTATTCTTTGTTCTACATTTTCGTTCGTCCAAATTTTATTTTATCTTCACGCCTAGTAATTTTGGTGCCCAAAAAATTTGTTCTTAGATAATAATTCTTTTAGTTTAGTCACCTTACGCAAAATTTAATTATATAATTTGGTAAATTCCACTGTTAGATAGTCCATACAATTTTATTTTATATGATATTTATAAAATATATTTCAAATATCATTGTATAATCCTCTTTTTTCAGTCAGGCTTCTCCAAATTTATAAATTTGCATTCTAAAATTAACTCGTTTCTTTCAATAACAGTTGAAACTTTATTTTGTAAAAGAATGTTATACCTTATGCAAATTATTGCTTTAATCATGAAAAATAGCTAGATCAATTAAATGGATTTTCTTTTTACCACAAAATATATATTTTAAAACATTTCCCTTTTTTGAATCTCTAATATTAGGACCTGGAATATCAAAGTTCAAGTAATTGTTCTCTTATTAATCTACACTACTGGCCATTAAAATTGCTTTACCAGGAAAGCGGCACACCACACACGTGAAATTTGCATGATAGCTAGAACTTGCTGTGATATGCAAATGATTATATTTTCAGCGCATTCATACAAAACAGGCGACAGTAGCGACATCTACAATGTGTATAAAACCAGAGATTTGACAGCAGTTTTCTCATACTCAATTTCCGTTTCAATGTTGTTTTCGGCAAAGAAAGTATTTGTAATGCCTCGTGTAAGAAAAACAAATGCCTATCAGCACGTGTCTGACTTTGATCGAGGAAGGATTATAGCCTACCGGGACTGCGGTTTATCGTACCGCAATATTGCTGCTCGCGTCGGTCGAGACCCCATGACTGTTAGCAGAATATGGAATAGATGGGTTCAGGACAATCATATGGAACGTCATGCAGGATCTCAGCGACCCCCATCACTAACAGCAGAAAAGACAGACATCTTATGCGCATGGTCACAAGGGATCGTACAACCACGTCACGAACCCTGAGTCGAGAAATGGAGTCATTTGCAAGGCAACAAGTTTCTGCTCGAACAGTTCATTTGTAGCAGCATGGATTATCTGCACGGCGACCATGGCTACGGCTACCATTGACGCTGCGTCACAGACAGGAGCGCCTTCAATGGTGTGATCAGCAATGAACTTGACGCGGGAATGGCATCACGTCATCTTTACAGGTGAATCTCGGTTCTGTATACAGGACCATGATGGCCGCATCCGTGTTTGGAGGCATCGTGGAGAACGCGCATTGCCAGCTTGTACTGGCCCATCTGCTGGAGTGATGGTATGGGGTGCCATTGGATACACATCTCGATCAACTCTTGTTCGCATTACCGGCACTTTGAACAGCAACCGTTACATTTCCGATGTGTTAAGGCCCGTGGCTCTGCCCTATCTTCGAGGCCTCCCTAATGCTTTGTTTCAACAGGATAATGCACGACCGCATGTTGCCAGTACTGTTCTGAACTTCCTTGATACAGAAAAGGTTCGACTGTTACCTTGGTCTGACCGTTCTCCTGATCTGTCACCAATTGAGAACATTTGGTCTATGGTTGCCGAGCGATTGGCACGCCATCACTCACCATCCACTACTGTCGATGAACTGTGGCATAGTGTTGAAGCTGCATGGACTGAGATCCCCGTACATGCCATACAATCTCTGTTTGACTCTATGCCTAGGCGGATAAATGCTGATATTGCAGCCAGAGGTGGTTGCTCTGGGTACTGATTTCTCAAGATCCTAATTTCCTGTAAATCTAATCACTTGTTCTTTCCACTATAATGTATGTGTCCAATAAATATCGTTCTGTTATTTCCATTCCTTCTTGGTGTAGCAATTTTAATGGCCAGTAGTGTAGTTTACAAAGCAAACAGTCTTAGTTTGGTATTTTGCGACATACCAAGTTTACACATAGCTTTCTTTAAAAAAATAATACGATAATGTACATTATAAATTTTTCAAGACTTCAACTTGTTTTTGATTCAAATATGTTACAAATCATTTTTGTAGGCATTTTAGAGCAGTTCTAAAATCTTAAAATAATATTTTGAATGGGGGAAAAATGTAGGGAATTCATTTAGTATTACCAAATATGTTTCAGGATTTAAAATTAAACTAGTATATTGTTACTTTTCATAATTTATTTACAATTTTATTGATTAAATTACTATGCACGATTAATATTAATATATATGAATTTTTTTAGCTTTACATATATCACCTTATTTTAAATAAAAGATTAGCATTACATCTTAAATCCATTGTTGGACGTCTTTCTTCTTGAATCTCTAAGACCAGTCAAAATATGACGTCATTGCTTAATTTCTTTGAAATTATGTATTTGAAAACTGTAATGATTTAATATGATAATAGTTTAATTTAAGCGATTTTTTATTATCAGAAATAAAATAATACTTTATGATATTTTTTAGCTTACTTTATTAAAGGCTATGATTATTTTAGTAAAATAAGGAAATCCAACTCCCATTATATAAACATATTCAAGCAGGCTGCCTTTCTTTTAATAAAAAAGCTAATGACAATTTGACTCAATTATTTAAAACTTGATTCTGTAATCTCGATCAAAATTTCATTTTAAACTCAATAAAGACATAAAGTACTTAATAAACATAGAAGATTTTACGGTTCATTTCTCACTGCCAACATATCATAGAAAAATATCCACGCTTATTACAAATTTTCCCTTAATAGTGACAAATATAATATAATTTAAAATTCAAGTAAAATATTCGTCAAAAGAAGTACTAGACAGCTTTCTGTGTGTGGGGTGCTTTTTAAATAAAGTACCCCACAGAAAGTTTTGTAGGAAAGTAACTACACAGTCTTATCTTAGACAAAAAATTACTTATTCCATGTACCTCATAGTTCCTGTCTTGCAAAAGGAAGTAAGAGGCCACGTGATCCGGAAGGATATTCTTCAGTAATTGTTGATTATGTTGCCTCAGCTCCCTCATCTCTTGCAGCTCCTTCTGGGCTTGCAGTTTCCACAGAAAATCCAATCGTGAAGTTATCTCAATCTGAAAGTCAATACAACGTGTATTCTTTTAATGAAATTATATATTCATTAAAAGACTTTATTTCACTTTTAAAGAATGATATGGTAGCGAATATGCACATCGAAGACAATTACTTTAAAAAAAATTATATTTGTCATATTTCCAAAATTTTTTATAATCGAACTTTCGAGAAATTAATAATTTAAAGTGAAATAGTTAGCTTTTGATACAGAAATTATATATTTAGTATATTACTTGAGGCATTACAATAGCAACGAATATGATGCAAGAAATAAATTATGTGTGTGTAAAACACACCCTCAATTTTACGTGCCATTATTTCATTGGCCATCTGAAAGAGGTAGGTATTATTCCCAATAATATGAATACGTATAGTATAATAATAATAATGTACTATAATAAGAATAGATAATGTATAATAATTTAAAACTTTAGGACATCTCAGAACTTGTTTTAAAAATTACCAGCTATGCCAAAAATTGTATAGTCTAAAAAAGTGAAATATTTAAAAATGACTCCATATTTTGTAAGAAAATAGTACACAGTCAAGAAAATGAGACAAGCTAATTATCGTTTATTAATGCATATGTTGATGCAACCACTATAAATTGCAATATGATATATCTCCATTGTACGTAAGCTAGCATACTTGCGTAAGAAAGTTTTGAATTAGGAGTAATAATGACATTGAGGATAAAGACATTGGTATGTAATTCGGAGTTGAAGAATAGCTTTCCAAGATCTGACAAAGAATATTTTGTTTGCATACTTTAACAAGTTACAAAATAGAATTTTTTCGACAGTGTGATGCAAAAATCTGTGAGAAATAACAATTTATTTGTCGGTATCAACGTTAAAATTAATGCGTCTTTGCCATTGAGTGGGCATTCTGATAAAAGTATTATTAAAGCGGTACATTCTCTTCTTGAATACACTCTTAATATATTTCTTCAACTGTTCTAGTGTTTTTGTTGTTGCACTAGCATACTTTCCTGTACCCAGCCCAGAATTGGACTCTACCATTTAGGAGAAAGCAGCTAGACAGAAGTCTTCGTAATTCAGAAGGGACCAAGTAGAAGACACCTAATACTTGATCTGCCACCCTTATAGAAATCATTTCACTTGTCTCGTGACTTGAGGAGAGCAGCATCAATATCATCATGATTGCACAACCGACAACGAGCAGAGTCCGTTACACCTATTCGACGCAGATGTACTTGTAGACAGTCATGTCCAGGTGTCACCCGGAAACAAGCGACACCAACAGCTCGGGGTTAGGAGCCAGGGATTTTATTGTCCCCATCAAGTAGAGTTTTCCCCAGCCTGTCCATAGCCACATCAGCATAAAGGGAAAATCTGTCATACTTTATTTAACTGAGGATTACACATTTGATGTTACGCAAAGGCAAAGGGGGATGTGGCTGGATCACAAGGGAACCGGCTTTCGCAAGTCTGTCAACCTGCTCATTTTCAAAACATCGCAGTGGCTCGTGATCCACTGAAGAGCAACGTGGTCCTTGATTTCAATGAATTCGTGTAACTTCATTCTGCAAGAGTGGACTAGTGCATTATTATTATAATTTAGATTAGAAAGCGAAAGAATATAGACCCAATTCTTAAACGAATAAGAACTTTGTGCAAGCTGGTCCAATAATATTCAGATTCATTGACCAATGTGTAGTGAAAATCTCAAAATTTTCCCCCAAATTCAGGATTTTTTTCCAGTTTATGAAAGTTTATTCAAATTTATAATACGCAACATTTTTTTTATCTGCCATGAATGCTTTTCTATATATTTTTCTTATAATAAAAAATGATAGATTAGCATGTAATTTGTGTTCGGCATCATGGTAAAAAACTTAGCTAAAATGTAAATTCTCAAAAAAATAATTTTTTGTGCAGAATTTTAGAAAAAAACTGTGATCATATAAAATTTATTTTATAATAAAGAAAAACAAAAGCGAGTTTTTTTAATAAAATAAAAAAATAAATTTATTACCAGTCTACAATGATAGCTGACCATGTAGAAGAATATGACCAGTAAAACAAGAGCTCTAAATTTGAGTGGTATGCATCCTTTCCTGAAAGAAAAGTAAAAAATGTATCTAAAATATATAAGTATTTTTATAAAACTGCATTTCAATGATATAGTTTTTTAAAAAATCTGTTATAATAATTTTATTCTTACAGGATTCGGAAGGAAAAAAAAAAGAATGACTTTTTTTGGCGAAGAAAATAATTACATGGAGTATTAAAATTCCGAATAATTAGGGATTTATGAGGGAATTTCAAATATTGAGATTGTTATTTTGCCCTTTTTTATATATGTAATGCGTGAATTATTGTGTCCGTAAGAGGAGAAATGAAGGAAACATTTGATAAGTTGAAGAAGTGAAACATTTTGTGGAAGCAATAACTTGATGCGAAAATAATATTTAACAGTAATTATTGAACAAAACTGCAATGAAAATAATAAATAAGATAATAAAAATATAGAATATTTTGTGTGTGTTAAATCATAGTGGTTTGCAATATATGGAGATAAAAGAGATTATATGGATTGGTAAATATATATGAAAGATTTTTAACATTACTGATAAAGATGACCTTAAAACATAAGATATATATATATATATATATATATATATATATATATATATATATATATATATATATGTATATATACTCATGATTTAAACTGTTGGTTGAAGAATTTGAGAGAAAAATCCAGATTCGAAATATCCTTTGTCAGAAATACCGCTGTTGCTATTGTGGCTTATTCCTCAAAGTCTAGCTGCAAGCTAGACCATGTCCACGAGGTCATGAATCCTTAAAAAGGAACAAGCAATAAGAGGTGAAATTATAAGGTCCTCATACGAAATCCCTCTTCAGTGGAGGAGATGCTTAGGTGAAATCAGAGGCAGAAGTGCATGTGGTGCACTCAAGATTTCTGTCAATAAAGATAAGTAAGGCTCCCTATACACACAGCTATTTCTCAAGTCGAAAGCATTGATTTGCAATAATAAAGTATGAAATTCAGGAGTTATCATATAGGTTTAAATTTAAAAACTTACAGTGTATATGGTTATTTAAAAATAGTTACATTTGTAAGCAGTTAAGATGTTTATGTCACTGTATTTTTTAAAGATTGGAATACGGTTCAATGCATTATTTTTCACTAAAATTAAATAAAAGAAACATTTAGAAAAGGCATAAGCCTTTTTTAAAATAATTATTTTTATTTATTTGGATATAAAGCTAAAGCAATATAATAATGATGCAAGGAAAGGTCAAAAAGTAAGTGAAAAGTAACCTAACATAAGTAATATAGGGCACAGGTGCCGTATAATCCATGATGTCAAATTCTTAGATTGGCCATTTTTTGGCGAATGATCTTATATATCTGGCAACTTCGTTTTTTTTTTACGTCATACATATGAAGACCTATAAGAATTATGCAGAAAATTCTATTTTGGTAACCCCAGTATTTACGTCATCGCTCACGTCACGATACTTCATCTTGGCAACATTTTTTCATTGGCAAAAAAATTCAGAATTTAGAATCATGGATTATACGGCGCTTGTGCCGTATTATAGTCTGAAAATGAATTGTAAACATGGGACTTCAGTGGAATTGTCAATTATAATTCGTTACCATTAAATCAAATAATAATGCAAGAAAACTGTTTCAGAAAAGTGTCCTAAATGCAAAAGTCGAAAATAAGAGGATGGAAAGATACAATGACAGTTGCTGCTCAACATTCTGATGAATGTCAGACAAAGATTAATTATAAATGTTAAGAATGTAGTGATAGTAAAATTCTAAATGCAGGAATTTAATATTTTGAGGTACGACCAAATTATCACGTTGCTATTTGATATTTTCACTTTTTCATGTAACTTCAAAATTTGTTGAATAAATAAAAAACTTTTTTGAAGGCTCTGTTTTAAGTGACACTTTGATAAATACTTTTAGTGAGTAAATTTAACGACATGTTAAAAAATTTCCCATCACACAGTCAAAATTGTAGCAAATGATAATGAAACAAAACGATAATTATGTAGCTCAGAAATATTCTTGTTTTTGTATTACCTGACTAGAATTCCTTACTAAAATTTCAAAAACTTGTATTTTGAATTACCATCAACTTGATAATTACACTTACAAGTGTTTAAGTTTTAAGGTGTTCAAAAAACTATATTGTCTTATCAAACATCAACATTACCGAAAATACTTTGATAAATCAGAGATAAATTTCAATGCTTGAATTTTAAGAGAAAATCTGATTATTACGTCATAGATATGTAGACTTATAAGAATAATGCAGAAAATTCAATTGTGGCAACCCTAGTATTTACGCCATCGTGAGACGTCACAGTATGTTATCTTAGTAACATTTCTTCGTCGCCAAAAAAATTCAGAATTTGGCAACCTGGATTATACGGCATCTGTGCCATAATTTCAATTAAAACTTTTAAAGATACTGAAATATTAACAATTTTTAGAAACTACATATTATAGGGTTTCTGTAATATTATTGAAATGAAAGGCCAGCCTAAAAATTAAATTTTAGAAGACTAAAGAACGTATTTCATAGGTAAACAAATTAATGTTATTAGAAATGATAATCTAATGTATTTTTATATTTATAACTATTTTATATGCTTAACGCTAATATTTTATTTTGTTTCTTCAACAATATAAAGATATATGTGAAAATGACTGAAACATAATTTAATATGAAAATATAATTATGGTAAAATTATTTTTTCTCAAGATTTGTATTTATTATATTGTAAGAAATATAGCATATAAAATTAAATTTATGAGCCAATTGAATCAATTCTTTGATTTATTAATATAGGCAATAAATTATAATCAGTATTGAACTAATTTTACAAATATTTGTTATTTGTAAAATGTTACCAATTTTACAAATAATTATTATCATTTTATTTTTTAGTAAAATCAAAGCATCGTTAGAAATTAATTGCCAATATGTTGAAATTTTACTATTGCTGAACATAAATTATATATATATGTAATTTATACTATACTTCTAACTATATAACAAATTTCACTGTTGTTAGCTTTATTTTACATTAAAAGTAACGCAATATTTATTTAGTTCTATCTTTTTATACTAAAAACGTACTTCAGATAATTTATACTAACAAAAATAAGATAAAACTGAATTCTAACTTATAATATTTTATAATTTTATAATTTCTAACAATATTTTTTTGCAACTAATATATTTTTGTGTATATATATATGAAATATTTAAATTTCTCATCATATGATAAAAAATTTCTATAAAAGTTTCTTCCAACATTAAATATTTGCACGAGTTTACACCAATATTCACTGTTAAGACATGTCTTTAACTAATAATTATGATTATTACTGCTTATAAATTAGACATTTTTATTGGTTCAATCCAATTGTTAAATGAAGGCATACAATCATAACTTTTTTCAGATTGATAACGATCATTCCTGAAAGATAGCTGTAAGCATTTGGGTACGTTTCCATTTCGCCGGCGCAAATCTCGCCAAGCAAAAATTAAGTCGCCAATTGGCGACAACACACAGTATACACATAAAAATTTTTAAATAATGTTGTTTTACATAAAATTTTTTAAATTTATTTATTTAATTGTTGTTCTCGTGTTCACGCTATGCGTGGAATGATGGATGCCAGAGCCTCAATTTATTTACTTATTATATTAGATTACAATTTATCGGGTGATGCATATTTCAAAATCTTATTATTCTTTTTTTTTAAAATATTTATTATGTGAATTTGTTACGATTATTATTTTTTAAGATACATTTTTAAAATCTGATTTTTTCTAGAGAGATTTTATGAAATTATTAAATTTGTATTTATAGCAACATAGCATAAAATTATGAAATGGAAAAAAAATAGAGTCGAAATAAAGTCGTTGACAGTAAAAGGCCGTCACATGTTTTGGAAACGTAGCAGTAAAAGGTTACCAGTCGAGATATTCCCTCTAGCGCCGGTTGTATCAATTTTGGCGACTTTATCGCCTGCGCCGGCGAAATGGAAAAGCACCAGCATTTGTTATGTTAATCGCCATATATTAATACTGAATCTTTATCAGCGCTTACTTTTCACAGATGCCTTCAAAGAGATCGTGGAAGATGAGGAGCATGAGCAACAGGTAGGTGATGAGCATGAAAAAGAGGAGACCCAGCTTTAGGAGGTAGTGAACTTTAAGGAAGGACACGCAAGCCACCATAGTCAAAATCCAACTCAGCACGAAGTACTGCAACGGAATAGAAAAAAAAGGTGGTTTCCCATCTATCAAACCAAATAAAATGTTGTCGCAAAAAATGAAATGTTTTTTTATCTATTAAAGATATCAGATGCATTTTCCTAAGTACATATTTTGTTCATCAATACTTCCATTTGTGAAATTTTTATTCTTCTTTAAAGTATATTACTATTATGTAATTTTGATTTTTTTGTGGAAGTGGTGTATGTATCATTTAAAAAGAGGTGGGACGTATGCCATAGGTCATGTTTTCATACAAAATGTTTGCTACTTTAACTCATATCATTTTATAGGAATTCCTATTCTTTTTATTTTTTGATATCCGCCTGTAGTCCTTTCGTAGTTCATATAAGCTCGTATATGTTTTTTGAAATTAATTTTCTAATTCTAATAATTGTTATATAGCGTAGAGTGTGATATAAAAATAATGGAAACGTATATTTAATTTGGAAATCAGTAGATTATTGTGAATATCCTTTAAAATTACAATTCAAGCCATCTTTTGAAATTGGAGTTTCAAAAGATTGAAATTTGAAGTTATTTCATCGATAGAGTATATTTCACAGAAAAGAAAGTCTTTTTTATAATCAATATTAGAATTCTTTATTTTTAACTAAATTTGTTATAAATATTAATCACATCAAATAAAATACTTAAATTTAACAATATTAAAAGTATATTATTCTTTTTTGATTAAATGATTTTTTTTCTAAATGACTTAATGTTACTTTTTCAAATGCTCATTCTTAAAAGTGGAAGAAAAGATATTCTATAGATGAGTATAAATGTTATAAGATAACTAAAAGGAAATGATTTGTAATTTATGTAATAGAGATATTGTCTGTACTAAACGACATCATGTCCGGGTCACTATTATGATGTAACTTTTTTCAGATTGCAATTTTTTAAATAAATAACATTTATTTCAGACAACACAAGTTACATAGAAACAAAGAAATTTACGAGGACTGAAACAGCGCGTCCTCTTAGCATGAGATTTAGAAAACAAGTGTTCTGTCTTTGGTTGTGATCTCACTGAGAGAATGTATAAACCACACCTACAAAGTGTACTGATTGGTTGGCTACATTTCATGAAGTTAATACCATTGGCACAGAAATTTGATAGACAAGTGTTTAGTTTCACTTCGCAATTTTCAGTTTTATTTCGCGACTTCAAATGTTTTGTAAAAGGTGAAGAGTTTCTCAGAAAAGATGTGATCAGTCACCACAATTTCTTAGAGAAGTCGTGATGAGTCAACATAACTTGTTGTACTCATGTTTTATAACTTAATTCTTAAATTCAACTCATGTTCTTTAATTTATGGTAAAGGATAAAATTTATTTCCTTTACCATAAATTAAATTTAATTATTCATCAGACAAAGTCATGTAAAATACATATTTTCGTTTAATTAATTGCTAAAGTTTTGGTACTACATTAAATTTTAAGAAATATTATTTATTTTTGTTCGCTATCAGTTAAACACATTTTTGAAATTGCTTCAGATTAGCTAAAAGTGGCTTACTATCATTTAGAGATATGCTTTAAATTATATTGTATCGAGATGTTTCCATCAGAAACAAAATAAAGCATTCTTGCACTGAACTGTCTGAAAATAACTTACTTGAGAATGATTGCATGCTAAACTGTTTGAATCCACAGAAGTATCATTGTGTATCTCTCTTATGGGCCGGTCACATGAGAACTGAAGAAATAAATACCTTAAATCGTCACACATATCATTTATAATTCAAATTAGAACTGAAATTATAAGTACATATTATGAAATATAAAAAAAGATCAACTTTTATTGATATTGAATCAACATATACATAAAGACTATAATCTACTACGTAAAAAAATAAAAATAAAATAAAAAGATGGCAAATGTTTTGTTAAATCAAAATGAACTCAAATCAAATATAGCGTGGTTTATAATAGTTTCAAAATTCTGAATACAATAATAAGTATAGCTTGTTAATTAATTTATAAATTTAAATCAAAAGCAATCAGAAGCATTAACAATGATATCGAGTTATCGAATTAAGATTCATAGATTACTAACTATGATATCAAGCTATCAAATTAAGACTGTGATTAAATTAATCTACAAAATAAGTTTCTTTTAAAGAACCTTTTGGCATAATAAATAGTGTTTGTTTAAATAATATTTATTATAACTTGTGTGCAATATTATATTCATTACCCTATATTAACGGACTGGACAGGAAATTGTAATGATATAAGGAGAAAAGATTACATGATTTAGCAAAAAGATAGCCCTCTGAATGGAAAAAAAAAAAAAACACTTGCAGTTCATTCTAGGCATTTTTCAATAAGGATATGATATTCGTAGTCATTCGAGCTACTAAGTTGTTATCACATCTACTGTCTACTGTAGTATTAGGACATGGTTTTGTGATTTGTAAGCGGCACTCTAACTTGATCCACAGATGTCCAATTGAGTTTAAGCGCGAAGCTTGAGCAGATATTCTCTCTCTCTGTATATATATATATATATATATATATATATATATATATATATATATATATATATATATATATATATATATATATACCGTAACACAACTGCTTGACAGAGACAATAACAGGCGATGACACATTGTTGCTCTGGAAATTAAAATCGCTAGTTCCACATAATTGGAAGAAATTAAAGAGAACTTAAACACTTAAAATGTTCATGAAAACATTAATATTTAATTTAATAAAAGCAACATTAAAAAACTCGTATCGCTATTGGGAAAACACTCTCAAGCAATAATTTCATTATTAGTAAATTTTTCGACTATATAGGGTTTTGCATTGAAGTACCAAAATACTCCAAAACAAGTATGATAACGTTATTCAACTTGATGTTGGAATGTCCACGCGTAAAAGACATCTGTTTGGCATTCATTATGGTCCTCTCATTTGTCTGAAAGAACGTATGATGAGAATTTGTCACTCTTTTGCTTTTGTATTATTTTCCAAAGATACATCCTTTAATTGCTACGTTTCAAATTTCAACCGAATCTGTTAGCTGTGTTGAACAGAATTATGTTTGATTTGCGTGAGGCTATACCTTTGTCCATATTGAATACATGTATTTCTTTCAGCAAAGTATTGGTGTGAATCATAATTCCTGGTGCCTCTTGAAAATCACTGCATATTATATGGATTCATTTCTTTTTAATTTTAAGAATGTCATGCTTCCAGAAGCACCGAACCCATTTCATTAGTTTATGGCAGCTACCAATATATGAAACTCATAACCAAATTTCTATCATTTCCACTACGTAAAGGCAGCACAAATAATCTCTCACAAAGTCTCTTAGTTCTTTTTGAATAAACTTACTATCAAAATTGAGCAAATGACGTTCAGACTTTGCATATAATATTTGTTGCTTTTGTTGTTTACCATATTTGGGCAAACCATGCTCGCTAGCCTACGGCTATGCAAAATCAAATCAAAATTAATCTTTCGTTTAACTAGAGCACCACGAAGGTGAAATTACGTCTTTGATCTGAGACTCCTCCGATAGATGGCTCCACCAGTGGATCCACTCCCTCAATTTTGACCTTGATCTGAAGAGGGAGGAATTTTTTCCAGACCATTACAACAATGTTAACTGCTCAACTACCAACCCCTGGACTTTCGATTCCATAAATTTAACGAGCACAAATATCATATATACTCTGTGAGTCTGTGGCGGTACTGGGGATAGAACCCAGCTCTTTAAGCTACATGCAAGCACATGTTTTGCGGGCCGTGGTAGCGTAGTGGTTAGGGTATCGGCCTTCCATCCGGAAGGGTGGGGTTCGATTCCCAATGCCGCCATAGACCCACCGATTACATGCGATATACGTGCTAGTTAAATGTGTAGAATTGAAAGTCCTGTGGTCGGTCGTTGAGCAGTTACCATGGGTGCAATGGTCTGAAGAAACTTTTCTCCCCCTTCAGATCAATGTTCCTCTGGTGGTGCCATCTATCGAAGGATTTAAAAAAGACCAAAGACGTACTTTCACCTTCGTAGTGCTCTGATTAAAACGAAAGACGCTCCCTATTGATTTAAATTCGCATTGCCAAGACATTCGCTTGTCCAAGAGTCATAAGTAACAACAACATGTTTGGCTTAAAACCCGATATATACAGTGTTATGCAAATCTAATATGTCAAAGAAAACATTTATTATCTGAATAAGATTTAATATTGTGTGTGTGTGTGAATCTACGTATTAATAAGTATATATTGATTTGAAATATCGAAATTCAAAAATTTAGTTGACTTATTTTATTACATTACGGAAATGTTTTACTGAAATTAATTGGGACCGAAAGTTTATTTCGAATTTCTATAAATAGCTGTGCATAAAGTGAGAATCGAGTCTATGAATTGTTGAACTGACAATCAGAATCCAAACATTCGTTTTTTAATGCTAGTTTGGAATCAAAAGTACGAGCGAATTCTTGAATGATCATTTTAAGTTTAATAGCTCCTGAATTAAGTTTAAAATAAAATATTATAATATAATTAAGTTGTAAGCATTGGCATCTTTTTGAAAATTAAATTGAATAACATTTTATGTGTATTAAAATTTTAAGTATTCTTAAATCATGGAATGTTTTAAGGGAAAGGGGTCGCGAGATCTTACATGAGATAAAAGCCTAGACATATTCGAATACATAAAGGTAGAACGGTTTTTCGATTCAATTAAAACAATTCATACTATATAGTTTTCTTTGTCTACTATTTCTTTTAGTAAGTCTTTGTTTTTAATGTTCCAATTATGTGCATCCCTACTATTCAGAAAAGATAGAAACAATTTGTTGTCAGATAATATGTTTCTCAACATCCCTTTGAGAAAAATAAAGGATTATCGAATTTTTTTCAAATAAATTGAGAAAAAAATAAATGTGAGGTAAAGAAAAATTCTAATTTCTCCATTCCAAAATAATATACAGGAAAATAGAGGGCGCTTTTCGTAACAAAATAGCTTGCCAAATTATCACGACTTTAAATGTAACATTTCGGAAAAACGAATTTGGAAAATGTTATGCTTATGGAGAAAAGCAATTTCTAAACAATGGTAGAAAATATGAATTGTGAACACAAACTGACTAATATATTGTAGTTTGAAAATAGAATCCAGACGACGCTATACCCATGTTAGATTACTCTATTGCGTGAAAACAATTTTTTTAAGTTTATCATCTGTTCTATATTGGCGGATGTATATTCCTGAATTTATCAACCTAATCTCATGAGAAATTTTGTTTGGAGAAATTGTTTTTAGGAACTAGATGCTATAATCATTTGGAAATTTAGATATATCCTTTTTATTTCCTTTCTATAATTATAATTTCTTTATAGTATTCCAGCATATTTCTCCTCTACAATCATAAAATAATTTTTTCTCTTAGAGAACTTCATTAAACATCAAGATTTTTGTTTCAAAAAAATTAATTTTGTCTCAAAATTTTTAAATTTAACTCTCATTATTAAGTATAATATTTCAGGAAAGATTCTGTAAAATATTTGTGTAAAAACTCATTAGCGAAATATTTAAAATAAATTTAAGAAAGATGTTTTTTCTTCCTTTTTTCTGGAATTAAAATAGAATTATTTATTAAATTAGTATAGTAGTAAAGAAATTTTTGAAGCATTAAATCTTTAAAATTAACTAAAAATTAATTTGTTTTGAGAAAAATTTAAAATTTTTTATTAGAAGATTTTATTGACCTGCTATTGTTATTCCAATGGAATCACTTATAAAATTTTTCTCAAATCATTATTAATGTAATACTATAGAATCTTCGGTAGTAGAAGCGGGCAATTTTTCGTTTGGCACAAAATTTGGCGATAAATATTGTCAATAAAATTTTATTTCAAATAACCCTGGTATTTTCAACGCTTTAACTACTCTATCATTAGGGTTGCCATTTTATTATTCACATTTTGGCACTTATTTTGGAGTTAAAAAATCGGCAAAATATCATGGGGTACCCGTAAGTAAAATTATACCATTTTTAGTTTGTTAACCTCTTCATCTAGTAATCCCAAAAACTTATGTGATGAACAAATATGGGAAAAAATTTTCATGTATTAAACAAATAAATTGAAATCAGTATTCTTGATGTATACCCATTCTCCATTCTAAAATAACTCACGTGCTAACGCTGTACTGACTTGTATTGTTGACATTGAAAAAATAAATTTTGAGAAAAAATTGAATAATAAAATTATAAAGTATTAAAAATATTCATCTGCGACTTTACGTCCTTATTAGGTATGCTGCTGGAGTGATATGAGTTTTATTTACTTTTAAAGAAAATATTTGATGCTCAGTGTAGAATCGGGTACCCCTTGGTTTGGCAATACATTTTATCGATAAAATTTCTGGTAACCATATCTTTGTATAGCTTTTGTGTAGCTGCCATCTTGTTTGTCACATTTTGGCGGCTGTCTTGGCATCAAAAATCGCCAAAGAATCAAAGGGTACCCGATTGTAAACTTTTATCTATATTTGAAACTCGTACAAAATAGCAAATAAGTATTGGTGCAAGAAAAAATTTTATGTAAAAAATTATGTGTAACCTATAATTTTGGAGAACTCAATGCTGGAAAGTACGTTGAATTCTTTTTTGCACTTAATATCTTTATAATATTTTCTAGTTTTTACTAATTAGCTTGAAAATTTTTCCAGCTTTTGGCTTTGTGTAAATACTTTCATCGAAAAAAAATTAAAAAATAGAAATAAAATAGAACAAATTAGCCTTAAAATCTTACATTTCAAAGAACTCTGTGATAAATTGTGAGTGTTATCAACTGCGTGCATTTTAAATACATTACACGCTGTAGAATTCGAAACTGAAAGTGTATTTTAGTGTTTCGTAAATAATTCAAAAGTACTAATCATTCCATTAACTAATTTACGCATAAAAAATAGCAATTAATGATGCATACAGAATATTGTCATCGTAAATATAATTTTTATGTTAAAATATATTTACCATGTTGGCAGTAGCGCCAAGGACGATAGCAGCGACCGTGGCGCAGAAGATGCCGTTCCTAAGGGGTCGACGGTTGTCCAGCGCAGATCCTAACACCCTTGCCCACTCGGCTGAGGGCGCAAGCGCAGTAGAAGCACACACTGCAGTAAATGTTGCCCCCAGGAAAAGTGTCACAGCCGGAAATACGGATACAGTTATCAAGGAACTAGTAAAAAAATATAAGAATACATCTTAAATTATAATTTTATGTATCAAAATTTTTTAAATTGCTATCATGCTTTACACAATTAAAAGTTGACTTTATGTATAGGAAAATTGTATAAAAGTACATAACTAACCCTATTTTTTTGTGATGAGAAAGCAGGCATTTAAATTATACTTAAGTGTAAAGATATAAGTCACCGAATAATATATTTTTACCACCGAATATACGAGTATTAATTAAAATTTTCTTGAAATTTTATGTAAATGCAAGCATTGCAGTTGTAATATTTACAATAAAATTTTGTCAAAATAATAAATAAAAGGAAATGTTAAAATTACAGAAAAAAATATTATTAAAATATAAATTAAAATTTTACAAATTTGCTTATATTTTTAGATAAAAGAACCAACGAGTATTTAATTTAGTATTGAATATATTTAATTTTTTCTTACATCACTACTATTATCGTCATTTTAGATGTTGGACAATCGAATTTCAAAATCAAACTAGGCGTATGATAATATAAGCAATAAGAAATTGATTTAAAAAAGAAGTCTCAGAGAATTTTTATATTCTCTAAGCTCTTAGTAAATATTTACAGAAAAATTAAAAATAAAAATGTCAGTTTTATAATTAAAGAAATCAACTCAATGCATAAAAGGAAATATGCATTACACAATGGATTTTATTAAAAAAATTAAACTATTAAAAGAGTTTAGATTACTTAAAAACGCTTGAAGTTACAGATGTCTTAAATATATGCAATCGATATTAGGATTAAATACATTGAAAGTGTATTTAAGAATATTGCATTAGCAATTACTAAGGCAAGTAGTTGATTTTTGCCATGGGAGAAATAAAATATAGTAAGAGAGGCACATAAACACTGTCAGGAATTGCAAATTATTGCTGATGATCTTCTAATAAGACAATAAGAATGATTACTTTTAAATGTAATTAAAGGTGACAGGATAATTCAGAAGATCTCTCTCTAGACTATAGCATCAGTATATATAATAGCTTTAAATTATATATAATAGCAAAAAAATGTTTTATTAGAGAATGCTGACCACTTCATGTTATTTTCACACTGCAATGATGCAACAATCATTATAATATAGAGTAGAAAACTCTTCATTAGCGTTATAATTTTAGAAGTCATCATTTTGACTGTTATCATAACGGTCATTCAGAACTATCCGTGAGGTAAACTAATTTTTTCCGAATGTTATTGGGCAAGTTAACAAGTGGATAAGAACTTTTGAGAGCCGTAGTTGATTGCTTGTATTTTACATTGTTTACGCGTTCTTACGGTATTCAAATCAAAAACATTGATGGTCAGATTGTCAGAATGTTTTGTTTCGTACTGTTACCTTGAATCTAGCAGGGAGCTAGATTATGCATTACATAGCGAATAGAAATATAAGACCACTATCATCATGAAATAGAGCTAAATCTTAATTCATCATTATTTACTATATTAATATTTTCACACAGCAATATCAATAGACGCCGACCGATGGCTGAGTGGTTAGTGCTCCTGACTCCTAAAATGTGTGTCCCGGGTTCGAGTCCCGGCTCGGGCATGGATGTTATTTTTTCTCTGTTCTCTCAGTGCTTTCTTCTGTGATGATGTATGAATGTGGCCCACCCTATAAATGGGTTTGTGGTGGTATGGCGCGAGCCTCCTTGACTTGGTTCACAGGTGCCCTCTGGGTAACGACAAATGAGTAGCAGTTTCTGGCCTTGTTGTGGCAAAGGGTTCATCACCCAAGTGCCCGCCGTTGGAAAAAAAATATCAATATACTCACATTCAAACGATATTAAAATATCTAGATGATATTTAGAGTCACATAAAAATCTGATATTTTTATAAATATCAATAGGACTACGATTTTAAACCTACAGGATCACTATACTTAAATCTTTAAGTATACTTTAATTTATTTGGATATTAAAAAAGAAATCTTTGTTTTATCTGTAACAAAATACATTGAAAGGACTTAGATGGTTTATTTAAAACTTATTTTAAGCACTCTTACGCGATAGTTGGTTTTATATAATTACAATATTTTCAATCAAAAGGCGTGAATTGGGAAGAAAATGGTGCCCTAGAACTGCAAGTTGGAATGGCATTATGCTGAACGAGTTGAATGAAATCTATATTTCCGACAGGGGTTCTGTAACCGAAGATCGCTGTTGTAAAGAGGTGACACTTCAACTTGTTTGTCTGTTCTTATGAATGACAATACGTGGCCACACCGGACTCATTTTTGTCAGCAGCTTCTGAAAAGAAAAAGATGTCAATCTAATGGATTTGGAAGCGTGCTCTCCTGATTAAAATCCCTTAACTCAACTGCGATGTACTTTGTAGAGATGCCTCGTGGCACGAATATCTTTTTCAGGGAACACCCAACAACTCAAACAAAAATACAAATTGGAGAATGGTCACAGTAACTTCAAGAAACGTTGGACAATCTGATGTTAAGTATGAAGAGATGGTGCAAAGCAACCATTGCAGTAAAGGGAGGGCATATCCTATATTTTGGAATATCTGCTGATTGTTCTTCTTCTTGGACAGACAATCATATGTAACGATACTATGACTTCAAAAGATCTTTTTGTTTGTTTCCAAACTGCATCTGTTATATTCATTTTTGACTAACTATGCCTTCTTCAACTTGTTTTGTACACAATGCTGTCATTCATTTTTAAATTTCATGTCTCTCAAAATTGTTTCTCATAGAGGTAGAGTTATGGCAAAAAGTACCTGTTGCTTAAGTTTGCACCAGTATATATATATATATATATATATATATATATATATATATATATATATATATATATATATATATATATATATATATATATATATATATATATATATATATATATATATATATATATATATATATATATATATATATATATATATATATATATATATATATATATATATATAATACATATATATATATATATACATCATATTATATATATATATATATATATATATATATATATATATATATATATATATATATATATATATATATATATATATATATATATATATATATATATCATATATATATATATAAACTGACCTAGCCACGTGTTGCAGTGTGCTGAGTTTTTTAAAATACATATAATCAATTTTTTACTAATTCTTGGGTTCAAACAAATTAATATTTTCCTAAAAGACATATTTAAGATTTCATTTGTGTATATATAATAAAGAAGGAGAAATCCGGAAAATATCCAAGAACCCAAATTTAACAGAAATGACTGTAGACAAAATAAGTGAATCTTTCTTTTCCCGTTGTTCAGTATGAATATAGGATCAAATAAAAAAATTTCTTTATCGAAGATTATTGTATTATTACTGGACTCCGATACATCTGATTTCAAAAAATTTATAAAATTTCTGAAGTGATAGCAAAAAAAATTAAGATGTATAATAGACAGTCAGGTATAAACTACAGCTATTGTATTAGTTTCTGTTGTGTGATGAATAGTTCCAATAAAATAACACATCTCTGATAATTTATATCCTTAAACGACATAGAAGCAAAACCACATTTGTAATATTGACTCTAAAAAAATTTGAATCTTGATGTTTGGAGCATGTTACCTAGATATGACATGTTAGGTACAATACATATTCGAAGAAAATAATAAAAATAAGTAAACCCCAACTCAAAGATAGGAATAAAATCGCTTGTTACGTACCATTTTAACTCTCATAATATTAAATTCAGAAACAATTTTTCAATAAACCAATATTAGGTACATTCAGAATCAGCGTAAGGTATAGTTTTTGTCCAGTATAAATTATCCAAAACCAGAACGGTCCACGTATTGTTTTAAATAAATATTTATCCACAGTAACATAACAACAAATAATTATCTTGAGTAACACATTTGAAATACTAAATGTTTCACTTACACGAAAATAAATTTTTATTTTCTAGAAATACCTTACGATTTCAGTATATATTCTGATATATACTCTCACGATATGCCGCTGCATATACTGATCAAAATATGTTGGCTTGAATAATATTTAAGTGAGATGAATATAAATTATTATTGAATAATTCCATATATTCTTATACATTATGTATATAAAACAGGGAATATTATATATAGTATTTGTTTAAATTCCCAATTTATTATTATAGATTATTTTTATATGTGTACAACATTTCCTAAAATCTTCATAAGTTTTAAATCTTGAAGTTTAGGTTATTAAAAAAAAACTGCTATATATATATATATATATATATATATATATATATATATGAGTGTATGTGTGTGATATTATGCAAAATTATCACCCACACAATAAAAATTCATTTGCAGAATATATGCATTATTTTAATAACTTTGACATATCCCCTTTTCACAAAAAACAAACTATTTTATCCTTCATTCTATCGTTTTAATAAAAATAATTTCAATATCTTTTCGAGAAATTCAAAAATTATAAAATTTTTTCAACTATCAGTTGCTTTATGATAACTTTTTATTGATAATGTACAGCATGTAACTGATAAATACTGTTGTAAGGCTATACCTTTCTGCATTTGCAGGTGATGCCTCTGAAGTAGACCTTGCTGAAAAAGACAAGGGAACTCAGAGGCAGTCTTGTAAAGGGGCAGCAATGAATCCTTCCCTTGAGGTAGAAATGACCTCCAAACCATCTTCTTCTGGTGAAAATCAGGAAGCTATCCCTGGCATGACTGACTTTGTGACCAGATGGGACTGTTTCAGCAAGAGCCTATCTGCTGGAAAATATCATACGCAAGAGGAAACGGCAGAGCATATCATTTACGAATGTGAGGCTCTTGCCCTCCCTAGATTAACTTCTTTAGGCATCATCCATACTAGAGAGTTACACCTAGACTCCATTAAAGGGTTATCAGACTTTATTAATAAAGTGGGTGACCCGAGCAACTGGAACTAGGAAACATTGGGTTTGGAGTTAATGGTACAAAATGCTGACAAAAGCAGAGGTGCTCAATGACATATAAACCCAATTCTAAGAAGAGGAAGAAGAAAAAGAAGAAGGCTATATCTACTACAGATTATTACTTTCCTAAAAGACATATTTAAGATTTCATTTGTATATATAATAAGGAAGGAGAAATCCAGAAAATATCCAAGAACCCAACTTTAACAGAAATGAATGTAGAAAAAATAAGTGAATCTTTTTTTTTCCGTTGTTCAGTATGGCTAAGATCAAATAAAAAATTTTCTTTATCGAAGATTATTGTATTATTACTGGGCTCATATCATAGCTGATTTCAAAAAATTTATAAAATTTCTGAAGTAATAGCAAAAAAAATGAAGATGAATAATAGACAGTCAGGTATAATCACAGCTATTGTATTAGTTCCTGTTGTGTGATGAATAATTCCAAAAAAATAACGCATGTTTGATAATTTATATCCTTAAACGACATCGAAGCAAAACCACATTTGTAATATTGACTCTAAAAAATTTGAATCTTGATGTTTGGGGCACGTTACCAAGATATACCATGTTAGGTACTATACATATTCGATGAAAATAATGAAAAGAAGTAAACTCCAACTCAAAGATAGGACTAAAATCGTTTGTTACATACCATTTTAACTCTCATAATATTGAATTCAGAAACAATTCTCCAATAAACTAATATTAGGTACATTCTGAATGAGCGTAATAGGTATAGTTTTTGTCCAGTATAAATTATCCAAAACCAGAACGGTCCACGTATTTTGTTTTAAATAAATATTTATCCACAGTAACATAACAACAGATCTTGAGTAACATATTCGAAATACTAAATGTTTCACTTATACGAATATAAATTTTTATTTTCTAGAAATACCTTACGATTTCAGTATATATTCTGATATATACTCTCACGATATGCCGCTGCATATACTGATCAAAATATGTTGGCTTGAATAATATTTAAGTGAGATGAATATAAATTATTATTGAATAATTCCACATATATTCTTATACATTATGCATATAAAACAGGGAATATTATATATAGTATTTGTTTAAATTCCCAATTTATTATTATAGATTATTTTTATATGTGTACAACATTTCCTAAAATCTTCATAAGTTATAAATCTTGAAGTTTGTGTTATTAAAAAAAAACTGCCAATATTTAGGCATAATACAGCTTATCGCCTTCCTCCAAAATGAATAAAGAGCTTTCTTTTTTTCAAAGGTTAGTCAAAAACAAAACATTTACTAACTTGGGAGTCATGATGACTTGGATGAGAGCGACGAAGATCCATACGGCAAAAGCACAGGATGTATTGGACCGGAACACACGATCACGTATTTGGTGGAACTGAAAAGAGAGTCGATAGTCATTGCACAGGCTGCTATTATTCTTTCAAATAAATTTTATCAATTGGTAAAACTAATAACTCAAAAAACTAAGAATTTACTAACATTTACATTATAAATTACAACATACATACAAACGAACATTTACATTTACATTATAAAAACATTGAAAAATTTCAATGTTTTTAGGGTTTCAAAAAACAAAAATGTCAGCAATAAACGGATAGTAAGAAACCCAGATTTAATGAAATAAAACTCAGTTTTTCATTACACGCACGCACGCACGCACACACATAAACAAACAAAATGGTGTGGGAAACATATGATGAAAATTTAGGTTAATATCTGGAACTACTAAATTAAAAGCCGCCAGTCCTGTCTAGTAGTCAGAGTCCCTGACTACGGATAGGGAGGTCCTGGGTTCGAATCCCAGTTCAGGCATGGATGTTCTATCTCTCTATCTATCATGTCTTTGTCCTTCCTGTGTATGAATGTGTATTAAATGGTTGCTTACCCTATAAATGGGTCCCTATGGTATGTGTGTACTGAGGAAGTCGGACTCCACACCTAAATATGGTTCAGTTGAAAAAGTGGAGCAGCGCACCCCATATCGCCAGCCTTGCTGACACATGACAACAACAACTAAATTAAATTCATTTTAGCCTTCTTAAATAATGTTTAAGCTGTTATAAACACTGCTCATTTTAAAATATCATAATAATTTAATGGTGCTTTGTTAAGTACATTATCTTTTTGACTAGTTATGAAGAATCATTTTTAACAGTTGACTATCATAATTTATTCCATGTCAGGACAGTATTTGAGGTAGTGTACTTGAGAAATTTGTCTTCGAATTATTTATTTTGTGGTAAAATTTAAAAAGAAGTATAAGTTTCAAGTTTTGTGGGTAAATTTATATATTTTTAAGATATAATTCCCATGGAATAAAACAAAGTAGGTCTGTATTAAAAATTAAATTGTACTTATGGTAGTTTATGTTAAAAAAATTATATATTCATGTGTAATATTATGTACAGTTTATTAATAATTTAAGTGTCCATAATTTATACAACAATGAATGTATTTCTTTTGAATGCGATAATATAAAGTAACAAATTTATTTGAATAATGTTTTCGTGACGAGAAATGAAAATCTAACTGACAAACCTCTTTTTTGGTTTTTTTCAACATAATGTCATTTGTATTTTCGAACGTACCTTATCAAATTAGAAAGAAGTTTAATTCTAGAATTCTTTTAATTTTCTTTAGTTGTAATAATACAAACGTCATTATACATTGTGTTTTTCAAAACTCATTTATCATTTTCGTCTTATAGATATTTGTTTTGAGATTTCAGCAATCTTAGAATTTTTATTTTGATTTTTAATTGAGTTTAGAAACAAAACTCATTAACGTATGCCGTAAAATGTATTCAACATAAAAGAGAAATTTTATTCTACTCACAAACTTGAGAATAAATTAAACAAATATTTTGATTTAAAAGGTTTATTTTAACTGAAATAATATTTTTCTTACAAAGATTTTAAATAACGAAAGTTTTAACGAATAACTAAATATTTAAACAGAATAAACAATTATTTCTACACTAGGAAAATCTTTAAGTAAACAATCCTTTAGTACGAATGACCTTTAGTTGTTTCAGAAAATGTAAAATTTAAAAGTGATACGAATAGATTTAGTAAGAATCAGATTATAAACATTTTAAAGTATTGCTAATATTTCGCTTGTATTCAATCAAATGATGCAATTGAATATTAACTTATGTAATCGTATCTTTATGTAGTTTATTGTTAAGAATAAATTTATAACGTTAACAAGAATTAATCTTTAAAATTGCAACAGAATTTTGAATTATTCAATTATTCCTTAATATTTTATTTTGTTCAGAAATTTATTCTTTTAATTATTCTGTGGTTCCATTACCTGACATCATTAATTTTTACATTTAAAATCTACTCATGGAAACAGTATAAATAAATAGATAATAGATTATTATAATTGTAAATAAAAAAATAAATATATGTCCTCAATTCTCAGTATTTTTAGGCAGGTTATTTTATGGAATTACTTTATGCAGAAGAATGTAGAGTAATTCTAAATTGCAGAATTAATATTATTAAGTTATTTATTTAATTTAGGAATATGAATTGGTAACAAACTGCTATTTTACAAAAAAAATTACTTATATTTAAGTGAGATATAATTGATATCAAGCCCATTAGTTAGATTAACTACAAATGAACAAAGTAGCTCGTGTGCAGAAACAATTTGCCGTATATTAAGTGGATTAGAGCTTATGTAATCGGATTACAACAGAGACATATAGCTATTTCACATTTGGATATTAATACAAATCCATTAAATTGATATTTTCCTTTCTTTTTAATCTAATTTAAGTAGTATGCAACTTTTAACATCCTAATCTCCCACGTGATTTTACATCGTCATAAATTAACCCAATTTCACATCATTATTTTCTAATTAAATAGAGAAACTAAGCTTTCGACTTAATCATTTAAAGATCATGTAAAGAAAAGTTTACTAACCAATCTGACATGGTATAGAATTTTTCTTATTTATATTCTTTTTAACATCTCGAGTACTGATTTTACATTTTGGATAAATAAAATTCCTTTTACATAATTTTTAAACCGTTTTTTTTAAATTCAAAATACAAATTTGTTTTATTATAAATTTTTGTTAACATAATGCAGTTAAGTTCATTCATATTGGAATCAAGGAGTTCTACATCATGTGTTATATGAACTAAAAATTTTTTTTCTGGAGTGAGTTTTTTTTTAATTATAAAAATTGATAAAAGAAATTAAAGGAAATTAAAAGAAAAAAAGCAACCTAATGAACGAATTAATTCTTTTAGTTTTATTTATGGTTCATAATCATCATATTATACCTCGCTAATTAATTCCCATTTCATGCACTCGCTAAGCAAGTTTATTAATTACCTCGGAAGAGATTAACTTTCATCCATGTGAAAAACAGGTTATTTGAGTAATGAATTATGTGGAGTGAGAAAAATTCATCATTTGTGACTCGCATCCTTATGGAAAATGAGTCATTGATGAAAAAACAAAAAATATTTAATTAATCAAAGGCTGGTTACGAGAACATTGCATTAGAAGAAATAGAATTTAAAATTTTTACTTAAGAAAATCAACATCAAAGGAAACTGATAGAGGACTTATTTAAAAAAAAATTTTTTACTCTTGGCTATGAGCAAAAGGAGGATGTTTTTGATTAAAATTATATAGCTTCAAATTTATGAAGTTTCAAACTATGATAGAATTTTTAATTTTCTTTTGATAAATATTTTATGCATAAAATATGAACAATTTGAGATTGTTCTGCGGTTGACAAACTCCTTAATCAATAGAGCCAATTATCAGCAATTCACAACACTGAAATCTCTTTTCAGAGCTATTCATTAATATAATATAATATAATATAATATAATATAATATATATATATATATATATATATATATATATATATATATATATATATATATATATATATATATATATATATATATATATATATATATATATATATATATATATATATATATATATATATATATATAATAAGTAGTAATATAGATAGGTATACTTTACTTTCTTAAATTACATAAGTTTGTCGAATAAAGCTTGATAATATATTTGTTGTAGTTACTTATGACACTTGGACAAACCAAGCTCACTATACCTTGGCTATATGTGAATTTAAGTCAAAACGTCGTTCGTTTTAATCAGAGTACCACGAAAGTGAAAGTACGTCTTTGCTCTTTATTTTTTAAATTCTCCGATAGATGGCACCTCCAGAGGATCCTACTCCCTCAATTTTGAAATTGATCTGAAGGGGGAGGAAATTTTCTCCAGACTATTGTACCCATGGTAACTGCTCAATGAGCCATTGCAGGACTTTCGATTCCAGAGATTTAACGAGCACGTATATCGGATGTACTCGGTGGGTCTTTGGCGGTATTGGGAATCGAACACCTCCTTTCCGGATGGAAGGCCGATACCCTAACCACTACGCTACCCCGGCATGATACTATATTTAATAATGATAGTATTTTATAAAATTATCTTGCATTTCCTTGGAAGTTTTGTGTAACTCAAGGCTTGTATGTTGCTGTTTTTAATTTTAAACATGAATCCAAATTTTCATCAATTAATTCTCTTTACTCTTAATAAGGTCCATGCTTTAAAATAATTGTTGGCATGAATATAAGTGGATTTAAATAAGAAAAGAACAGTAAAATTCATTTCAGTTTCTTATTTGAGTCAGGAATGTGTTAAAAATCAATATACTTTCCTTCTCAAGACTTTTCAAAGCAGTGAACTATATTCTTGTGAAGTGACCTGTGAAGTTAATTATGTTCACATTTGTCTGTCTTATTTTTTTTTTTAAATCCATCACTCGGATTTTAAATTTGGGAATGTCAGTATTAAAGAAAGAATAATTTTTATTATAGTGGTATTAAGATGGTTTTTTTTTTCTTTAACAAAAACTAACGTCAATTTGTTATTTTCTAACTCTTGAAACCTATTGTTAAGGAATTCTACCCTCACATTTAAAATTGTCTATTTCAGACACTAGAAGAAACTACAAATTAGAAAGGTCTAAAAGCGCAAAATCTTACTATTTTTAAAATAAATGTCACTTCCTCGTTGTTCGGTTTCCTATTGAAGCTAAAATTGATTTTGAATGGTATATTAACTAGAACTATTTCACGAAGTAATATTTTGGCCAATGACAATTATGAGGACAGAACAATTTGATACATAATTAAGCTAAACCAAAAGGAAGAAATCAGTACAGAGTATTTCCTAAAAGTAACAGTGGCAGATATGTTTCAATTGTTTTGATGCTTTTGCAAAATTTGATAATCTTTGAGTTACATCTCAAAAACTTTCTTGGTATCCGCCTGTATTAGATATTGCCCGCATATTGCGCCATGGGAGAACATAACGAGACATTTCAGGATGTGATTGGAGTCTCTGACTGGGATCGGAGCATGCTTGGACGCCCACGTGCACAGGAGAGAGCAGAGGTTCTATCAAAAGCGGGGTCCAAATGATGTGGCAGCCCGTATGAAGACAGGATGTCGTTCGCGTTGCAATATTGAAGCGTTCGCGTTGCACGATTGAAGAGCAGCGAGTAGTTATCCGATTTCTGACCGTGGAAGATGAAAAACCAGTGGAAGCATGATTCGTCACCTCCCCCTAAAATGTTCAAAACCGTACTGTCAGCAGGAAAGGTGTTTGCTCACCGTCTTTTTCGACGTTTAAGGTCGATACTTGTGGAATTCCACGAGCACAGAAAAAACATAAACTCCGATATGTACTATGAGACACTCCGACGCCTACGCAAGTCAATCAAGAACAAAAGACTGGAGCTGCTCACGAAGAGCGTGGTTCTGCTAAATGATAACGCGGGTCCACACTTCTCCAGAGTCACACACGTGGAACTGGCTGAGTATATTGATAAGAGATTTACTATATATACCAGCACCAATTCAGAATTCAAGTGGGAGACGTTGGAACAGTCGACCTACAGTCCAGACATATCGCCCGGTGATTTCCATGTGTTTAGTTCATTGAAAAAACTTTTGAATAGGAATCACTTCCATTCGGATGATGTACTCAAGGACGCTGTGGAGAACTGGATCTCGTCACGGCCGCAGTAATTCTGGGAACAAGGAGTCCTGCGGCTATTCATAAGTGGGATCGTTGTGCTCAAGCCTATGGTGTGTATTTTAAATAAAGCCTACATTTGTACCCACCGTGTCTTTTCGTACCTTTTCATTTGATCATCCCTTATAGTTAGAATGATTCCTCATACTAAAGTTTTTTATCTCTAATTTTATAGCTCTGCTAATCATTTTATTACATTTTTCAAACTGTTCACTGTTACTTAGTGGGTAAAGTAACTTCTTTAATTATATAATCCAGATTCCAGATTTAATTATTGATAAGGAATGATAAATAATATTTGAGCATCTGAATTTTCATGCATGTCAGTCAGATATGGTAGTTGGGAGTTTTTTGAATATTCTTTCTCAGAACTGGCTTTTTCCTTTATGGAAGGTCTTCCATGATAGGAAGTCTGGAGAAGAAAATTAAAGCAAGTAATTTTATATCTAGTATCAGTGCCACATTGTCTATTAACTATAGAAGCGTGACTAAAAAGAATTTGCCATCGAGTTCTCCAAATGTTGGATTTATAAGCGATAATTTTGAATACCATAATTTTAGACTCAAAGTTATTGTTGTTACATATATATTTACTGGAACAATGAATCCAAACATATAAAACAGCTGAAGTATTACTCAAGAACGATGAATCATTATAAAAAAAGAACAAACATCTAAATTAAGAACCAGTAAATTAACATGGGAATAAAAGTAAAAATTAAAAAAATTTTAGACGAGAAGAGGAATATAAGGGATACAGTATTTACCAATACTTCTGGCATAATTTGCTTACCATATCACGTTTCTGAGATTCTTTATCTAATTCTGGACATATAAGAAGATGCATTGCATTTATGATGTCTGAATTACACGTTTGGCATGGATGCCTATTCACGATGAAAGGATGACTGTTTTACAAAGATGATGCGCAATGGAATCATGGTCTGTTTGAATTTCACCACAGCCTCTTTAGGTAGTTTTTGACTAAGTTTTTTCGGAGTATCTAGAATGTTAGCCAGGGATTTGCTTGTTAATTTTGCCACCTGGTCAGATTTAAGAGTATACATTTATCTCTTACAAAATATTTCAGCATTTTTGACTTTGATGGAAGTAATTTACTGTCTTGTGGCTCAAATATTCCACTGTTGGCTAGTAAGTGTGCCATTTTATTTTGTCAATGCCCATAGGTAACAATAAAGAAACACCGTCCCACCCGAAGGTATGCGGGGGAGGACGTCGTTGGATAGTACAGTCGTAGAAGGAAGGTGAGGCAGAAGCCAAAATTCGGAACCAGTACAGGATGTCCAAAGGAAGAAAGAACTCATAACAGGTGGTGGGGGAACCAGACCACCATGACAGTGAAGAAACCCAGAGGAAAAAGGTCTAGAAAGAGACATCCATTGAGGCTCTGTCTGACTGGGAAATGCCCATAGGTAAAATAATCCATTGACGAATGATTGTGCTGCTGTATTTATAAAGAGAGTTTAAGATTTGTTTCACTTTTATGGTAAATTGCGTATCAGACAGATATGGTACTTGGTAGTTTAAGATTTGTTTCACTTTTATGGTAAATTGCGTATCTGTATCATGATTTATTATTGCAGCTAGAATGTCTGCCTTAAAACTATTTAGAATAACTACTATCTACAGCAGTTGAAGTAATTGATCTTTTCTTTGAGGCTTTCCAAAGGCAGTCAGATTGCAAGGCTCTTTGAATAAAAAATAGATATGAAGCGTAATACAAGAGTATATTGATAAGAGATTTACTATATACACCAGCACCAATTCAGAATTAAAGTATCACATTCATTTTACCTTGTAAATATAGGGTTTATTTTTCCAATTTATCAAGTGTTTAATTCATTAATATAATAATAATTACTGAAATGGTAACACTGTTAATCTAATCGATAAAAATGTTTTACCATTGTAATATCTGATATATCCCGGATTATTTATCGCAGAACTTACCTTATTTTCCGTGTCAGATGACTTGAAGGCCAGACTAAACCAGGAAAGGTGATCCTTCCGCATTTTTTTGTTGGATTCCAGTTCGATGGACTGCTCAATTAGATCGTCTACATCTTCACTGACTGTGGGAGTGAGAGGTCTGTGGGTGGATGACTTACGTCGGGTTTTTGTAGTATCCTCAGGGGGTGGTAAAGGGGCAGTTTCATCATCCATGGAATCTACACGCATGCAATCAAGCTGAAATGGATTTGAAGTTGCTTTTAGTCATGATGATGCCAAAAAACAAAATAAAATTAAATATTTAAATCTTTTCTATGGCATAGCTGCACATCTGTAGAAATGGAGATTTATATGAATTTTCAAATTTGTGATAGGTAAAATTATTTTGTGACACCAACCATTAACTATCTCACTTAAAAGTGAATTAAGAATTGATTTATGAAACTTATTTATCAAAATATATATCTTTAATCAAAACCATTTCTCTAAAATAGATTTGGCAACAGTTATTTTTGGAAAATGGTGTCTCTAGCAACCCGTACCAGTCAATTTATTTTTAAACATTTCATGCTATTTTTATTTATCTCTTGATAAGGTTGTCATCTGTTCCTGTTATTTTAAAGTTACAGCAGTTATTTTTTAATCTTATCCTTTAAAATTTACATAAAATATTATTCAAATTACATACTTCGAAATGTTTTTTACCACTTAATTAGCTTTGTTTCCGGAGAGCTACAACCACAAAAAATGAGAATGAAAATATTCTAAAATTACTTTTTAAAGATTTAGTTAATTTACAAAAATGCAAATTATAATGGAAATAATTTTCTGCTGGTTTGAAAGCATAATGTTTATTAAGTATTAGGATAATTAGATTACTTTGTCGTTTTGTGCTGCATAATTGTGTGTAAAGAAAATGGCAGAAACTAAATAACATACAATTATTTAGTCAAAAGATTAGTATGGTAAAATTTTTAAATTTCAATCTTTTGCAACGGTCAATATATATCATCTAGAAATTTGAATTAAACACATTTACATGTCCAGCGGTTAACTTACTTCTCTGTCAATAGTGACGCCGTTGCTTAGAAACGGCATGTTCTCAAATCTGAGTTATATATTATGTAACAAATTATTAGCCTCATGACGTTTTCCCTTCCAAAATTTCACAATATGCTCTTTTGTAACAAAAGAGTTAATATTTCAAAAGTATTCTAATTTATTATATCTTTGCTCACCCCCATTTGCATACTTTAACAAAAAACACGGTATTATTGTTAAAAATAAACAATATAACTAAAGTAACGTAAATTTTGTATAAAGTGTTAATATTCCTGTAATCATTTTCTGATATGCAATTAACATACACTATATGCCAAGGTTTTCTCTTGGTAAACGTTTTACAATTTTATGAACATTTTATCTACACTAAATCAAAAAGAAATATGAATATTGCTAGAATTTTGAAAGAAAAAAAAACTAAAATAACTTTCATTTTTGGAATAACTACTAAAAAGTATTTGCATTGTCTACTTATGGTATTTGTTTTAAAATTAATTGAAGACGATGTTATTGATTAATGATAGTTTTATTTATTGAATAAAGGTAGTTCAATTAGCCCAGTATATTTAGGTTGAATTTTTTCAAAAGTTTATCAAAGGATAAAATGAAATTTTTAAAACCACCAAAACTGAAAAAGATTCTTTTATTAAAAAAAAATAATTTTTTGTTATTTTCCTAACGGTCAATTTATGTAGTCAATTTCCTCTTATGTTTCGATATGATAAATAATCACTAATTGTCTATGTATGACATTTTAGACAAAGACAGATTATCTGATTATCCTCCTAGTACTATCTCTCAACTCTCTAAAAATTCTTCCAAATATTTAAAGTATGCACCAAAATTCTCATTAAGGATGCTTATTTCGATGCATGAAATCATCAATTATATGAAGACATCAAATGAGTTTAAATCAAAGCAAAAATATGTTGACAATTACTTTTAAATTATTTTGCAATTACATTTGCACATTACAACTTTTACTTTGAAATAAATTCTATGCATTTGATATCAAATTATTAAAAACATTTTGCTGTTTTGAATATCTCATATCATATAGTCAATCAACTTTAACTTTCACATCGAAAAAAAAAATAAAAAAAATGTTATCAATTTAAGATATCAATATTAGAAGGTGAAATGTTTTTAGATATTAAATTAATTACCTACTATTTGATTATTAATGAAAGTTTATCTTGTTTGATTGAATAGGCTTCGCAAGGTAACTATTATTATAAACTCGTTTATAATATATTCCAATGTATATCATTACAAAATATTATGTTTTTGCGATACAATGAAAATTCACTTTCTAAGTAATCTAAATATTTTTAAAGATAATTTTTGTTCTTTATAAAACTGTTTCATTTCCATTTCAGGACGTATGTTTAAATATTATTAATTAAATATTCCATTTACTATGAAAATACTATATGATAAAAATTAATTATATCGAATTCTTTAATTTTATAATCACACTTGTTAACAATACAAGATTATCTTAGTTATTATCTTGAATAATATCATGAAAAATTTTAATAGAATATGAAAAGTAAAGAACTTTATTTATATATATAATATTGAAGTTAAATCACATTTTAATGAAAAGATCTCCAAATTTACCTCCTTTTAAGAAAATATGTACAGAGAATATAAAGAAAATTGTAAGTAATACTTAAATTTTCTTTACATTCATTGCTACATTGTTACATTCATTACAACATACATTCTGTTGAAAAAATGCATTTTCAAAACAAATTAAAAGTAATATTTTGAATTTGTTTTGAAAATGCATTTTTTTTTTGATATCGTTTGAAAAATACGTTTGAAATTGCTAGCATTAACAAACATTGAGTGAGAAAGAAAGTTTTATGGTAGGCCAAATATTGTATAAATTTGCCGAGTCAAAAGCAGAAACTTAGCTTATTTTATATTTAAAATTTTGTGTGTTAGGCACTTTTGCCTGCAACATTGTTTCTGACTGATATGTTATTTATTATAAACTTGTTAAAATTTAGATTTTATTTTTAATATTGGTTTTGTACGATTTTTTGTTAAAAGTATGCTGGTAAACTATAATTATTTAAGCATGTTGCTTAACTCAATTGTTAAGATACTTTAAATTATTAATCGTGAAAATGTAAAATCGAAACTTCACTATTACTGAAGTTTCCAGTGTCAAATAAATGGTATAGTCATATACTTTTTAAAAATATTAATAATTAAAATAACATAAAACATAATAACATATTTTTATTGTAAATTATGTGCATTTGTCTTGTTTTTAAACATATTTTTCTAAGATAAATATTTTTAATTAAATCACATTGATGCAGCTTCTATTGGTCGTTTTTGAGTGTGATAAAAATTATCTTTATAGTTATAAATAAAAATAGCAATTCCAGTTTGTATATATTTATTTATAAACAGTTTAATTTATACAGTGTTATGTTATGATGAAACAAATTATGTAGAAATTAAATATTTTTCGTAAAAGATGTTTCAAATAGTTCTCAAAATGACAGTGTGAAACATTTTATATTACTATTTTGATCCATTAACCAATTATAATTTGACACTAATTAAAATCATTTTTAAATATTTCGCTGAGACTTATCTATAAATATTATCAGAAAATGTTATATTTTAAAGATGTTTTCCTCATTTCTTTTTAACTTCCGGCATAATTTTTAATTTAAAATTATGCAGTTTCAATTTTCTAGTCATTCAAAATTTTCTCAAATATTTCTGGGATACATATTGAATATTTTACTGCAATTGCAAAGTAGGGAAATATAATTTCCAGATGTTTATTATGGTAATTACAGTTTCTGTTTGTATTAATTAATTAAAAATAACATGAATACTAATAAAAAGATTAAAATATTTGCTATTCTCCCTGAATATATAATATTTATTTAAAAACAATTAATAACTCCTTTTTAAAAACAATTAATATTTTTTAAATTTACTTTAGCAGTTAATAGTCACTCAATTTCATTGTACATTTATAATAATCAAGTTTCGTACAAGCAAGATACTTGAAAGTTATAGTTGATGAAAAAATTAGAGAATATATATGAAAGATGGAAAAGTGACTTACATTTTCAAAAGGTATTTCTGGGTTCCAGTCGACGTCATCATCACTTCTGCTGTCTTGGCGACACATCGCTTTCTTCAAACCTCGGAAAGATTGACAGAACTGAAAAGAAAAAAAAACGCCAATTTTTCTTACAGTGCCATTATTTTAAGAGCTAAATTTTCTTAATTTTCTTAATATATTTCTTAATTTTCTTAATATTTCAATTATTTTAATTTAAAATTCTATTAATTACTGAATTTTTAAAAAATTTAAATCCTCCTTGGCGATTTAAACTAACCACAAAGTGGATGTTTTTTTTGTCTTATCTTTTTCGTTTTGCTTTTTCTTCTGTTCTATTGCTTACGTGTTACTGGCTTGAGTCAATAGAAAACGGCTTCTCAAAGTGATGCTTTGATCTTTATACAAGAAATTGTTTTATTAACAGCATGAAAATCGACAATATTCTCAGATAATCGTTTGTGAACTTCGCCTTGTTTGCTGCCGCTCGATGAATACGATTTGAAGGCAGCCAGCAGATTTGTAGACAAGTCTGATTTATGTCGCCATCTCAACACGATGTCGTAATTAATTATGTGTGATGTAGATAAAAAGTTATCTGACGTCATGGATATTTTAAACCAATGAGAATAAAGTGGCGTAGTTATGATCTCAACTGAAATGAAAGAAACAACCATTTTATGGTGAATAAGCGAAATATTCTAATATCAATAAAAATTATCACAAGTAGTTTAAATCTATGCTTTGAAAAATAATATAGTTTAATATAATCTTTAGTCATACAGAGGATTAGACTTTTACTGTATTTAAATAGAGAACTTTTCTCCTTCAAACTAAAAATCAATAAATAATGTATATGAGAATGGCACTTTATACATTCAAAATTTTATAGATTTAATTGAATTGCTTCAAATTGAAACAAATTGTAATTTAATATAGCTAATAAAAATTCATTTTTAATGGGAAATCTATTTCGAACAAAAATCGATAACAGTTAGGTATTTAAAAAATGAAATCTACCTATACAGATGAAAGCACAATGGATGATTTGTTTCATATAATTTAAGCCAGTTTAATGATAAAAATTAAATAGCTAGAAATAAATTTATGGAGGTATATTTTAATTGAATAATTTATAAACGTATGTCCGATCGTATGCCCAGGGACAGTGAATAATATTTAAGTTTGATTCCTGTGATGATGTTTCAAATCGAATTGCAAAACAAGTTTTTTAAGCAAAATTATTTTAAATGTAAGTGAAATTCAAATTCTTATTACGATACAATTTTTTAAATAGATTTTATTGCTGCCTCCTGATCTAATTACATTAAATTATTTCACCATAATATATTTTTGAAATTATTTTGAAAACTTCATTTTGAATTAGTTAATATATAAGTAATATATTTTGCCCAAAATATATCATTTTATCATATTTATTTTTGATACGGCATCCTAACTGCTGAAGGTCGTGGTAAGGTTAAAATGCCTTTTGGGAGGAATTCTCATTGATTGAGGACCATATGCAACTGTCGCAAGGGAGGAATACGGAAAACTCAAAAGCACCCACCTTGATAGACATGTGTGCAAAAGACATACATACATACATAGCGGTGCAGATGAGCTCCGGAGTACCTTTAGGTTAATGTGCTTGGAATACCCTCCCATCACTAAGTGACTCGTAATTTTAAACCACGGTCAGGTGACGAGGTAACACCTGAGCTGGCACGCTCCTCTTCACATCCACGCCACACCAGTGGAAGGACTTTGGACGTCAATATTAACGTGGACACGTCCCCAACCCACGGAGCTCCAGCAACCTAGTGAAAGAGATTACGTATTGGTCACCCTCCCAACCACTGCCCACGACAAATAATGCTTCACTTTGTTGATCTTAACGAGAAGCAGCGTGAAGCTACTGAGCCACTGGAACTATGTGCAAAAGACATACATACATACATAACTGTGTGGGGAGAACCCGGACTGTACCTTAAGGTTAACGGGTGCCGTCTCCCCAACACTTATTATGCTCCACACCTCTACAAGGTCCGTGAGGGCGCCACCATCGTGCCATTTAACAAGGCAAAGAAATTGTGCTTACAAATTGGTAGCAAGTAGTTACAAAACATTTTAAGGGGCTTGAAGCCCTGCTGAACATCAGGCAATAGCATTAAATATTTCCTCTGAGTTAAAAATAAAATATAACATGATGACACATACAACAAACAATGGAGAAACAATTTACCATCAATGAAAAGGCAATTAACAATTTCTAGGGTAATTATGACAATAAAAACATTATATACATTGAAAGCAATATTATAAATAGTATGAACACTTAATTAAGAAAAGGAAAAAAATGTTATGATACGAAAGTTGATAACTATATACAGGAAGGCAGCTTATACAAGTTTAATAAGCACCTTAGCTTTTAAAAGCATTTTAGGTTCAAAAAAATTATTTAAAAGGTTTCTAAGGTACTAAAAGGGAATAGGATTCAAAAAGTTTTTAAAGTTCTAAAGCGGGCTCATAATGTTCGAAAAGTCCAAACAATTCGGAACATATAGTTCATAAATTTCATTAAGTTCATAAAAAAATTTTAAACACCATTATTAATTGTGGAAGAAAGTTAACTTTAAGAATAGTTTTCAGACGAAGACTGAAGCACAACATCCATCTCGTATTATTCAACAATGGCTGGATTCAAACCAGAGAGATGCATCGAAGATCGCTGTAATATCACTAGACCAAGTTGAGCCCAACCTAATTTATTTTGCAATCTTTATAACATGTTGCTATTGTATCAGAATACTCACCACGCACAGCTTAGAATTGGTCTCTACAAATGAGATTGAAGCAGCTGGGTGGGGTTATTTGTAATTTAGATACAAGGATCAAGCAGAAGCCACTCACAACGCTTGACCAGCCAACCCTCAGGGGTATTATTTTACTGTCGTTGGTGCTGATCTCTAGAGAATCTAGTGACACTAGACAATACCCATGAATCCGAAAATATCTGATAAGTCTAAAAAAATATGAAAGGTCCTGCAGAATCTCGTCCATGCTAAAATTTAGACGCACCCAAATATCAGCAGGGGAATCCATTATTTTACTTGGAGGACCTACCAACCACGACGTGCTTAACGTGTTTTGGTGCCTTTAGTGAACATGAAGGATCTTCAATTAAACCGGGATTCAAACTCACTAACTTCGATAATGAGAATGACGTCATAACCGACTAGGCCACCGTGTCTCTACTTAGCACGTGTAATGAATTTTTAAGCATTTGAAAGATTAATCCACAATAATATCCTGCTATTTTATTATTCATTTCATATTGTTCTAAACATACAAGCAAATACACGTGATAGCAAATGAAAACTGATTTTTTTAAATTTCGTTAAAGTAAAATTAAATAAAATGCTAAAAGTGAACTATTTTACGGTATAAGACTTTTTGCTGTGATTGCAGATATATAGCATGCCCGTAAATACAGGATATTAATCGAATTTATTCAATCCTGTCATCAGAGCTATCGAAAAATGTTTCAATTGCGAACATATTTATCTCGATGACTTTGAATGTGAAAAAAATTTCAAAAAATTATATAAATTTAAAATTCCTTTCATCTTTTTTGGATGAGATTTAGAAAAATTGGACTATTTACTTGCTTGAAATTTGTTTAATTAACTTCAAATTTGACTCAATTACTATACTTAAATCTTAACTAATTTTAGAGAAATCTCATGACTTAATTTTAAAACTTTTTTATGACATATTATTAATACAATACCGGGCTTCTAAGATCCACCTTTTCAATATTACATGGGGTGGAAGAAGTAGTAGGTACGCAGTGGGTATACCATCTTAGAACTCAAGATTGTAATTCTTCTAAGGTCTTCGTAATTTAGAAGCGGGGTCCAAGAACACATACCTGCCACCCCAAAGGTATCATTTCATTCAGAGCATTGTAAATCCGACATATTTTATGTGCCTCAATCACCACTAGTGAACAGTGTGTATTTTCGGATGGGTCGGGATTCGAATTCAGAACGTTCCGATAACGAAATGGAATATTCAAAGTAACCAATCCATGTAAGGTGTTCATAAAATATTAAATAATATGAGAAAAAAGAAAATTAATTAAAAATAAAAAATTTAAATCTTGATAGAGCTATACGAGTAATGAATAACGAATAAAATTACGATAAAGAAGTGACTTGGTTCACAGGTGCCCGCTGGGTAACGATAAATGAGTAGCAATTTCTGGAATTGTTGTGGCATAGGGTTCGTCACCCAAGTGTGCCCGCCATTGGAATAAAAAAAAACGATAAAGCTCTTCATCCTTATTAGATATGCATATGCGCATTACTTAATGAAATCTGGAATCTTTTATAAGTATAAATAAAACCTTGCATAGATATTTTCAAAAGAATATATTCCTTGATAAAAGAAAATGGTACTTTTCCATTTCACTGGCACAGGCGATAAAGTCGCCAAAAATAATACAACCGGCGCTAAAGGGTATATCCCCGCTGGTAACTTTTTACTGCTACGTTTCCAAAACATGTGACGGCCTTTTACTGTCAATGACTTTATTTCGACTCTTTTTTTTTTTTTTCATTATTTTATGCTATGTTGCTAAATATACAAATTTAATAATTTCATAAAATCTCTCTAGAAAAAAATCGGATTTTAAAAATATATCTTAAAAAATAATAATAGTAACAAATTCACATAAAAAATATTAAAAAAAATAAGATTTTGAAATATGCATCACCCGATAAATTGTAATCTAATATAATAAGTAAATAAATTGAGGCTCTGGCACCCATCATTCCACGCATAGCGTGAATACGAGAACAACAATTAAATAAACAAATTTAAAAATCTTTATGTAAAACAACATTATTTAAAAAATTTATGTGTATACTGTGTGTTGTCGCCAGTTGGCGACTTAATTTTCGTTTGGTGAGATTAGCGCCGGCGAAATGGAAAAATATCGAAAGTAATGAAATATTTCACAGGAAACTCACACAATAGAAATTGTCTCATTTTGATAAATATAAGAATATACAATGTCATATTTATAAGAGATATAATTTTGAAAAATATATAAAATCCAGAAAGAAAGCAAAATATTCTTGAATAAATCAAGATTAAAAATCAATACGAAAGCATTTATGTATACTCATGATAAAAATTCTCAAAGAAAAAGAAAAGATAACTTTAAACAAAATTGTTAATGAAAAGATGAGAGTAATAAATCATGTTATATTTATCGGTCAAAAGTATTACATTAATTTCTTTTTGGCCTATTTCATTGCCCGTAAGCAAGAAAGTTACTTAAATTTTCTCTTTAATAAAATCTATTAATTTTATTTTTAAATATGAATGGTAAAATTTGTATTATTTTCAGTGATAATACCTAAAAGGAAGTATTTTTATACCAATATTTTATAGAATTGTTCTTTGAAAAATATTATTTTATTTAGGCAAAGGAGTGACAGCATGGCCAATTTTTTACGAATTATCGTTTGGAAGAAAAGGAATTTCAGTAAAGTGAATCTTAGATATTGATAAAAATATCGAAAAAAACCTGATCGCTCTTGATATGTTTGGTTAGAAACATATTACAAAAACATTATTTCAATCGCTTACATTCATTCATATAATTTTGAAAATTAGTTTTATATTAAGCAGTGAAAACTTGATAAATACAAATATTTTAAATGGAACAATTTAAAAATTCCTCAATTTGTTAAAAAATACTTTTAAAGTAATTTCTATTTGCTTCGAGATTCCTATTAAAATGATTTTAAAGTGATTACAATTAAAATGTGTTAGACGTTCTCTGTTTTTTTATTCAACTATTTTACACTTTGTTGTAAGAATCAAATACACATACAGCAAAGTGTAAAATAATAAACATGAAATAATGACTTCTTTTTGATTTTACTCATAAATTTATATAAATCATGTGGGTTCCCAAACTCTTTTTTCTCGTGGACCACTTTCAAAGTTTTACTATTTTCGGTAGACACCCTGCTGCTACATTTCTACTGTATTCCCAAAACTCCTAAAATATATCACCCTAAATTGGGTTAAGAAGAAAAAAAGTAGCACATTTTCTTGTGTCCTATTTATTAAAATAATACTTGTGGTTCTACAAAATTATAAACATTTATTATTGCAAACAATCAACAATTGACAAAAAATCAACAATGAACTCTGAAATTTAAATCAACAATAAAAATTAGTCATACATTTTGTTCTTGGCATTTGTATTTATACTAATGTAGATTGCAAGCACAGCGCAAGTCGCATTTCATCCCTTTGCAGGTCTAAACAAGCATCCCGGACGAGCGGGCGCACGGGCGGCACTTTTCAAGTCTCGACATGTGGTGTACACTTGTACTATTATCTATTGTTCTATTCAATTCTGTGTTTGTGTGAACTGAGTCTCGAATATTTTTGTGTACCTACCTAGTAAGTGATGCTACTTGCCTACGTTGATAGGTAAATCCAAGCCAAAATTATTGTTCTTTATTCTGGAAACCAGAAAATTTTTCGTGGACCCCCATTTACAACTTGTGAACCCCTGTTTTCTTTTCAGGTCTACGTGGACCCCCGTGTGGTCTTCTATGAACCCCTGGGGGTCCACCTGGATCCACTTTGGGAACCTATGAAATAAATGATAATACAAAATGATATTCTTTCGTTATCTTCTTCTTTCTCTTGCATGTACATGTAATCTTCTTTTGTTGTCTTCAACGAATGTTTCTCAAACTCTATTTTATCAAGTAATCATAAATACAGTTCTTAAGGCGTTTATGCAAAAATCTTGCATTATTCACCTATTAAAACCACACATTTATTTAAATCATTGATATGTGTTTTCTTACTGGACATATTGTATAAGAAAAAATCAATTTAAGATAGCAGCGAAAGTTTTAAGCCAACCATTTCTTAATTTTTCAACGATAATAGAACGTGAAAAATTCTAATATATCTTTATAAATTCCTGGTCTCTATGATAGAAACTCATTTCCACAGAAATATTGCAGAGTTAGATTTTTACAATAAAAATTATTAAAAAGGTTGAAAAAGCTTTTAAATTTACATATTTATACATAATGATAATTTTAAAGTCGTTAATTGTGACGAAATGTTTTTTATATTTTTGTTTTATTGCTTTTTGTTTAGCTTTAAAGTGTCTTTGACGTTGTATTGAATCATCAATTTAATAAGTAACCAATATAAAATAGTTTCTGTAGATTACAGACGAAAATCATTTTACTAGACGAAGTTTACCTTACAATTTAAGATTATTTTCTTAAATTCAGTTTTCCCAATTTAAAAAATTATAAAGTAATTTTTTTGATTAAAAGTATTAAAGAGGTAGATGCAATGATTTTTACTGTTAAGAAATTTAGTCATTAAGATTTGAATATTTTTTTCACTTTTTTTAATGTTAACAAAAAGTACATATTTAGCACAAAATATTGTTACACACACAAACTTCAATTAGGAAGTCAACGCTCTACACCCATTTCTCACAAATATGTATTCAGACATTTATTTGAAGTTTGTTTTATATTTTAATCATCAGATAGTCATTATAGTGGTTAGAAATTAATATCGCTTTAAAAAATTGCATTTTTTCTAGTTAATTTACATTGTTAACATTAATGAAGCAGAAAATTTTCTTGAAAATAAAAAGTTCACATTGTTTTCTTCATTTAAGACACTTATCAATTTTTATTTCGTATATTTTATTTAAAAAAAATAAAAAAAATCAAATTTCAGAAATAATGGCTTTTTAAAAAAATTAATTTCGGTAAGAAATGTAGCTTACTCTAAAAGCAATTAACTTTATTCTAATGTGAACGGGAAACAGAAGACAAAATCATTATTTTTACCATTATACGCTACCATTTCCTTCTTTCACAAGAAAAAACTTAATAATTTGAGTAGAAAATGAATGTCCTTGTTGATGAAGGCTGTAAAAATGTTACGACTTTAATTAAAATGTAAGATTAGAAGGCTTATAATTCAACTAGATAATCGCCAGGGAATTACTGGCTTATTTATTTATTTATTTATTTTTTGTTTCTGACGAACATTCAAAATAGCGTATAAAAAAATTTGGACTTTTGTTCGTATTTCACTAGAAAAAAATAGCGTAATAGATTATATCCACATAATAGATAATTAAAATGAAGGAATATAAATATTATTATAAATAAGAGCGATTTTTTTGAAGAAAGTTAAGACATTTTTTTTAACATTTGTAAGCCGATTCTATAATTTATGTAATGAAACGGGTAGTTAAAGTTGATAACTATTATCATAAACTCGTAAATATTTAATATAAGTAAACTGCTATATAGAAATTTATGTTTTTGAATGAGTTTGTGAAATAAATTAAATAGTTACCATAAATATTCAGATACCTAGATATTGTATTTAGCTTAATTGTCATTAAAGTAACATAATAAAAGAACCTCTGAAACTACATGACTTTTCAATAAAGCTAATTTTAATATTTAAAATATCGTTACATTATTAATATAATCGATTTTATTTTATAACCCCAGGAAAACGCTTAATGATTTTGTTCAAAACTGTGTACATAAAAACATATTAAGAACAAATAACTTATAAAAACATTTTTTTTAAAGAAAATATGTTAAAATTCGAAGTTACTACAGTAAGTTCATCAAAGTAAACTAATGAATTTCTGAAGATAAATTAGCAAAAAATTCAATTCTTTCTTATAAAATTATTTTTTCTAAAAATCATATTACAATAAATTCAGGAACAATGTAAAAAAAATAAAAAAATTCGGGTAACAAATTACTTAAATAAATGAATTTTAAATTAGGTTACCAAATTCAATAATTATTACGCTTTTATAGAATACAATTTCAATTTTCTAAGCAAATTAATTATCGAATTTTAAATTTTATTCTCAAAAAACCATCAAATATATTCGTGTAACTCATTTAAATTTTAAATTGTTTTCATAGTGATATCAAAGTTATTTTTAATTGTTTTTCTTAAATTATGCAATGTATACAAAAGTCTAATGAATAAAATGCATAAATTTCACAAAATACTTTTTGAACTTTGAATTATAACCAAAAGGGGATAATAGTTTTAAGAATAATAAGTTAATATCCAGAAATAAAAAATGTCTAAGATAATAATGATAAATAATTATTTGCTTATATTACTCGAAATATTTTTAATCCAATGAACAATTTATAATAATTTTTTTTTCCAACGGCGGGCACTTGAGGGTTGAACCCTATGCCACAACAAGGCCAGAAACTGCTACTCGTTTGTCGTTACCCAGCGGGCACTAGTGTACCAAGTCACGGAGGCGAGTAGCGTTACCCGCGTCATACCACCACAAACCCATTTATAGGGTGGGTCACATTCATACATCATCACGGAAGAAAGAATAGAGAAACACAGAGAGAACAGAGAAAGAAAGTAACATCCATGCCCGAACCGGGATTCGAACCCAGGACCCACAGATTTATAATAATACAACATGTAGAATTTTTTCAATCGGATATTTTGAAAAGGACTAGTTAGTGAAGCTATGGAGACTGGTGAAATTTGTAAGTAACTATTGGGACTGAGGAGCTGTAAATAGTATGATAAATTTGAATTGTGTTTAATTAAAAAGGTTTTAATAAATTTGATGTTAAGAATTAAAAATATTGGCACATTTTTTAAGATCGCATAAATAGCATTCCACGATATCATTTTTAAAATTAATCGTAGGTCGTTGTTATTGCACCTGCATGCTTCCCTGTACATAGATCTGAGTTGGGCTTCACCAGTTATAAGCAGCCGGGTAGTGTCTTCGTGAATTTGAATAAGAGACAAGCAGAACCCAATATTTGACCTGCCACTCCAAGAGGTATCATTTCACTTGAAAGACACTGAGACCATGCCTAGTTTTAACGTGCTCCAGTCGCCATTAGCAAAGACGACGGATCTTCGGCTAAGCTAAGATTCGAACTCACTAACTTCCGATAGTGAGAACGACGCCCTAATCAAGAGGCCACGGCGATAATGAGTTGCACCCAGATAATGGGTCGTATTTATTTGTCGCAAAGGGAGAAACCCGAAAAATTCCCAAGCATTCACCTCGACAGAAGAGCATCTCGAAGCAGAAAGGAATCCGACCCATTATCTGGGTGCGACCCTATCGCACACAATCAATGGGTCGTATTTATTTGTCGCAATGGGAGAAACCTAAAAATTTCCCAAGCATTCACCTCGACAGAAGAGCATCTAGAAGCAGAAAGGAATCCGACCCATTATCTGGGTGCGACCCTATCGCACCCAGTCAATGGGTCGTATTCATTTGTCGCAATGGGAGAAACCCAAAAATTTCCCAAGCATTCACCTCGACAGAAGAGTATCTAGAAGCAGAAAGGAAACATCCATCTCCCATCGTACAGCAGTGGTTGAATTCGAACCCGAGGTCTTTCACTCTAAAAGGAGATATTCTATTTTTAATTCATTGGGAGCATTATTTAAACATTTTGCCGAATTCGTCGCAAATTATTAAATATTTTTTAAAGAATTTAGATATCCATTCTGTGGATGTAATGGCCCATCAGAGTTGAAAACATGGAAACAGTCGTCATTCTGATAGAACAGGAAGATTGAGCATGACTAATTATAATTTGTAGTACAGATTTATTACGTAAGTAAACAAAAACATTACAGCATGCAGATATGTATATAGTCTAACGCTCAACTGGAAATTGGTATCTGATAAATCTTAATTGTCGTCAAATTCATATATGAAGAATTCTTTCTCTTTGTATTTACCGAAATTATTTGAAATAGATATAGCTAACCTAACTGCAAATCTTATATTTTAACTGCCTCATATGTCTAATATATTCCCTTTCTAAAGATAATCCCTGACCCAGTAAGTCCTCTTCAAATGTGATATGCAGTTATTGAAATTATCACCAGAAAAATTAATTTTTTAAAGTTAAGTACGTTTAGCGTACACGAAGGAGAAAACCACGCCTTTAAATAGAACTATGCGAAAATATTCTTTATACATTGAACGTATTAAACATGTTATGTCACAAAAATGAAGGAATTATTTTTGTACAGCAAAGCGGACGACAAAATGTAGATCATAACAATGTCCCACCGCCATAATTTGCACTTTTCAGAAATTGGAAAAAAGGACTAATGTAAAGTTATCTTTAGATAAAAAATAAATTAAATTAAAAATAGAATAAAGCGAAATTAGGCAAAAAGATGATATATATATATATATATATATATAAACGATTATACCGATTATTGATCTTCATTTATAATCTTGATGATACAATAACTGTTTCTACATTCTATTGACATGCATTCCGAAAATTCCTATTGTTTTTCAAAACAATTAGAAACTGGTAAATAAATAAGTTGATTTCTGCTATTATTAAAAATATCGATATTTCCTCACATATTTAACTGTTATTAGAAGCAATCCCGCCCATCTTGTCTAGTGGTTTGTGTGCCTGACAGCGGATAATTAGGTCCTAGGTTCGGGCATGGATGTACTTTGTCTCCCTATCTATCCTGTCTTTGACCCTTCCTTGTATGAATGAGGTGTGAATGTTTGCCTACCCTAAAAACGGGTACCTATGCCATGTGTGTACTGAAGAAGTCGGACTTCACACCAAAATATGGTTCAGTTGGAAAAGTGGAGCAGTGCACAGCATAGCTGGCACACGACAACAACAACTACATTAGAAGCAATAGTTTTTCATCAAATGTAAGCAGCTTAGTTTGGTAGATGTTTAAGGCAGGCCGCAAACTCGGTAGACAATCCGATTGAGACGCCGTCTTATAGTAGACAAAAGTGATCTCCTCCATGTCTTAGTGTGACGTAGCTAAAACGTTGTATCTGACGTCATGGCATTTTAAACCAATGATAGCGCTGTCTCGCGGAAAGTTGCCATATATTTCGAACCTGCTCGAAATTTAGAAACGTCTCGCGCTCCACCCCTTTTCTGACGTAACAAAGACCTCAATGACGCCAATTGGTCTGATGTGATTCTTGCGAAACGCTCTGAGCATCTCGCGAGACAAGTATCATGCGATCATCTACGAATTTGCGGACTGCCTAAGAATTGAGTCATACCTTTGAAGGCGAGACAGAGGGCTGACTCCGTCTGATGAGGAAAGTCTCGACCCCGTGAGTCCTGAGGTACGCGTCACGTGTTTCTCCTCGTCCTGGATCCACTTCATAAGCGTCTCCCAAATAGTCCAGAGTAGCTTTGGAGATGTGCACTTTTCTAAAAGAAACAACAATCTATTAATATTGTTATAAACCGACCGGTGTTTCGCCAACAGGTGCAATATTACTTTACCAATAACTATCGTAAATTGCATTGTCTCATCTTTATAGGATACTTTGATTGCTCAAGACTATATATCAATACATTGCTTCATTAAATAAAAACTGTTCAATGTGAAAATTATTGTTGATCCAAAACATTTTGTTAATGAAAATTCATATAAAAAGTTTCTTTACCCTGAATTACTAAATTATAAACTGAATAAAATAATTGAGATAAGATTATCGATATTTAATTAAAAAAAACTTAAATAAGTGTATGTTTATTAGATTGTCTTATAAAGTATCACAACATTTTAACTGAAATAACGCTGAATAACGCATGCCGTTATATTAACATTTACAAAGACGGCAGTAATAATAGTAAGCTATATATTTGTTTAAAAAATGTAAATTATTTAAAACACATTTAATTTGTCTATCAAAAAAATAAAAATTTGTAAATAATTATATTCGAGCCACCTTTTTCAAGAAATTACATTTTACCAATATTTAGAATGCTCTAAATTCATTTTTTAAATTAATAAATCAGTTAAAACGATCGGATTATATACATCATAATGTTCCATTTCATGGCTTCTTTTGTAGTTTTAAAATGTGAAGTGTGAAATTAATATTTTATGAATAATGCAGAAGGCTTCAAAATTAAATAACCTAATAAAAATAAAAATTGAATAAAATGTAAAAAATAACTTTATATAAATAAATAAATAAATATATATATATATATATATATATATATATAGTATATATGTATATATATATATATATATATATATATATATATATATATATATATATATATATATATATATATATATATATATATATATATATATATATATATATATATATATATATATATATATATATATATATATATATATATATATATATATATATTTATATATGCACAACTTAAAATATTCCACAAAACTATGAACTTCAAGAAACATCCATCATTTGTGTGAAGCGCTTTTTGAAATAGCATTTTCCCGTAACTCTTCCTCGATGGTCAGCTGTTTTCACAGAAATCTTTTAAAATTGAAAATCTTCTCAGCTTAATGCATATACAAAACGTATTAACACTTCTTTATTCTCCGAGTATTCAAGTGACATGAAATTGAATTTTATATTTTACAATGCTTAATTTATGAAGTGCTTTATTTTTTTATTTCATAGAATATAAAATATAGCACTTCATAAATTAAGCATTACAACACATAAAAATTCATCTCATAAATTTGAAACTAAGCAAATACAGTTAGAATCAAACTGAAAAAAATAGTAAAATAATTTCCGAACCCACAAATAGGGAAAGATTTATTTAAAAATCCAATAGAATACTTTATGTTCTATTTAACTGCCCAACTTTTGTACAAGTTTATATAATTATAGATATTAAAGTAGATAAAAATGATTGCAGTGTGATAATTCCATGTTGAAGTAATTGTTATCATTCTATTTCAAGAATTTTACAAAAAGTAATTTTAAATTTATGTAAATTTATTCACTTTTAGCAGACGACAAAACAGACCGAACAAATGTAATAAAATCAAAATTGATTAGAATATAAAATTTAAATAAACATATTTATAGAACAATAATCTAATCAACTAATTTGAAATATTTTTCAATTTTAATAGAACTCAGATAAAAAAAATATTCTATACAATATATATACTTACAATATATTTTATTTCGTAAAGAAATGTCAGGATATTATTCAGAGAAAAAATTTTCCCATATCATTATTTTTGGAAAATTAACGTTTCAATTACTTCCCAACTAAAAATATTTACGTTTGAGTATTCCGGTTACAGTCACACACATAACTATGTATAGCAAAAATTTATTGCTGTTCAAGTAGAGTCATATTTCGATTTCCCAGATCTTACCCAGCAATGCCTCCTGATTCCATGTGATTGGCGAGGGTGACGTCATTGGACCAGACATCAAACTGCCACTTATAGAGCCCCAGGACACCGCATAGGACACTTCCGGAGTGGACACCAATCCTCATGTTCAGATCCACTTTCGTTTTGTCCCTCACCAACCTGTAAGAGTTAATCCCTTTAATGGGTTGCTAAATCCACCCTCATAAGCACTCAATTTGTTGTAGAAAAATGAAATAAATGCGTTTCACTAGTCATTGTTCTTGAAGTATCAGAAGCCAGATGCTGGGTTCACACATGATTTTGTAGTGTTACTATTTAATTTAATGAAAGTTATAGTAAATTTTAAATATAATAATCATGAGATATATAAATTAAAAATAGAAAAATATTACATTAAATTTTTATTTTATTTGGAAAGGAAATTCTCTTTGTTTTTTATACGCACAAATATGGAAAATATTTTGATATTATTTATGCGTAAAGTATACTTTAGAAATTTTAAAATTTAAAAACTAATCCATTTTTAGGAATACATTACAATTTTGGGAAGGTAATTTAAGAGAAGAGATAAAATTTATACTTCAGCTATTCGTCATAAAATTTAAGGAAAGCTTGAAGTTTTTGGTGAAATAGTAATTAAATTGATTAAAAAAGATTAAGAATCGAAAGTAATATCAATATATTCTTTTGATACCATCCTTCGAGTTAAAAAAGAAACTGATTTTTAGTTGTGTTTAGTTAATTATATTTATAACGTGTGAGCAATCTGGCACAGTAGGCATATATTTTACACACACATGTATAGTATATAAAATATAAATTGGAGAAATTATTTATTCAAGTTATGCTGTGGACAAGCTTTTATACTTAGTTCCAAGCGTTTTTATAATCCTTAAAAAACAGAATATTTAGTCCAAATGCACATAGTTACCTACATATAATAAGCTAACATAAAATAATCCGAAATTCGCAAAGCGTAAACATAAGAACAGAAATGTGTAACTTCTGTTTTCTGTTTTGATGTTGATATCTTTCGAAGCATGAGAAATATTTTACTTATTATCAAGTATGTACTATACAATTTGCAAATATTAATTATTAATAGATCTTTATGCAAACACTGAGGTTTTACATAAGTTTATTCGGTATTTATAGCAATTGCCATTTCTAATAAAGAAATATTTATCTAATTTCTTAAAATAAAGGAAAATATCATGGAATAAATTTCAGGATCCTTCAACTAAGTGTGGTTTGATATAAGTGAATAATTTATAGGAATCGGATTATATATATTTGTCTGTTACAAAAGTAAACAGATGATTGATTTATAATTGGAGAGCAGTGATTACTTGGTGAAGAAAGGCGTCGTCCCCGTGATTATCCCATTATTTATGAATATCCCGTGATTATCCCATATTCCTGACCAAGCTGGAAACCATACTATCCACTAGTATGGTTTCCAGCTTGGTCAGGAATATGGGAATTCTCGTAGAATCGAATGTCGTTCCTTTGGAGTGACGTGGAATAAATACAAGCATATCAAGTGTTAGTTTAGGTTTCTCAGCTTAGGTTTTGTCAAATGACTGTTGCTCCAACTTATGGAACAGTTAAAAATATTAAGCGGTTTTTGGCTACAGAAAGACAGCCGGAAATACCTTATAACAATGAAAATATAAGTAAATGGAAAATATTAGATTGATTTTATGTATTTTGAGTTGAAATCTTTAACTCGGGGTGCACAAAAACAATGTGTAATAGTTATGAACAATATTACTATTACATGCGTGTAATAGTTATGAAAAATAAAATTTTTGAAAAAGTTGTCATATATTTGTTAATTTTTAACATGTACTTTGATTATAAAGTTGGAATATTGCATAAATATATTCAATATTGTAAAAGGATACAAGTATGTACATTTTAAACACTGTAAGAAAATTTATCGCAACTGCTAACTGCAGACAAAATTTATATAAGGAAACAAATACAATATGACAATTTTATGCAAAAATATAGAAAATGTGTGCAGAATTCAATTTATTATTTATGAAGAATAATGCTGTTTGCTTCTCAGAAGTAAAGTTATGAATAGTTTACTTAATTTTGTCCTACCTAGTTAGTTTACTTAATCAAAAAAAATGATATTATTTTTTTATTTAAAATTTTAGTCCATCTTGTCCCAATTTATATATCACTCCAAAATATCAATTTAGATTTTTTTTGGTCAGACCACTGAATTCAAATTTTTAGCGTTATTAATCTAAAAATATGTGCAAACGTTAGCTGAATATCACTACAGCTAATGGTTAAAAGTGCAAGTAAATCATAAAATTAATTTTCATAACTTTTATGAAATATTAAAATTTGATTGTTTATTTCATGGAATACATTTCACTTCGAAATATTTATCTTATAACTAAAAGTTAGATCCGGTTAACAAGTCACAAAGGATTATTTAACTTTTATATGAAAAGTATTTCATTTGATACAAGCAGCCATTTGAAAATTTTGCGAATTAAAGGTTAAAATATATTACAATTTTATAATTAGTACACTACAATTGAAATTTAAAATTTGATTAATCAATATATCTAGTGCATATAGTACCGTTTGAAAACAATATTGAGATAAATGCTTAAAAAATTTATTAGAAAGGTTTAACTCTTGCAGAGTAAAAAACATTATTCCATAAGGTTGCTTCATTTTTAATTAAATTCAAATTTTTTTAATTTGATTTTTGTGACTTTTATTATTAAATACGATATTCCTTTTTGATAACCTTTTCATGGTACTCTTTATCAAAGCTGAGCGATACTTTGTGGTACATTGTGTGACGGTTTACATTTAATTTTATACATAATTCATCCTTTTGCTTCTTTTAAAGTATTTTAGTGAAACGCTCTTGTTTTGTTTAACGAAAGACATGACGTCAATTTAGAAGGAGACTTCCCATATATACTCACTTGATGACGTGTATCATGTGCAGACCCATTTCGACACAGCAGTGGGCGTGGTCAGATCTCGGCTCAGGCAGACCGCTGACGCAATAATAGCAATCCCCCAACAGTTTAATGCGGAGACAGTGTTGTTCCTGCAAGAGAAAGTATAATGGGATCTGCATAAAGAAAAAATGTTGTTCTATAATCTATTATATATATATATATATATATATATATATATATATATATATATATATATATATATATATATATATATTTAAGAAATGCTTAAGCAGTGAAAACATTTTGCATTTCTTAGTTTATGTGCACAATTTCACTTTCAAAAATGTTTTAAAATCAGTACTATAAAAAAAGAGATTAAATTTAAATTAAGAAAAGCTAAAAACTCAAAATGCATTTATTTTATATTATTAGTAACTTCTGGAAATGATATATCGTAACAATATTTTAATGAGGTTGTTTTCAAAAAAAAAATCATTTAAAAAATCGTTTTTGTCATTAAATTATCAAGTAAACCAGTTTTAATTTAAACTCTGTAGCCCAAATTTCCACTTTTTAAGGAATGAATGGTATCAGTACAATTGCTGTTTCATGAGATATTAGTACAATATGTAACTCAGGTTTTTATTATTTCATTCATCTAAAAAATGCAGATTGAAATTAGTCTAATTGATTCTGTATTTTTGATATTAAAAAATAGCTATTATTATAATAATTACTGTGGTGTTGTTAACCTTTTTTTACCTTAATGAATAAATGTGATAGATATTAATAAATTATATCCATGACTTGGCAATAGAAGAATTACTATTATTTTAAAGCAAGGGGATTACGAAATCTAGAACCGAGTGTGTTTCTTTGTTTATCTTGCTGTCATAGTCTGCATAGTAACCATTCCTACAACCCCAGCCACGGAGTTGGATTATTTTAATGACATGGCTAATTAGAAGGTCGCAGCTAATAATTGCAACAATATATACAGTAGTTCAGTGGATATTCATCCCACTTATAATTGGTGTGAATTTTGTGGCTATAAAGCTCAAAGGTAGAAATTAATCGAAAAGTTGAAATTTGTTTTTCAATAACTTATTTTGGATATTTCAAAAAAAATTTTATCAATCCTTTTTTTTGGATTAATTAGCATCATGATGAGCGGCTAAAACCTAAGTTTAATCAACTTTCAACATTATCCTAACTGAATATAATGGTTGAAATGAAATATACCAACACAAATGATCCAGAAAACATGGACATAGTATGTTTAAATTCAGCTCTTGGCACTATTAATGATCTTAACTCTATAGTGAAGAGGTTATTGTGCACCCAAGGGTAGCAAAGGTACCATCAGAAATTGAAAAAAGAAGGAAAAACAAAAAGTTAAGGATGCCAAATTGCAAGTGTTGCATCCGTAACTTTTTGTTTTTCTTACTTTTTTTCCTACCCTACAGAAAATCCTACAATCAAAAAATAAGGGCAGATTCATTTTTCCGACTGAGAAGCGCGATAAAGCCCTCACGTTTGTTAAAAACAAACAAGAAGAAATAAAATTCGCAACTCCTCAACAAACTCCCCCAGTCGAAAATATTGACACAACAATGAAGGAGCTCATGCAGAATATATAAGTCCTAAAGAACCAGAACCTACCTGAATTAGAAAATGCTATTAAATCCTTAAACAACAAACTTCAAATGTCCATTCTACAACCTTCAAGGAAGAGCCTGGGACTTAGACAGAAAACACTAAAAACTTATAGATAAGCGGTAAATACTCAGCCATGCCTAATAATAAAAGGAGTTCCAGCAGATAACATCGAGCAAACACTGTGACAAATTGAAAGTGAGGTCCGACTTAAAGGTATTTACATGAGAAAAATCCATGTCGAAATCCAATGCAGGAACCATAGGGACATGACACAGCTAACAACAATTCTTAACAATAAAAAGATTACGGCGGAAGGAAATGCCAAAAATATGGCTAATTCTTCTTAACACTCCTGAAACCATCCCTGACGAATCAATCCTCAACGCGATTAAAGAGGATTTAAGTCTGAAAAACACACAATACATTAGGATTCTCCAAACTAGGAAAATCCTAAGTGAACTCAACTTGTGGATATGGATCTTTGAGCTCCCAAGACCATTGGGGCCAAAGCTCTTCAAAAATCGCTTCATTTACCAATGTTTAGAAAGATTCAGAATGGACACTTTTTTAACAGTGTGAAGATGCTAAAACTGTCAATCCTTCCACCACACAACTACCAACTGCAGGAATCCCAAGTTTTGTGGGAAATGTGGAGTTGAACACATGTGAGATGAATTCACCAAAAATAAATCTTTTTGTATCAGCTGCTTTGAGAGTAATAAAGAAGGATGTTAATACCTCACTAAGAAATCACCCGGCATATGATTTCAAGTGCCAATCATAAAACAACTTTACCAACAAACAACTAGAAGAACCAAAAAGAATATACTACTAACAAACCACTTATCGTAGCACCACTAATCAATAAATAACTGGTCAGTCAATAACCTTAATTGAAATGCCTACCCATAACATCAGTGAAACCTCAATCACCGGTGGTCACAACTTAAGCATTGCGCCATCAGTACCAATTGTACAGCACTCAACAGCACCCCAATTTTCACAATATATAGTCAATGACAGAATCGATATTAGTTTAATACAAAAACCGTATATATTGAAAGGAAGCATAAGGGGGATACCTCATAGATGTAAAGCATTTAATGCAATTGAGTCGAACAACCCACTAGCGGCCATCATTGTCAATACACCCTTTAATCTCACAATAATTCAATCAACAAGAAATCTCATAGTGATTCAGCTGGATTTGCAAACACGTCATTTACTTCTTGACAGCTTCTACGCGACACCCTATTAAAGGATTGAAACTGTTCTTCAGTAGTTACATAACATCTTAATAAAATATCCGAGAATGCCAATAATTAGTGGAGGAGACTTTAATGCGCATAACATCCAGTGGGGCTACACTTCAAATGACCGTAGAGGATTCCTTTTGTAAGACTTCATTCCACAGCTCCACCTCTCTATTGCTAATGACCAGGATAGCCTACCAGCATTCCAAGGTCCTGTTGGAATCGGATGGCCAAACTTGACCATAATAAACGACTTTGACTCCAGCCTCATAGATCAGTGGGCAGTGATTGACGTGATGTTACATGCTCTGACCATAAATATAAAACATTTCGCATCTCTTCAAAATTCAGCATCACTTTTAATAGACGATACAATACTTACAAAGTTCAACAGAAATTTATCCAAAAAATCAAGCCCAGAGTGTAACAACTTAAAATAGAATTTTAACGTGACAATACACCCAACGATTTAGAACAGTTAATCATCCAATTTCAGTATGTTATGAAATCAACGTCAGAAGAAGTCTTCAGTATCCGACATCCAGTTAAGAAAACGAACCTGTCTTCATGGACAACCAGCCAGAGGTGCCAAAAGTAAAAAATAAAGGCAATACGAAGATTAATGAAAAGTGCACCTACACCAGCCATTAGAGATCAGCTGCATCTAAAGTATAAGCAATTCTTGGACATCTATAAAGGATAATGTTTAGAAGCAAAATTGCAGAGCTGGTTGTGATTCTGCACTACCAACAATAAAGAACATGATATCATTCAACGAATTGTTACCGGCAAAACTTTCCAGCCCACACAGTTTCAGATCCTCACGATTATAACCAACAATAGTCAGACTACCACCATCATACTTCAGAACCTTTTGAAAGCTACTTTTTAAGCAGATGACATTGCAACTGACAATTAATACCACCAAAAATTCAGAAGTCAGTCCCTAAATCCCATAACCACAGCAGACCCACCCTTTGCATTCATTGAACTAAAGTACACTATCAAGAATCTTATCGATTTAAAAGCTCTAGGCCTAGATGAGATAGACATTGTGATTATCAAGCTTTTCTTTCAAGAAAATGCAACTTTTTTCCTGCAATATTTTAATCTTTACCTCACGCTAAGAAACTTTCCCCAAACCATTCAAACAGGGCTAGGTTATCTGCAGTCTAAAGAAGAATAAAACCCTAGACACTCGACCTCCTAGCGACCAATCTATTTATTATCAACCCTAGGTTTGGAGAGGAATCTCAAACATCACTTGCATAAAACGAATTTCTTTAGTAATCACCAATACGAATTTAGAAGAAACAGCTGACAGAACAGGCCTTCCAAAAATATAGGAACCTAATTGACGAATCACACCATAAGTAGAACTAAGTGTGGCACTAAGGTGCCCTGAGCTGCGCAAAGCACTGCTACAAACTAAATGTCCAAAAAATATAACATCCATGATCTTCACCTCTCTGGAAGACAGATTGCTCACCACAGTTCATGATAAAGAATGCGTCATAATTCATCACACTAGGAGATACCTACAGGGATCTGTTGGTGGCCCCATCCTGTGGAGCATTTTCTTTAATGAACTATTAACATCATCCTGGCCACAGAACATACGAAAGTAAGAGCCAATAGCCTTTGCCAACGACACATTATAAGTAGCTATACAAAAGCATTCTTACAATCACATTGCAATGAATCTTTGCAACATTTTTCCAAATATTGTTGCAGCTTGAAGCTCAAAATTTCTCTTCCTAAATAGTAAGTCCTCATCCTACACCAGAAAAGAAAACACTTAAAATCAAATCCCTGAATAACCTTAGAAAATGATAGCCTAAAGCATAATAAAACATTAAAATATATCGGAATAACAATAGATTGCAAAATGTCCTTCCTACCACATGTCAGGTAGCCAAAGACAAAGATGATGCCAATAGTTCCGTGATTCCGCTCCATGATCACTAGAAATTGGAGCGTTAAAGGTAAAATAATTAAAACAATTTACCTTTCTGTCATGGAGGAGATAGTTACTTATGTCTCATCCTTGTGGACTCCACCCATGACTGATAGGCAGCAGCGGCAATTAGACAGTTTACAGAGCTATTTCTCATTATTAATCACGAGAAGCTACAGGACCACATCCACAATTGACCTCAAAATACTAGCAGGCCTGCCACCACTTCACCTTAATTGCATCCAGATAGCACACAAAACTAGAGTATTGCAACTGCAGGAAACTACTGTGCTGGGAGACCAAACCCTCAGGGCGTCTGACTATGAATATCCTGTGCATAAAGACTGTGTCCATCCCTTCCGAAGACTTAAGGAGGTACACATTCACAATCTGCCCTCCAAAGTCTCCTCGACAGCGCAAGGCCAAATCAAACTAACCACGCCTTACAATAGCTATACATATGAATCACATATTGACGGTAAAACAGGTGCAGCTCTAATAATTTACCACGAGGACAAACAACTTCAAGAATACAAAACTAAACTGAGGAATGAGAACTTAGTCTTTCAGGGAGAGGCCATAGCCATTTCGAAGCTGTTAACATCATGGACGCACAAGGCCTCAGATCTGCAACATTTTGTCTGATAACTCATTAACTTTGCATTTGTTAGTTTTACTACCCACATCGCCAATTACACATGCCACACAAGAAAAACTAGCAGCTGCATCTTCGCACATCAACCCAAGTTGGATTAAAGCATATCGAGGTGATGTTAGATATGAGTTTGGTTTTGTTGAATAGAAAAAAAATGATGAATCGGAAGCATTAGGAATTCCGTATCTAAGATCTTCCCTTATCAAACAACTGAAACACTTCACACTTCTGTCTCTGTGGGACAATGCAACAACAGGACGAACGATCAAACATCTACTTACAGAAGTCTCCAGCAGGCTGCCGATGATAATCCATACCTCAACCAGCTACAAACGTTTCAGGAGAAATACCACCTAAAAAAGAACTGCCAACAGACCAACACGGTTTTTCTGAGATTTTGTATGAATGATCATCCGTCATCTTAGATTACTCCTCATAAAGCTGATGATTCATCTCAACAAACGAGGTTTGGAACTTGGTCGGGATACGGGCCAAACTCCCGCAGACAAATTAGAATTTTCTACATATGTGTCAGAAAACTATTCTTAAAGTTAATTTTTTCTATAACTAGTAATGGTGTATAAATTTTTTGTGAACTTATTGAAGTTTATAAATTTTATGTTTCAAATCATATGAACATTTCGAACATTAGGAACCCGCTTTCGAACTTCAAAAACTTTTTGAATCCTATGCACTTTTAAAATCTTAGAAACCTTTTAAAATTTTTGAAACTAAAATGCTTTTAAAAGCTAAGGTGTTTTTTAAATTCATATGAATTCCTCACCTGTATATAGTTATCATCTTTCTTATCATGCCATATATTTTTCTTTTCGTAATTGAATGTCCATACTATCTATAAAATTGCCTTCAATGTATATAATTTATATAATCTATACAATGTTATAGATATTTAATGTCATAACTACTATTTAAATTGTTAACTAACTTTTCATTGATTGTAAACTGTTTCTTCATTGATTGTTATTTCTGCATCATGTAAAATTTTGTATTTAATCCAGATAAAATATTTAATGCTAATGCCTGATGTTCAACAGAGCTTAAAGCCTCTTAAAATGTATTGTAACTACTTGCTACCAATTTTTAAACACAATTTGATTACCTTTATAAATGCCGCGATAGTGGCGCCCTCAGGGACCTCGTAGAGGTGTGGAGGTCACTAGGTGTTGGGGATATAGCACCCGTTAACTTAAAGGTACACTTCATGATTTCCCCACACAGTTATGTATGTATATCTTATTTTATAGAAATTTATATCTTCTTATTCATTTATTCATAAAAATTCGAGCAATTAAAAGAACATTTTAGAAACAATTTTATTGTTGCTATAAAATGACTAATTGCTTCAAGTTTGTGCTATTTTATTATAAACATACATTAAATAAAATTCAATATTTCCTAATTTGATTTACCAACAACTATTTTTATTTAGTTATCAACAAATAATAAAATAAATTTTGAAAACCGTAAGCACGTTAAAAACTGTGAAATTTCAGTAAAGATAACAAGAGCGATTTTAAATTTTAATTCTACACGCTGCAAAATGTAAATTATCTTCCATTAATATTTGTTGTATATCGAGAGACGTAAAAGAATCATTAATGCCTATTGCATATTTGATAATATATTATGTAGATAAATATGTAAATTATTAGTATTTATCCCTTTCTCTACATCAATGGTGAGTAAATAGTGCAGAGGAGAGTAATTATGAGATTTGTATTACAAAAGAAATTTGCCTTTGCTTATTTCAGAATTGTTAAAATTAAGAATGTTATTGAACTTTTTTATTTCATAGATTTCTTGTTCTTTAATTTTTTATGCATTGCAATTTTACTATTATTTACAAGAATTATTTGAATAAAAGGAAAGATATAATTGAAGTGATTTTCATATTGTTATGAAATATATTCCTAAAATTGCAAACAAATTTATCAAAAAATCTGAAAAATGTTTGAAATGTTTTAATGTTTCGATTTTTCCAGTTTTTCATTTTTCTAAAAGTATTTTCTGATAAATGCATATTTTAGTAGTTTTAAATACACATTATTAATAACATTTTCAAATGATATCATATTTTCTCAATAATACTCTTTACTTTACGTTTATCTTATATAATATTTGAAATAACTATTAAATACTAAAATAAAATTATTAATATTAAAATTTTTAATATGAATAATAAATTTTAAATATAAAATTAAATATTATTTTTTAACTTTAAAATTCTAATTTGGTTTCACAAAATCTGGGAAAATTGAGGAATAAGTGTTAATGGAAGATCCCAAAAATTTAAATGTACTTTAAGGAGTTGATGAAACAATTTTTTTGTCACCACTTTAAAAATTAAAAGAAAAAGCGAGATAAAATTTTGTGAACTTAAAGGTAGAATTATGTTACTATAAGAGATAACTTGCTAACAATGTTTATTATTTAGATGCTTACTTGTGCGAGTCTGTCAAATCGGGCGAAGAGATCATTCAGCACTTGAACCAGTTCCTGCGCTGAGCATCTGGATGCCAAAGCAGTGAATCCTTGGATGTCTGCGAATAGAATGCTGGAAAAAGGTTTCGTTGTTACACTTTTAAACAAAGTGAATCACACTTTTGTAATATTTAATAGCACAGATGCCGTATAATGCAGGATTCCAAATTCTGAATTTATTTGGCGATGAAGAAATGTTGCCAAGATGACGTATTGTGACGTGCACGATGACTTAAATACTAGGGTTGCCAAAATTTAATTTTCTGCATAATTTTTATAGGTCTCCATATCTATGACGTAATAAAATCCAGGTTGCTAGATACATGAGAAATTCTGCCGAAAATCACCAACTCAGAATTTGGCATCCTGGATTATACGGCATCTGTGCCTATTTAATAAAAAACATGGTATAATTTTTAACCATAACATGTTTATTCATTTCGTAACAGTTGAAAGCATGGCTACAACACATTATTACAATTCTCATTGGTTTAAAATATCCATGACGTCAGATAACGTTTCATCTACGTCACATATTGAGACGGTGTCATAACTTGTCGATGAATTTAGTACCTGTTTTCAAATTACACTCTTCGAATGGCAGAAAACAAGTTGAAATTCACTATCAAATATCTGAGAATATTGTCGAAGTTCATTTTGTTAATAAAACTATTTCTTATATAACCACCAAAGCAAAGGTTGACAATAGAACAGAAGAAAAGCAAAATGAAAAATACAAGACAAAACATCCACTTTATAGTTAGTTTAATTAGGCAAGGATGATATAAATTTTTGGCACAGATGCGGTATAATACAGGATGCCAAGTTATGAATATTTTTGGCGATGAAGAAATATTGCCAAGATGATGCATTGTGACGTTGGCGATGACATAATACTATGGTTGCCAAAATATAATTTACTGCAGAATTCTTATAGGCCTCCATATCTATGACGTGATAAAAAGCAGGTTGCCAGATACATAAAAAATCTGCTAAAATTAACACCAAACTCAGAATTTGGCATCCTGAATTAAATAGCATCTGCGCCAAATTTTTAAAAAAGTCATTAATTAATAGAATTCTAAACTTGTAATTGCAATATTTGTAAATAATCAAGTTTAAATCTTAATACTAATGCCTTGCTTACACCAACATTTGCATTTTATATTTTTTTGTCACTATTGTGCACATTATAGCGACATGTTTGTATATTTAATTTATGAATATATACTCATTTTATTTATTAAAATATTTTTGATTTTTCTGTTTTAAATTTTAAATTTGCATAGTTAAATATGTTAAAATGTTTGGATGATTATTAAAAAATGAAACATTTTCTATTCTCTAACAGTCATCTTACAATTATTCTTTTTTCTAACAAAATAAATAACTAGATATTTAAATAAAATGCAACTTATTATAATTTCCTGATAATTTAATAACATCCCAGAGTTTTATAAGAAAACTAATTCTTTTACTGCAGAAAAACAGAAAATTATCTCAAGATATGAAAAGTATGATTTACAAAATCTTATCTACTTTATCAAAAAGTTATTTTACATTCACAACGAAAAGAAAAAACAATAAGCAATCATTCAAATAAATTTCAGTTGACAAAATTAACTGAAATATTCTGAAATCGAAGTTTCTGTTATTTTTACAATTTAATATTTTACCAGAAGAATTAATTTCCATTTAAAAGAATTAAGGGAAACTTTATTTGAGAAATTACAAAAAATTTATAAAAATAATTAATTAAAAATGTATTTTGCAATTGAAAGTTTTTTGTTTTTAAAGATCAAATTATTTGGTCATAAATTTAACAAATATAAATTATTAAGGCGTTTTAAAAATATCATTAGGTATATTGATTAATCACCTTTCACATTTAATGTTCGTGTCAAAGATCTAACGAAAAGTTTATTAATTATGTTTCTGAACAAAAGCTTCCAATTTTGAAATTAATTTAAGAAGAAAAAATCAAGGATTCATAGTAAAACCTATACATGAGGAATTTTCTGCTATATTTAGAGTAATATTTTAATATGGCTACTTTTTTCTTAAAATTTGGAAACTTTATTGTATTTTTTTCTTAAAAATTGAAGATTTTTGGATGAATTTATTTGAACAGAAGAATATAAAAAGAATGGACCCCAAACTTGTAATATATATAATTATATACACATTTTAAGGGGGTAAAAATGTGTGTAAATAAATTAGTTTCTTTAAATAACTATAATCAAATAAATAATATAATACATTGAAATCACTAGATTCTATAATTGTTAACAATTTATGCATTATATTAAAATTTGCAATAATGAAATTTAGCAAAATTTTATATTATTTTTCCTTTCATAATTTGCCTAAAAATATTATATCAAATAATGATTATGCTAATAATTAAAAACATTGATTAAAACATTTAGTTTATTAGTTCGTTTAATATTTTCACAACAATCAAAATCATATGTTTGAATTTTTTCATGCAAGCGGATCTCAAACTGTTTATTTTACACCGAAATATAATGTCGACAATCCCAACAATCGCTTATTCCATTCAATTCCATACCAAATAAGTCTCTCATAAAATGCATTCTTCATGATTCGAATCTGAAAGCTGACAGTAAAATCCATTTTTATTGATGAAAAGATCCCTCTTCCACTGTGCTTTAACAGCAATACAAATTTGTCTTTTGAACGAAAGTCAAAAAATATACTAGGTTCGTATACGAAGTTATCCAGATGAATGACTTTGGTCATTTGGGTCGATCGATGCATTTCAATTTTCAAAAGAGATGTTTTTCTATTTCTTTCGAAAAACATCAACATTTGTGTTATAGATTCTTTCTTTCTTACGTATTATGTAGCTAAATTTTAGGCTTAGCTCCAAAAAGTTACACTTCTTAGAATTTTCACTTTGAAGATCGAATTCAGTTTATATTCATTAAAAACAATCAAACATATTTTCAAAGGAAGAAAAAAACACAAAGTTTGTTTTAATAAGTTTTCTAAGTATTTCAGTTACTATAAAAATCATTACTTCAGTACAGTATGTCATGAAAAAGCATAATATGTAAACGTTATTTTTTTTATTTGATTTAGTAATATTTTTGAACAAAATTTTGCCCTTAATTTGACTGAAGTCTGCAATTAAAATTTGTTTTAATTTGTTAAAAACAAAAGACTTAATATATATTTAAAATTTAATTTTTCTTTTAAATATAGGTTTATGTAAAAACACAATATATAAATTATATGTAAACACATAAAATCAAAATGCATTGAAAGTTAATTAATTTTTATATACAACTGTCAAGAAAAAAATCTGTACTCTATTTTCAAACTGTAGAACATCATGAAGAAGAAATATTTAATCTCATCCTCACAAATGTTCATATACAAGATTCTACTGAGGTATAGGTTATATTTAAACTCAATTCATTTACTTGAGATCATAATTAATCTATTATTTAGTAGTATTATGCTTGAAATACCAACAAGAGTATTTATAGATTAATTAGTAGAATTATGATTAAATGAAAATCATGGTACTTTCAATTTATCTGTTATTATTAGTATATATTTATTGATATAAAATGATAATTAAATCACATGTAAAATTATTGGTGATTACCAAACATTAAGGCATGTAAAATTAACTTAACGAGGTAGAGAAAAAATGATTTATTAACATCCTTTAATATTTTTAGATTACAAAATTATAAGTATTTGGACAATTAAAGTAATTTGGAACTGAAAATTACAGTTCTTATCAATTACATTACTGATGAGAAAGGCAGTACACATTCAGAATTCTTAAATTAATTAAATGCAAGCACTCGAATGGTCTTTTGGGAAAAGTATAGGATATACGATTAAACTTGCAGAAACTGTTTTTGTTTTTATCAGTATGAGGAATTTTATGGACGGTATCCAATCTCGTAAAACTGCTCCAGAAAGAATTACTATTTGACAGAAAAGTTAAGGGACAAAATTAAATCAAAGTCATCTAATTTCAAAACGCGTGCCAAGGGAAAAGATATACACACTTTATTCATTTGGTTGCATTTTATCGTTTTGGTATTAAGATAGTCAAATGTTTGAATTGATAATGGAATTAATACAGTTATTAAAGGAAATTAAACTATAGAAATTGAAAGATTTCGTAAAGTAAAGCATATGTATGTGAAACTAATGCTATAAGTTTATTAAGCTTAAAATATACGTTATGCGGTATATCAAAGTTCAACTGATTATATTGAAATAATTATAATTGAAGTTATAGAATGGAAAAGCATACATTTTTCTGAAAACCATTTGCTCTAGTTACAAGGAATAATGTTTGCTTGCTTAAATAAGTTTCGCTTTTTTATCCAAAAATAAACATTAGAAAGAATTTTATAATCATTAAATTATATATAGAAAACACTTTCGAAAGCTTGCGATTATTAAAACTTAATAGTACTGTATTATTATTACAGAATTTCAATCGCTGAGTTTGCCGTGGTAAAGCTCAAGAAAATGTTTTTTTTTTCTAAAATGTTTAATCTAAAATAAACATTTTAATTTGGTTAATGAAAACATTCCTTGAGTATTTTAAGAACATCATTAGTCTGAATACAAAGTCGCTTTTAAGCAAAAACCAACAAACCTAATCCTATTACGTTTCTGACAATATGAATAAATTATAGGCAACAAATTAATTAAATAAATAGTCTATTCAGTTAACTCAAACCATTTAAATAAAATAAGAATTCTAACAAAATCATACTTCAGATATTTTCTTATTTGGATAGCACCTCAGAAACTGTTACTAGTTATTTTTTTAATATGCACCTCAGAACAAAATACGAGAGCGTGCAGGGAATAATACAAAATAAACCAAATTAAAAATTATAACTTTGTTTCAGATATATCATGTTTCTTAAATTTTGCACAATAATAAGAAACATAGAAAATAATTATTGAACGAGATTAACTTCTTTAAATTAAACATGGTTTAAGAAAAGTAAAAAAAAAATAATGTTGTGCTCATTAACATATTTATATAAAGGTAAAACATACTTAAAAAGAAATAATATAACATCTCAAATGAAATAGGTAAGTATTATTAAAGTTGTAAAATTACTAATGGAGTCGGAATTTCTGAAGACTAATGTAAAAAATGTAACGAAAAAACTTGGCCAGATCCTTTAATCTAGATAAAAGAAACAGCAATTTATCTTTATTAATAAAATATACTTAAAATGAATATATTAATAAATTTATATCATAATAAAAAACCAATAAATTAATTCTATATAAATATATATGCGTATTATGTTTATAAAGTTTATTATTAATTAAAGTGGAAATTTGTAATTTTAATTTGCATAAAAAGAAAGAGACACTTTTATGTTTTCATCAATAATTTTTCATTAAGCAATTTTCTGCTCACTTGTTTATTTGACATATGTTTTAATTAATTTTTGGACACAAAGGCTAATCTAATTAACAGTTAATTAAAGATTATAATTAGTTTTATAAGAATGCATCGTTTCTTACCAGTTAACAAAAAGCCGAAAATAAAATTCTGAAAATGAAATGACATGTACGCAAATGAATATATATATATATATATATATATATATATATATATATATATATATATATATATATATATATATATATATATATATATATATATATATAAATATGTTAATTTTAAATTCTCCCTCCGAAAACAGAGATAACCATTGAAGCAAGTGGTGATTCTTCCCAGCTTTAAATTTTTGAGTCATTTTGAAATTGTTACAATTAACAATAAATCTTTTCTTATACATATAATTAATAGTGTTAAAAAAATTGTGCAAGTTTGGTTACAGTTTAACATTAAAATTTTAATAATCTATTAATTATAGTTACATATCTAATTAATAGCTTATTAAAGCAGATCAAATAAACGGAAACTACAAAAGAATATACTAATATTTGAATTGTTATTCTTATTTATTTGTTGCACAATATCCTGAATTTGGAGGTAAATATTGAAACAGAATAGAATAGAGCATTGAAATATATATATAGAATAGAATATACTGATTTAACTAGAATCTCATACCTGACATGGTCGTAACAGTGGATGTAGATCCGGTGAAATTGCTGGGCAGAGAGAATCTTTCTATTGTTAGACTGGAATTCATCGTCTTCGTCTGATGCCATATCTCGAATCATCTCCAATACTACGAACCTCGGTAAGACACTCAAAAGAAGTCGTTCCTAAAATAGAACAAATAAATTTACAAGCATATAGGATTGCGCCGGACTGTGAGCGTGTATAATTGTGCGTACAATATTGATTATGCTTTCGTCAGAAGACTAACGTTCAGTATTATTAACATTCATTTACATTTTGATAATAATGCTGGATATTTTTCGCGCTTTATTGAATTTTCCTTTCATACGTTGAAAAGTATTTGCTGAAGATTGTATAGAGAATGTTAGAACAGATGTGGCAACCTGTTACTTTATGGAAGGAACTAATTTAAAAATAATAACAATGAGCAAGAAATAACGTAATCCATATTTTGATACTTGACTTTATAAATACTATAAAATCATTTGAACAAAACAATCTTAATTAAACATTTTGATTCAGTTCAAGAAAACAATGCATGAAAATTTTGAATTATATTTTAACAGAATAAATTGTTTATGTATAATTACCAGAAAATTTCCATAACAGGCATTGTTATTAAACTAGTTATTACATGACTTAAAATACAATCAAATGTACGTTGGCATTGAAAAATCCAGTAAATATTATAATATTCATCAAAATAATACTGGCTTGATAAATAAGTTTCAGCAAAATTATATGAGTCATTGGATTTTTTAACTTGAAAACCAGAATGATATCAGAACTTGAATATTCATTTACTAACCATTTGGTTAGTATGCCCCGAAAACACAAGCAAAGCTTTTATATCTTCATATATTCAACATTAACTAGTTGTGTAATCACAGAAATCTTAGGTGTATGGCAAAAACAAATGTGATAACGTAAATATTCTACTACTGCAAGAATCTTCGCCTTGATATACAGTACTTGGAAAATAGCTGCTTTTTCAAAGTTTAGGATTATAGATGTTAGTTACTATGGTAATTACTTGGTGAGAAGTGTATATGTCTTTATCTATTGATGAAACGAGACTTCTGCACTTGTACTGTCTTGATCTCTGACTTGCTTCTGGATCACATTTCTCAAAAAAATTATCCGCAGTCCCCAAAAACTACACTTCTTCCTCTGAAACGTGATCCGAATGACTATCATTAGTTTCAAGAAGACAACTGAAGTTTCTCATTCGAAATAAAAAGGCGATAACAGTATTCTTTCGAACTCAAAAACCAATAGTTTCCATTCTCTTTTTATTTCTACTTTCTCTTACGCTTTCAGGTAACTTTATTGATAAGAATTTTTTGCAAATGGGCCTTAATCTCATGGAAGCGAAATTTTCAACTCAGTAGTGCTTCCTTTCAAGATTTCATTTTGTATCCTTAAAAATTGTTCCACATAAAAACATCTCTTGAAAGTATTTATTTCATTAATTTTAAGCTTATAAAATGAGAGGAAAAAAATGTCATTTTGTAATGTAAATTAATTTTTTGTTTAAAATTCGTATTGATCAAAAGAACTTAAGTTTTTAATTTTGTATAAAACATTATTGAATACTTATAAATGCTGCTTGATCACAAATGAGGTGAATGATTTTAGCACGAATATTTTTAAATTAACTTAACTAAATATATGTTTTGCTAAAATAAAATATAAATAATAGAAATATTTTATATATATCTCTCTCATAAAATGAGATTTTTAGAAAAGTTATATAAATAACATTTTTATATTTTTGCAATCAATTATTTAATAATGACATGTGTAACAAAAAATAACAAAATTTGTATATCTATGTTCTCTGTATTTTTCAGCATAGGATAATTGCTTATAAAAATTGAATAAGAACGTTGTAGGATTATCTTTGGAAGATTAGCAAATGTGAAAACTGTTAAATAATAGAAAATTGAAATACAAAACAAAATAATAAAACACGATTCTTTTTAAGTATTGTATATCTGAATTACTTTTATTAAAGTAAAAATTTGCATTCGTTTCAAAAAACTTTACAAGAATTGTAATTATTATATAACCCTAAAAAAATATAAAACAAAAATATCGCAAGTTTTCTAAAAAAGAAAATTTATTTTGAAAGTTATGTTAAACAGTCACTTTTTGTGAAAGGCACTACAAATATCAATCCTTTAAATGGCTATAGCCATTTAATATATATTTATATTGCTGATATATATATCAGCACAAGGTAGGGAAATAAGTGTTTAAAATCGTAAAATTTTGTGCTCCTTATTTACTGCTCTAAACATTTAACAGATGTTGAGATTGTAGGCTGATCTTGTATCTGGAGAATTGTCTGGTTGAGTGATACCTTATTGACAGACGTAATACAAATTCTATAAAATAAAAGTGCCATTTTTTAACATAAAAACGTTTTATTGAGCATTTGGACTCAAAAGGGGAAGAAACACAATTTGTACATATGAGAAAAGCAAATAGAAAAATGTTTCCTTAAAAGAAAATAATTTATAATAGAGGGTAGGATTTCTCTGAACGGGCAGCAATATTGAACCCTTTTGAGTCATTGAGTTCACTTGGCTATTAACGATACTCTGGGGTATTCTGTCCCACTCTTCCAGAAGAGCTCTTTTCAGTTCATGATGAGTCTGTCAGAGTGCTAAGCCTAAGGTAAATCATCTGCTATGAAGGTCTCCAACTTGCTCTATTGGGTTCATGTCCGAAGAACAGGCTGGTCATTCCATTCGTATGATTTTTTTCGTACAAAAGGAAATCCTTTATTAAGTTAGGACGATGTAGCCTGCTACTGATTTCCATTAACATGAAGTCACCTTCAATTACTGCAGTGTAAGAGACTACAGTAGGTCTGAGGTTCTCATCCCTAAACCGACGATCTGTTAGAGTTTAATTTAAAATGAATTATTCGTGTCCCATCAATGGAGATACTGTCATCTCCATCACTCCATCCACATTACATAACTTTCCCACTGCCAAATCTGTCATTTTCATGCACGAACACAGGATTGTTTCTAGTGCAACGTTCCCTCCAAATGAAAAAAGCGTCTCTTAAGCATCACTATCCCACTGCCAAATCTGTCATTTTCATGCACGAACACAGGATTGTTTCTAGTGCAACGTTCCCTCCAAATGAAAAAAGCGTCTCTTAAGCATCACTATCCCACTGCCAAATCTGTCATTTTCATGCACGAACACAGGATTGTTTCTAGTGCAACGTTCCCTCCAAATGAAAAAAGCGTCTCTTAAGCATCACTATCCCACTGCCAAATCTGTCATTTTCATGCACGAACACAGGATTGTTTCTAGTGCAACGTTCCCTCCAAATGAAAAAAGCGTCTCTTAAGCATCACTATCCCACTGCCAAATCTGTCATTTTCATGCACGAACACAGGATTGTTTCTAGTGCAACGTTCCCTCCAAATGAAAAAATCGTCTCTTAAGCATCACTATCCCACTGCCAAATCTGTCATTTTCATGCACGAACACAGGATTGTTTCTAGTGCAAAGTTCCCTCCAAATGAAAAAATCGTCTCTTAAGCATCACTATCCCACTGCCAAATATGTCATTTTCATGCACGAACACAGGATTGTTTCTAGTGCAACGTTCCCTCCAAATGAAAAAAGCGTCTCTTAAGCATCACTATCCCACTGCCAAATCTGTCATTTTCATGCATGAACACAGGATTGTTTCTAGTGCAAAGTTCCCTCCAAATGAAAAAATCTTCTCTTATCATGATGAAGAGAAAAACGGGGTTCGTTAGAGAAAAGAATATTAGCAAGTCATTCCTCCTCCAGTTCCCATGTTCTGTTGTCCACTCTCTGCCGGCGCGACGGTGCTTTGCTGTTAACATAGCACACATCAGTGATCGGTGAGCATACAGCCTTACAGCGTGGAGGCAGTTTCGGACAGTTTGTATCGAATGTTTGGTACCAGTAGCCAAACGAAGATGTTGTTGAAAAAGGGGAGCATTCATATTTCGGTTTCTCCAAGCCGTTAACCAAAGATCTTCATTGGACATTGTTGCAGGTCTACAACCTTGACCAATCTTCAAACTGCATTTCCTGTCTCCATAAATCTATTCCAGATCCTGGAAACCCCACAGTTTGTGAAACTCCAACGCATTCTGCTTTATGGGATTATGTTTGGCTCCCTTTTAACAGGCCAACAACCCCCAAGCATCTAATTCAGTTGAATGACTTCGATGATACATAGCAATCCTTGAAACAACGCGCTTACTGAATGTCAATTTGACGTACATTAAGTTGAAAGTCAAATCTCTTTCGCTGACACTAAGGCAACGGCATCGATATCAGGCTCAAATTTCGCATACTATGAAGTTTGAAAATGAGTAAAATTTGCATTTGTGAATCTCCGTGAATCTGCATAAAAAGATTCTTTCGTTATTTTATAAAAAAAATGAATTTACAATAGCTTTTAATTGTTTTGTGCAGTGTATTTAATTTTTAATTTGTATATTTTCTTTTTTTATCTGTTTTATAAATTGGAAAAAGTTAAAAAAAACATTACTTCTCTTTTATAAAGAATACAGAATTATATTAATTTTATTTAAGTGAAAGAGTTATTATTTAAACTCTTATAATGCTAATAAATCAAGTGATTAAAGTTCAAATAGATAATTTGAAATTGTAAATTTCGTATTGAATTTACATATTAAATGTTATCACAAAAAGACTTTTAGCAATATCCATCACCTTTAGGTATGTCAATTATTTTATATTTTTCTTAATATTTTAAAAACCTATTTCATAAATAGCTAAATTTGCCGCATGACTAGTGTTAATTTGTTCATTGAGTAATACAGAAATAAACGCTAATTTTAGTTTAAATGTTGAATATATTTTTCACAAAGAAATACTCGAGTATAAAAAATTTAATCTTATTGTTTACTTATGACAATATTTAAAATTTTAATCTTAACATTCCAAGTAAGCAAAATATGTTTCATTAATATCTTCAAAATAAAAAAATAACTATCAATTTTCAAATAATTGAGGCCATAAATTTTTCAACTGTATGACATATGACAGTCAAATTTTTAAATAATAAAAACTGAAATTACGGAAATGCAAAAAAAGTTTTCAATCAAAATAATGTTACTATATCTCACATATTTTGTGCTTTTCACGGAATTGTTTAATTTGTACACAACATTTTAACAAGAAAATACGTCATTTTTCAGGAAATAATGAGAGTTAGTTTTCTTTATTATTACTCTATTCACTCTCTTATTTTATACCCATTATTTTTCAATAGAAAATATCCCCATTGTTAAGGTTCTAAAATATTTAAATTGTAAAATGGATTTAAATATTTTGTAGTTTCCCTTCTCGTAGAACTTTGGTTCGTGTGGTGGTCCTTATGAATAAACAGTCCGCTTGTTTCGATGACACAGTTTATTGAACATAAAATTGAATATATTTATAAGAAATGGATGTACAGAAAAATTACAACCGACTTCACGTGTCAGTTGGAGGAACGCTTCTCCCTCTTCTCCTATTTTGTATTTTTACCTCTAAGGTGAGCGAGCGACAAGCGCCCTCTGGTGAAGATGTATGAAAACTACATATTTCAAGAAATATATGTACTTGAAATAAGACATTTGTAATAAGATAGTAAGACAGACAGAAATAAGACAATAAATTATAACTTCCCGAACGGTCAATAGCTTTAGATTAAAAAATTGCAATGTGCACTTTCATTAAAATCTTTAAATGGAAATTTTTGCAATTTTGAATTTTCATATGGAACTTTTAAAAATAAAAATAATAAATTTAGCAATTTTTACTGAGCATATTACTTCATGCCTTAAATTTACTTGATAAAAAGAAAAAAAAACCCCCAAAGAAATCGCAGACTAAGGTATTACTTAAGCAATATAGTGTAATGTTAGACTGAAATATGTTTTTCTGTCATAATGTATGTTTTCAGTTTAATGAATACCACAAATAAATAAATTGGAGCATAAAGCTCCAATTTATTCCAAGATATTTTATTACAAACGTAAAATGTATTCCTCAAACATTTGCATTTCACAATAATTTATTATATGTATACCGTAAAAATACCAGTTGTATTCCCAAACATTTTATTGCATTTGTAAAAAGTTCCCGATATCATTTTTTGAAGAAAACACCTGGGTTCTCCATACAAAGAATGTAATCCAGTGATCCTTCGATTGTTATTCTATATACATAAAAGTCATAATTCATTCTTGACAATATAGTGCATTAAGAGAAAAATTTTTAATTATTTTGGTAATTTTTTAGTTATTAAAAGTTATAAAGTTTGACATAAGCTTTATTTGACATACTTTAGTCAATTCACTAGTTAAATCTTATATTTTTAATTTTTTTAAATATGAAAATCCTTTAAACTATCTCTACAGTTTCGACATTTTTATCCTTAAAACAAATTTTTACTATGTGAAACGGAAAGAATTTATTGTTGATAATTTAAAAAATAATTTACACAGATTATTTCAAATTTTTACTTAAGTCATACATTATTTTCAAAATTACATTTGTTCCAAAACGTAAAAATATAAGTCTCTTTAATAAATATAATACGCAATATTAATATTTTTAAATATTATATTTTCCTAGGTTTCTTTTCCTTTGATACAATTTCTGTAATTAATTTAATGATTTAATAACGAACATAAATAATAACAAATTAAGATATTTAATAACGATCATAAATAATAACGAATTAAACTATTTAATAACGAACATAAATAATAACGAATTAAACTATTTAATAACGATCATAAATAATAACGAATTAAACTATTTAATAGCGATCATAAATAATAACGAATTAAACTATTTAATAACGAACATAAATGCTCCTCATACCTTTTATTTTTTCAAATTATGAGTTTTGAAAGATGTGAAACACTTTAATTATAAAACTTCGTATGAATCAGATTAATAAGATTCCTTTGATAAGTAATGAATACAGTTCATCAGATGAGAAAAATTTATATTTATAGTTTATTACTTTAATAATAGTATGAAACATCTTTTTTTTAAAAAAGTAAATAATTTATAAAAACTATATATTTTTATATCCCCAACACTATGTTACAAGATGCAATACTGAAACAATTAAAAAAATAATTAAAGTTTTTTACAAAAACTGAGCTGCATATATTCGAGAGGTTATTTATAATTTAATATATATTTCCAAAAACAATAATCCTTACAATCCATGGTAATATAAAATATGAATTCTTTGACTAATACCATATTTCCTACAAAGTTACTATTAATTTAAATCAAATGAGCTCACAATTAAATAAATGTAAGATCATCCTTCAGATTACCATTGATAAATACAAAAACATATATAAGACATATTGATAAATATAAAAACATATGTTTCTTTAAAATGTAAAACTATCCACTTACATTCAAAACCATTTAAAGAAATGCTAACTCTTTAGTAAAATGGTCATCTAAAACGTTGATAATGTGCACTTAAAACATCTATTTCAGTTAGCTTAATTCAACAGTCGAAAAAAAGTGTGCCATTGCACTAAAAATAGCTGATAAAATTTAATGAATTATATCTTAAAAATGCAAAATGAACTACACACTTTCATAATAGATGGCAGCAGCGATTCATCAATCACGATGACGTTTTAATTAAGGTTTCTAATTGATATCATCAAACTACCAAACTGCTGAGTAATGAAGTTATTTATGATTTCAGTTCTAACCGGAAGTGATGTAATTAAAAATACTTTTTTTTATCAGAAATAAATTTACCTGTTTTTCATTCTCCTTGGCTGTTTTATGTCTTGTTTCTATAGCTCGCCTGGTTTCCAAGAAGGCGTTGCGTTGTGCCCTGTCAGTCAAAAATTTAGTGTACATGCTCACCAAGTTGATACACGTGTACAGGAGGCAGTTAGTCAATATCTGGAGAAATAAAAGAAGAGTCAATTTTATTTGGAGTTCTTGTTTACATATATACAAATCAATATATTAGGTTGAGGAATAAGTTCGTTGCGTTTTTACCAAAGACTTTTATTTAAACAAAAAGCAATAAGTTAATCAATTATATATTCGCCGTTGCTGTTTACACCTCTTTCCACCTCTCGACCAATTTGTTGATGACGTTTCGCCAAAAATCACATGGTCTGGTGTCAAAGAGGTTGTTGAGCCAGTATTTAAGGACATCTTTGTTATCGAAGGTAACGCCCTTCATATTGTTAGACAAGGAACAGAAAAGATGGTAATCGGTCGGTGCAAGGTTCGGAGAATACGGCGGATGCTGAGGACCTCCAATTCGAGCTCTTGGAGTGCGGCTTTAATGACTAGTGCAACATGGGGCCTAGCTTTTTAGGCTGTGTTGAATAGAATTTCCCAAATGCATCCCAAGATATTGCTGACTGTGGACAGATACAGTTTTAAAAAAGAAGAGATAGAAATGTTAGAAAAAATAGAAAAGATTGCAAAAGGTTAAAATAGCATTAATTCTGCTTTCTATATTTCCTTTATTTCTCGATTCTTATTCATAATTAAATTTTATGATTAAAATATAATAGAAAAACGTTAAATATGTGGATTATGTTTCTAAAAATAAAATTTTATTATGTTGGGGAATATAAGGTCAAAGCGTTTTTACCAAAGACTTTTATTTAAACAAAAATCAATAATTATATCAATAAGTTAATCAATTATATCTTTGCCGTTGCTGTTTACAACCTCTTCCCCCCTCTCGACCCATTTGTTGATGCCGTTCTGCCAAAAATCGTCTGGTCTGGTGTCAAAGAAGTTGTTGAGCCAGTTTTTAAGGACCTCTTGCACTGGGAAATGCTCGAAAAGAATGCCACAGTCAAAAAGGAGCTCTACATTGCCCAGCTACACCCCGTGAATGAGGCTATTTGACTGAAAAGACCTGATCGACATGGTCAAATTATACTCCTTCACGACAACGCCAGGCCACATGTTGCACAAGTCGTCAAAGCCGCACTCCAAGAGCTCGAAAGGGAAGTCTTTCAGCATCTGCCGTATTCTCCGTACCTTGCACCCACCGATTTCCATCTTTTCCGCTCCTTGTCAAACCATATGAAGGGCGTTACATTCGATAACAAAGAGGTCCTTAAATACTGGCACAAAAACCTATTTGACAACAGACCAGGTGATTTTTGGCGGAACGGCATAAACAAGTTGATCGAGAACATTGATTGACGATTTACATGTGGTCACACTTAAGCTGATGCTCCATCCCATTTAAAGCACTTTCAAAGCCTGCATAAGCGTCACTAGCAGATGGTCTAGTGTCTGCTTCAACATGAACATTAAGGTCATCATCTTCTTGGACATTTTTCAATCTATATTCTCCTATATTTCCAGCACTTACTTCTGAACATCCAAGAATTTTCAAAAGAATAGTTCTGAATTCCTTAAGTGACACATCTCTCTCATTCTCAGCTACTTCCGTCTCTTACCTTTCTTTTTCTTGATCTTTTTCCATTTTCTCATTTTCCTTCTTACTACATTCTAAATAATTTTTCTGAAATTCTGAAAGCGATTCGGATAAATGAAGTTCGAATAATTGGAATTCTACTGTATTTGTATGCATGAGTATATAATAGTCGCCAAAGTGTTAAATTTTGGTTTTGGTCAATTAAATAAGCTTCAGAAAAAATTTCCTGTTATTTCTACCTGTTATTTATGTTTTTTTATATTATATCTGTTATTCTAAACCTGTTCTTTTGTACTAAATGATTGACTAAGATGCAGTTAATGGATTAAATCGATGAACAGAATTTTGCGATACGTGCCCAGAAGCTAAGCTTTAATTTAGTTCTATTTCAGCGCCAGTTGTTACGCTAATTACATTGTTCTTAAATTAATCAATAGGAAAATTATCGCGTGTTGTACTTCAAAGTATTGTGCCTTTGCGTGGTTAAAGATTATCAGAGCCTAGAAGCTTGTCATACATTGTTAATGCGTTAAATTAGCATGCTCTTTAGCGAGGGATTGGTATTTCCAGTTTTGGAATAAATTGAGGTTTTCTTTTTAGAAACTCATTGAATGAATTCCTTTCGTTTAGAAGAATTATCGCTTACTTTTCTTTTGACACACGAAGCATTTAACGATATTTGAGGTTTGAAACACACTTAAAATATTTCTTTCAATTTTTGGAATATTTCCTAGTTACCTAATTTCATCTGGCACGAAATATGTCACTATACATGCAAAGCCGATTATGTAGTTCAAATTATTGATAGCTGGAAATATATAAGAAATGGAAGTTTGGCTTAATCGTGATAAAATTTTGAACTCTTGGGAAGGTTTAATTGTATCATTATATCAAGAATTCTAAATATAGTAGCACACAAAATTCTATATATTTGTTCAAAAATAGTCTAAGCAGTTAATCATTTTGAATATAAAAGGTGGAGGTTTTTATTATTTGAAATATTTATATAACAAATTCTAAATTTTGAATTCGATATCTTATTTAAAATAATTTTAGATGAAATTAAATATAATCTTGTTTTCTTTTAAATAAATCATAAAATTTAATTTATACGAAATCTATTTTTTGTTATTTTAATTCATAACTGAACTTTTTAAATGCATTGTCAGCATTCCAAAAATAAATATTTATTTGTTCAAAATAAAAGACTCCTATAAAATCGCTCAGTTTCCATTTCGTACTCTTTCGACAGGAAATCATTTTTTATTATTTCCCAAGCACTAATATTTTAAAACTTATTGCGGTAATCAATAATTATGAAACTATCACCAGTGTCATCAATCTTATTTTAAAATTCTTTCTTTAGAAGTTCTGAAAGTAAATTAGCAGAAGTTAAAAATACGACAAATATTTATCGATTAATTATGAGATGTTTTGGCTTTTAGTTTTAAAATTGGAAGACATCAATTTTCACTTGTTTGTTTTAGAAATTAAAATTAATCTTCTAGATTGGAAACCCATTTGTTTATTTCTTATTTATAGAAAGGTTTTATACTTGTCTTATCAACTCATAAATTAGTTTTGAAATTAGTGTAAATTAAATGTTTTTCGAAGATCTTGATTAATTAAAATTTCTTAAATTAACTCACATGCAAGCTGTAAGACTGAATGATGATGCTAATTCCCATATAATTATGTGAATTGCTTTCATGCTTTCATCCAGATGTTTAAATTTCTGCAGATCCGTCTTTTTGTATATATATATATATATATATATATATATATATATATATATATATATATATATATATATATATATATATATGTGTGTGTGTGTGTGTGTGTGTATGTGTGTGTATGTGTGTGTGTGCTTGTGTACGTGTGTGTTGCCAAATGTTGACCAATAATTTTATTTTTAAAAAATGAAGAAGGAATTTCCTTTTTTAATAAAAGTTTTAACTTCTTTTACGGAAAGTTAGGAAAACTGCTAAAAGTTGAAAGGAAGTTAAATTTCATTGCATAAGATTAATATTTCTGGAAATTTTCCAGAATAATTCTTCTAATTTTCAAGAAGAAAGATTACAGAGTTTTATGGATAAATGTAAAGATCTTTTCTTTACTTCCTTCACACATATCTATCTTAATGTAGGGTAGCTAATTAATAAAATTAATGAAATGTAAAATTACTTGAAAAGTTGTTCTGCGTGTGAAATAGACATATGTTATTTAAGAAGTTTGTAGATTAAAACACATTTTGCCCTTAAGGCTGAGATAAATGATGAATTTATTTAAACTCTCAGAAAGTAACTAAATGCTGATTATTAATGAAAAAATTTAATTTAAATGAAAAAGTAAAATAAAAGTATCTTGACTTGAACTTATAGACACTGATGTCAAAATTCGTAGGTTTGACAAATTTGGTGTGTAATAAAACAGTTTTAAATCTAGCAGTTTTTTTAAATAGTTGATTTTTAAATAGTTGATTTAAATAGTTTTTTTAAATAGTTGATAGATGATAAAAAAAAGTTAAAGAAGTTTTAGTTTTATTACAAAATAGGAGCCATTTTATTAAACAAACTAACCTTATGTTTGGAAAACTTAATATCACCATATACATGTAAATATAGCCATATATTCTTAAATATGCAGATATATATAGACAGCGTATATAGACAGGTATATATAGACAGCGTATATAGACAGGTATATATAGACAGCGATATTTGAAAAATGCACCAATACATTTTCAACATATCCTGTTTTCAAATTAAAATTAATTTACTTCAATTTAAAGCAGGTAAACTATTATTTTTTAGAAATTTGGATATTTCAGAACTTAAAAAGGTAAATAAATAATAAAATATTTCATTTTCATTAAATTATTTTTCACCAAATTTTTGTCCTGTAATAAAGCCTCAACAAACTTCTTTCAAAAAACCAAAAAGCCTCATAAAATATCTTCAACAAAAAGATATCGCTGTAATTTCGACCAAAGAAACCAAAACAATTATGAGATGTAAAAAAATAAATCCCAATGCCACCAAAAAGCTGCCGAGTACACGCGATATATGTACTCGTTTAAGGTATGGAATCGAAAGTCCTTTAGTCGGTCGTTGAGCAGTTACTATGAGTACAATAGTCTGGAGAAAATTTTCTCCCCATCTAGATCAATGTCAAAATTGAGAGAGTGGATGCTCTGATGGTGCCATCTATCGGAAGAGTTTGGAGCAAAGTCGTACTTTCACCTTTGTGGTGGTTTGGTTAAACAAAAACCACACCCTACTGACTTAAATTCGCATAGCCAACGGTATAGCAAGCTTGGCTTCTCCAATTATCATAAGTAACAACACATCATTGAATGGAAAATAATTGTTTTGCTTATTTAACAAACTTTATTTTAAAATATGCACGTTGATGAAGGGTGAATTTTAATTGCTAAATTAGCCGACATCATACAATTTTCATAAAAGTTCCAACTTTTTTATTTTATTGTATGTCAATGTCATGCAGTTATTTTTGATAGAATAAAATTGGAAATTTTTATATAGATTCAGTTAGTTTCGAACTTTTAAATTAAATGCAGAAAATAAAGATGAAAATATTTCAAGAAGTTGCTTAGAGCAATATTATTTCCTGTAAAAATAAAATAAATTAATTACGTTACTGTATTAATCATTGTTAATGAAGTATGAGTGTAAAAATTACACGAAACTTTAAAATTGATAATATTACTCTCATTTTAAAGTAAGCAAAGAGAGGAAATAAGTAAGTTATAAATGAAAATACTTTCATGTTTTTTAGCTAAACATATTATTTTTTAAATAAAATTATGATCTAAGAACCTATAAATCAAAAGAAAATATTTTAAACCTCCATGGAGAAACTTCCTGTGGAGATACTCATATTATAAAGCTTAATGAATAAATATGCATATTTAATGCATATAAACAATTATTTAATTATAGTTGAAATCTGTAAAATTACAGAATTATGAATATCAGAAGAAAATAAATTCTACTTTTTTAAAAGTGAAGTTTGAAAATTTATGAATAAATGAAAATCTGTAAAAATAAGTATATTTTCCGTAGAATATAAATAAAATGTTAAAATATTGTAAAATAAAAAGAAGTTGGCATTTGAAAATTTATATTAATAAAAACTTTAATTTTGAAATTTGATAAACATTTGAAACGTGAATTAACATTGGTAGTTGTTTTCAAATTTAAAATAGTTTATGCAAGTTGAGACATTGAAGTCTATCTTGGCAAATAATAAAGTGGATGTTATAAATTAACTAACTGTTAAAATACCCAATCTGTAAAAATATATAATGTTAAATATAGAACTCCAGTAGAATATTTCACATTTTTCTGAATTAAAAAAATTACGAAACTTTTTTGAATTTACAAAAAATTACAAAATTAAAAAAATTAAAATTTTTTAAATTATTTAGTAGAATATAAGTAAAAATGATTTTGTCTGTAAGAAACAAAGACCAAAAATAAGAAAATGTAATAAAAAAGGAAATTTCTGTTTAAAAAGTTTTAAAATAATTTTATAACATATTTTTTTGCCTTTAAAGAAAATGATATCCTAAGAAATTGAATATCAACAAGTTAAAATTAAAGAAATAGTATTAATTCTGTTTATTTATTATCAGAATTTTAAAATTTTGTCATCGGACAGCGTATGAATATTTTTTGAATTTCCGCTACTTTTCTTTTTCGTTATACTTTGCCATCTATCTATCTAAATTTATTTAACATAACATTTAAAATTAAATTCAATTTATTGTGAAAAATTTTCTAAAATAATTTTTTCCTGTACTGATTTTCTAAAACAAATACAAAAGTTTGTTTTACATAATGGCTTTTCATTTAATTTTTAATGATTCTTGAAATACCTTCATGTGAAAATAATTTTAAAAAACAATTTTGTAAAATATCATGCACTTTAAATCATTAAAAATTATATAAAATATCATGCACTTTAAATCATTAAAATTATATAAAATATCAATTTATTTTTTTTACATATGACCTTATTATGGTGCCAAAAATAAAATTTATATTTTTGGCACCATTTTTTGTGATGAATAAGAACCACATTCTTGATATTTGCAAGAGTTCATTTTAATCAGAAAAACAAATATTATAATCCAAAAGAACGATGACAACACAAACCTTATAGTAACACGTTAAGTACAACAAATTATAATGATATTATAAATTTTTTATGTGTTATTTAAAATAATTTTGTGTCACACATACATTTTAAATGTGTGAACAAAACACTTTCATGTATGTCCACTTTCAATTCTCATTAAATTTTGTTTTTTCAAATCTGCATAAAATGATAGTGGTGGGACTAATCCCCATCTTGTCTAGTGGAACTAGACCAGATCCATGAGATCATAGATAGCCAAAAAGTCCAAAAGCAGATGTGGACTTTTCACAGCCTCTTCACAAGAAAACCCTAAACACTTCAAGATGTGTTGCGGGCAAAACGGAGCATTGTCGCACTTGGGACATGTTGGGTATTTTCTTTTACCATCTTCAAAGATCATAAACTTCAAGTGGCGAGTAGAAAGTCAAAGACAGTGTCGTCTGATGTACTCTGGAGCCCTTAAATGTTGTGGCGGCTCCAGGATGTCTTTGAAAGTACCAAGGGTGGGCAGGAGGGTCATCCCAGGTTTTAGAAGCATGAGTCATGCATAAAATGAATATATACTAATGCTTGCAAAAAGTACTTTAAGCTATTTTTAATTGGGAAATATTAAACTTTATAACTGAGGAATATTAACTGCGCAGGAATATTAAAAGTATTTTGTGTACCATAATTCAATAATATGAATATTTAGATTCTCATCACACTAAAATTATACTTCAACAACGAAATAAATTCACTGGATAACAGCACATAATTTAAAAAAAACATTAAAATTTATCTTTTGATTAAATATCTCTTCTTAATTTTTATAAAACTACTTAACTTTTGCAAGACATTAGATGCTTTACCTTATCTGATGGAGTTCAAATTCCGAATACAATTTATTAGATTTCTGCAGTTTTAACTGTATTTTAAGTTTCTCAGCAATTATGTATGATATTCTGTATTTCACCAACTAATTGAGATTTTTATTTGTATACATATACATTTAGTTGTTAAATTTATTTAATTTGTGATAGAATAAACTGAGTTTTTGTAATTTATTTCAAGTTGATCTTATGCTTGAAAAACTTTTAATTTAACAGCAATTTAACTGTCAAAAACATTATTAGAAAAATGTTATTTATGTATTTAATAATGACCTTAGAATAAAAACTTATAAAAAATATTATTTTATTCAAAATTAAAACTATTTACCACAAGATTGAATGTTTTCACACTTAAAAATTAATGCACAAATACAGTTTACATTTACTTAAGCTTTTTACCATGACCTCTATTTAAGCTTTCAAAATCTCACATTCTTAATTTACTGTGAATAAACACTAATTGTTGTGGAAAATACCTACAGATAATTTAATTGGAACCATTTTTGTTAAAATTTGAATTAACTCGGTAGCATTTCGTAGCTGGAAGTTTTAAAATGTGTTTATCATGGTTTACAAGAAATTACTCTTTTTGTTTCATCAATTTTACTCAAGAACACATTGCTAGTGATATGTTTTCAACGTATACTCACTTTACAACAATTCCCTCATCATACTGATTTTACTAGTTTCTTAAAATAGGGTCTGAACGTTTGTTATTAATAAATAATTTCATTCTAAAACTATAATTCAGTATGGAAGTATGCACTTTGGAAATTACAGATCGAAATAAAATAACTAATAACTGGCACAGGTTAAGAACAAATCATTTTCGAATAAACTAGTTGAAAACAAGTTACAATTATTGAAAACTAAAATGCTGTTATGAACTTACTCGAAGTTATTATAAAATGAATGCAATTACACATAAGTAAAATTTCATGGCATTTAGATGGTTTATATTTTATTCCTAAGAAAAATTATATAAGTTTTCATGCTACATAAATTTACTCAGCACATATTTCTCAAATAAGCAAAAGAACTTCTAAAAATGTGGATATTTTAAACATTATTATTTATTTTGCATCAATAAAGTTAAAATGAGATGTTCAATTAGCACAAAATCATATAGTTACGGTCACAAATCAAATACTTTAGAACTTCTATAATATGCAATTAAGAAAGTGTTTTGGATAAATGTTCTTCCGGAAATAAATAAGCGTTTTTTGAGAAAAACTCGTTTCCATAGTAACGGAAAACATTCTTTGATAGCCAAGATGCAAGAAAAAAAAAAGCGGAAAGAATATATCAATCGATATTTCTCAGCGCCGATCTCATATGCTTCTATATTTATTGTTTTTGACGCTTTTACAGATGGACTTTCTCAATAAGTGGTAGATTGGAGCTCGAAAGTGCGCCGATTGTGAGTTGACGAGAGACAAAATAATCAAAGATTTCGTAAAGCTGTAAGGTAATGGACTCCTACTTTAGGTTCTGATCGTAAAAAAGAAAGATAAATGGGTTGATGAGCCCCACATTCTGTACTGATCAGATTGTCGGCTCTGAAAACATTCGATTTTAGAATTTGATGTTATTTCCTTCGAAAATGTATTTTTTGATTTAATTTATAGAATTAAAGATGCTTTATATTATTTTTGGCAAAAATTGTTAAATGTTTTTTTTCCACATTTAATGATTTTATCACGATGTTTTTAGCTTTTTCATAAAATTATCTTTTAAAAAACAGTGTTTTAAAGATAATTTCCTTTTAAAAGACAATGGAAAGTGATTTAAAGAGAAATAATTTTTCTAAAGTAAAATTAAGCATTAACTCTTTTTTAAATCCAATTCACAGTTTAAATCGATTTTACTAAAATTATTTTTTAAGCAAAAATATATAAAGAAACAAAACATTTTTGTAAGCGAAGTGCAATTACAAGCATATAACATGTAATTGTAAGAAAATGCAATGTATTCTGCAATCAGTAAATAATAAATATTTCATATTAGAATGAATAAAAAAATGAGCATGTATGTATATAACCGATAAAATAATAACTGAATTGAAATTGACTTAGCAATACCAGGATAAAAATGCATGCAGTTTTTCACAAAAAAAGAAATGATCCAAAAGACTAAGCAAACAAATAATGGTAAGCCAAAGGAAGTAGTTTATTCAGCAGTTAATTTTTTCACGTAAAAATCCATGCAAGTCCTTAAACAGGTGGTTATGCAAATGCTCTCCATTCGAACCTGTTAAATAGAGTTAATGTTAACTCTCTGTTTCTTAATGTGATGAATGTGTGATGCGTGATGCATTAGATGTGTAATGAAGCATCCAATACAGCCAATGGAAAAGTTGACAACTACCAAGAACTTTTTCTAGCAACTGAACTGACCTCCAACAGGGATTTCTATCCAGTTATTAGAAAAAACTGGAGAGTTATTTATCTGATAAGATGTTATGAATATGAATTGTGATATGAGGTTGGGGATTGTTTATAAAATAAAACTCCGAAGAGACCTGTACAATTTCATGAATCACAAGTACAGCAAGTTGTGTTTACATGGTCCCTTGAGCTCCAGTGGTTCAGTAGCTTCACGCCACTTTCCGTAAGTTCAGCAAAGTGAAGCATCATTTGCCGCGGGCAGTGGTTGAGAGAGTGACCACGGTATACTCTCCTTCACTGGGTTGCTGGAGCTCCGTGGGTTGGGGACGTGTCCACGTTAATCTGTGACGTCCAAAGTCCTTCGGCTGGTGTGGCGTGGATGTGAAGAGGAGGGTGCCAGCTCAGGTGTGGCCTCGTCACTTGACCGTGGTTCAAAATTACGAGGCACCTTAATAGAGCAAAGTCGTACTTTCACCTTCGTGGTGCTCTGATCTAAACGAAAGATCCTCCCTATTGACTTAAATTCGCACTGTCAAAGGCAAAAGCGAGCTTGGTTTGTCCAAGTGTCATAGGAAAACAACAAGAACAACATGGTCCCTTTCTGCTCTGACATGGATTAATAACTTATGATATATTAAGTGAAACAGTCAAATCTGTATTTGATAAATAGTCATTTATAAGCAAAATGATATGAACTGAAAATAATTTTTTTAGCCATTTATTGGTCTAAAGTCACTGATATGGTGCTTCAAGGTAAATGTGCAAATCGATGTCAATTACTATGAAAACACTTGATGCTGTTTAATTGCTGTCAGCTCTTCACATCTGTTACGTACAGTTTAACAGTAAAGAGATGCATGAGTGGAATAGGGATAGAGGGAACGAAAGTAATAAGATTACTTGATGTTGTTTAAGTACTCACAGCCATTCACATCTCTTACGCACAGTTTAACAGTAAAGAGATGCATCAGTTGAATAGAGATATAGTGAACGATAGTCTGTACAAACCACATATCAAATATGCATAGTCATTCTTATCGTTGCCTAGTTGTAACGCTCAAATCTACAGGTTAAAATGTCTCTTCTTACATTCTAACTGCTGTTAAAGAATGGAAATTAAATATTAAGCTTTTATTTTACACACTTACATCTACTTTGATGTATGTTTGGTAGATGACAGGTTTCTTCTCAATCAACACAGGAATCTTGAGCACTACACCTACAAATCCCGAAAAATTGCATTGGGTAATAGAAATAAGTTTTGTGAAAATTTTCTTGTTACTTGCCTATTCCCTATGCCTTACTAATCGGTTTAGCAATACAAAGTAAGATATTCTATCCATTGAAATACCTGTGGAGATTGTTTGAATCGATAAATCCAATTAACTCTTCTTCACGCTCTTTTCAACGGCAATAAACTGTTAGTAATGAACTTGTCATTGTCTCGAATGCATTTGGAAAATTTGTTCAGAAATATTTTGTAAATTCCCTTATAACATTTTGTTATTGATTCATAAGTGGATCAAATCAATTTTCTAGCTTTATACATAGATAATACGGCCTCTTAAGAGCACTTAAAATCTAAAGATTTATAAATATCACACCACCAATTGAGAATAAAAAGAAAAATATTTATTTCATTTTTCCTTTAAGCTAGGTCTATGGGAAAATATCTATATAATATATATATATATATATATATATATATATATATATATATATATATATATATAAATATATATATATATATATATATATATATATATATATCGTTTGAAGTTACTAATATTAATATTTATAAATTTAATAAAATTAATAACTTTGAAATATTAGTATGAAACAAACATATTATTACATAATAAATCCCCAAAATAAATCATTTCTATAAAAATTAAAAAAAAAACTATTAATTACAACAACGAACAAATGAAATATTTTTTACGTCTTTAAAACTGTTTTAAATTTGTTTAATGCTTTTAAGAAATACAAAATGGAATGAAACATCCATTTTTAAATAAAATAAATACAAACTTTTAAAGGAAACATGTTTGACTACTGCAACTTAAGGGGAATTAATAACTATCTATAATTTTTAAGAAATTAAATCTATACAAATGTGAGAAATGTTAAATGAAATATTGAAAATAATAATAATATCCCTTTTTTTGGAGCAAAATCTTCATTCTCTATAAACAGTGAAATTCCCAAAGTATACCATTCACGTTTTAAAATATTATCAATATTTGGACATTTCTAGCTATTTACCTTTTTGTAAATATGTTGGTGCGTCGAATAAATATTTTAATGACAATGAACTCTCTACAGATAATATTCTGAAGTTATATAATAGGCTTGAATTGATCAAATACAACTATATTGCAATTAAAACTTTCCTTTTTGAAACCAAAAATAAGTAATTTTGGTCACAAATATCGCATGAGATGCTTTTTTAATAAATTTCAAAAAATTAATTTATCTCTTTTTCTTATCCAGTCTTGTGAAATTCAATTTTAACAAACAGTTCGTCATCATCAGTTTATTTATTGGTGAAAATCTGCTTGTAAATGCTAGTGTAAACTTTAGAGTTTAAATTTGGAAAATGTATTGATAGGATAGTTAAAAGTTTATCGAAATCACAAAATAGATTAATAAATTATTGAGATTCCAATCTATTTTATCACTATCTTCACTTTCGATTGTTTTTACATACATACTATTTAATATTTACTAATATGAAGACTTCTGTTTTTTTCTTACACACATTTCTACATAAGAGAACAATTCTTTATACTTTTTAGATCTTTTAAAGGAAAAAATGCTTTAATATGCATTCGAATTAGAGATCGTATAAATATTTCTATAGCAAAAAAAAATCATTGAAAAAACATTTTTTTCAGTCAAACGTATATATAGAAAATTTAAATTTGAATAATATTTCTATGTATTAAAAATGTATTTAAAAAAACCTTTAGGCTGAAAAGAAGCAAAAAATGTTTTGATTCAGGTTTAACAATAGAAAGCATTATTCTGGGGCATTTTTCTGGTAATGTTTTTTCTATCTTGTTTAAAGTTTCCTCTCCTAAAAGCTATCGATTTTTTCCGCAGCCATACTTTTGCACACACATCCAGAGTATATTGACGGAGCAGACACTTTATTTTATATGGCGTGGGTATTTATGAGGTTGTCAGAGAATGTTGGATGGTATACATCAATTATAGCTTATATCTATACTGAAACACACACACGCATATGCATCTATAGATAGATAGATAAAGAGATAGTAATATATATATATATATATATATATATATATATATATATATATATATATATATATATATATATATATATATATATATATATATATATATATATATATATATATATATATATATATATATATATTTTATTTATTTATTTATTTATATATATATACTGATAATTTATCACAATACACAATCAGTAAATAAATTATACAATACTTTTACTGGTTATTTAACTTTTTAAAGTTAAAATGGTTTTTATCAAATTATTTTAATTCACGATGCGGTATTTGAAATGACATGCGTTATTAATTATATATGAATTGGACTATTTACTTAATCGACACATTTTGTAATAATTATTTAATATATAGGAGTCTTTTCATGAGCTTTTTCTTATTCTTGTAAGTTCTTTCTATTATCAGAAACCTTCATCGAAATAGGAGATTTAAGTTCACTGAGAAAATACAAAATTCACAAAGCTTAAAATGTTTACACGATGCTTAAAAATATTTAGTTTATGCATAATATTTTTAACACAGTTGTTTTATATGAGTATTTATTAGGTTGTCATAGAATGTTGGATGGTTGTTTTATACATCAATTATAGCTTATATCTATACTGAAACACACACATACGTATGCATCTATAGATAGATAGATAAAGAGATAGTAATATATATATATATATATATATATATATATATATATATATATATATATATATATATATATATATATATATATATATATATATATATATATATATATATATATATATATATATATATATATATATATATATATTTATTTATTTATTTATATATATATACTGATAATTTATCACAATTCAGTAAATAAATTATACAAACTTTTACTGGTTATTTAACTTTTTAAAGTTAAAATGGTTTTTATCAAATTATTTTAATTCACGATCGGTTTTTGAAATGAATGCGTTATTAATTATATATGAATTGGACTATTTACTTAATCGACACATTTTGTAATATTATTTAAATATAGGAGTCTTTTCATGAGCTTTTTCTTATTCTTGTAAGTTCTTTCTTACGATTAGAAATAGGAGATTTAAGTTCACTGAGAAAATACAAAATTCACAAAGCTTAAAATGTTTACACATACTTAAAAATATTTAGTTTATGCATAAAGTTTTTAATAGAATTGTTTCATTAAAACTGAATTCTCTTCTCGAATAAATGTATTAATGATCTTGAAATAATTTATAGCAAAACATTATTTGTATAATGTTACGCGGACTGCATTCTTTCTTACTTCAAGCGAATATAATGAATAAAAATATTTTTTCGTTGTTATTCCTAGTACTGTTTCCTAACTTTTTAAAACACACCAAGGAAATAAAAAGGATATTGAAGTTACGATATTATTTGTATTATAAGAAAATTACTATAATTATTATTCAAATTTCTTGTTAAACCAGTTAAATGTTTCCTGTTTTGTAGAAAATTAAACTGAAATTACATCTATTATTTACATATAAGCTTAAAGTGACAATGATGCATTTTCATTGTTTGAATTACGTATCAACGATGTATTTTCCTCAATTACTATCATTTCCAGACGATCAATAACTTGGAGAACCATGATGTCTTCTGATTTTGATTAATTTCTGATCTAATACTCCTCAAATTTCTATGTTTTGTCCATAGATAAGTCTTGTAATTACAACAATGTTTTCGAATATATAAAAATGAACTTATATATACAATTAATTGGAAATGGATAAGTTGCATCAGACACTCTTAGATTAGTTTGTGATAAGTTTGACATGTTAGAAAAGCAATTTCACAGTGGTTAAATTTTTACTGATAACTTTCTAGAGATCACTCTTCTATAGTTAATAACCCTTTTTCTATACTTATAAATAAACTTTTAAGGAAATAAATACTTTTAGCAACTTTTAACATTTTCGGAATTTTAAATAATTTTTGAGGAATGTGTCACAAGATCTTAACAAAATTATGAATTTACCTATTTGGTTTTCAATATATATAATGCTTATATATTATATTGTATAATAATTTGTGACATGACATCCGGTCTTACAGCGATGGATTTAAATAAATAAATTTAAAATAAAATTTTGAGACAACAAAGTTTATTATGTCAAATATCCTGGCTTTAATTACACTGAATTATTATGAAAATATCTTGCCCCAAAAGATGTATTACTTCACTATTTTTTAACTAAACAAGTTAAAAAAAACTTTTAGCAGATTCTTATTTGTTCATCAATCTCTACTAAAAATTAAAACATATTTAACTTTTCCAGATTTGAGCCACAACATACGAATAAATAAAAGTATGTTTGAAATGATATTATGTTTTAATATTATTTATTTATTTATAGATAGATAAATTGATAAATGATACATACAATCAAGATTGCTCTTTTAATTTTTATTCCATTGAAAATATTAATTAGAGGAACCATTTTACTTTATAGAGAATACTAACACATATAATGTTCTAATCAATTGTCTGCTCACAGTTCAATTATCATATCAATCATTCATTCAATTTAAATGATTGAGAATTCACTTTCAGCTGTAATTCTTGTGTAAATTAGTCTTTGCATGTAAATAAACTGAATTACAGAAACAGTCAAATAAAATAGTAGTCTGTCTAAAATTTTAAGGATTACACAAATATTTTTAGCTTTTTACACCTTACTTTAATATAACATTTTACTCATTATTTATCATTAATATATTATATCATTTATTTATTACTTACATTATTATCATATATTTACCTTGTCAAAATATATTGATAATTCAAGTATGATGAATTATTTTAATTTAAAAGTATTACATGGTTATTACAGTTTTTTAAGAAATAAGGGTGTAGGGTGAACAAATTTTGTTTCTCTGCTGATAATATATATAAAAATATTTAAAAAAACTATATATATATATATATATATATATATATATATATATATATATATATATATATATATATATATATATATATATATATATATATATAACATTCCTAATAACTGAAAATTATTTTTGAAGTCGGTATAATCTGTACCAATTTTTACATATTTGAGAAAAACAGACACATGTGATAAAACGTGATCAAGCTTATTAATAATTCCAAATACATAAATTACAGGAATTTATTGAACCTGTGTGTGTGTTGTCATAATTAATGATGTGTACTACACGAAGGGATATGCCATAAAATATCTATGATTCAAGAGATTGATATCTAATTTATGATGACCCAAGAATATAAGATTCAAACCAGAAATTAACTGAGAAAAGTCAATATCTTAAAGTCATCAAAAACAAAACTAAAAAAGGCCACTTAAAATTTCCGAATTGTTTCATATTGCCATCAGAAAATGGAAGATAAAACGATTTGAACTAAACTAAATAAATATTTTCATATCATTTACATTTTTAAAAAAAAAAGAAAAATATTAATCAGTCAGAGTGTGTAAACCAGAAAGGGATAGAGATGCAATTTTTATTTTAATATTTAAAAAAAAATTTGTTAAAGGTAATTACACAACTACTTTATTTTTATTCACATATTTCATTTATACAATGCTTATATTACATCGAATACTTTAAATTATTCCATGATTTCATCTATTGAAGTTCAGAACCCTTCATTAATACAAAAATATTAAAAAGGTATTTAGGATAAAAAAAGGATGCTTTAATTTGGGAAGCAAGTTAATATATGCATGCAATGATAAGAGCTGTTAGTACTGAATGAATTTTAGAAAGATTGATTCATTCAAACTTTAATTTTCATAATAATCTTTTATATACACATAAATAAACAATACTTTCGATTACTTTCTTTCTATAACTTGCAAATTAAAAAAATCACAAAATTAATAGGTTAAATGATATCTATTTTAATCTTAATCATTTTAATTAAAAGTCCCATTGTTGTTTTCATCATTTATTTCATGGTAATCACATTAAAGTCGCAGAGGAAGCGTCACTCACTTTTTTTAAGAAATCCTTTTCATTGTGAGACGCGCATGAGGTGATTACGATCACGTGACTAATGGCCGAGAGAGTGCCGCAGAGAAGACACCAAATCAGGGAAAGGGGAAGCATTGAGTAAGTGACGAACACAACGAAAAGGATTCTCCATGGACCCAGTAGCTCCAAGCTGCCTTCTTTCAAGACCACTTTCATATTTTCCACTCCCAAACTGGCTGAAAAGAAAAAAAAGAAACCCGCAATAAATATGCTGCTTACTTAATACTCACTGATAGTAATAACAATGATAGTTTACTTCTATTACTGTTAGTGATGCCAAAATTTTTATATAAATCCTGAATATTTTATTTGAAATGCTATCAAACGTGAATTCATAAGATGCATACATATGTGTGTATCAATTTATATTATCAATTAAAATATTAAGATGAGTTTCTTTGCCTTTTTGGGATACTGTGCGTGGAATATATATGCGAATGGGAAATACTATCACAAGTAGTTCTACGTTTTGGACTTTTGCCAGTAGGGATTGCTAACTTCTAGATTTTATTGCAAACACTTCGTAAGAAGCCGAAATAGAATCTCATTAAAGCATACTTCGGATCTTTTACCAAACCACTTTGTGAAAGCTAGCTTTTACGTGTAAAATCTACAATTTACTGGACTATGGAGTTTTAGAGTAGCAGATATGTGTGGGTGTGTTTGAGGCTATTCGAACATTTTTAGATGGTTTTGATGGATTAATTAAATTGTTCGCAAATTTTTTGACCATTTTGATTTAGTGTAAAGAGAAGCATTTCTTTCATATTTTTTGTTAGTTTGATATCATGTTCTTAATTAATATCCTACATTGTAATTTCAGTGTTACCGATGTTTTTTTTTTTTTTAATATCAGAAAAAGAATTTTGTTCCATTCCTCTTGAGCGACTTTAGAAAGTCAGCAAAGATTTTTAGTTTGTGACTGTATAATGGAAATATTAAGAGTACAAAAGCGCAAAATTTCCATCAGTGACAAAGCAAGAAAATTAGCGGGAATTATAATGAAAGGTATGATTTTAATTCTCGTTTCTTTTGGTTTTGGTTCTTTGAACCATGTTGAACAATTTTTTCTTATCTTTATATGATACTAAATTTATCTTTTTTGTTTCGATCCCTTAAATAGAACTAACTTTCATGTATTATTAAGATATTTTTGCATTTTTCTTTAGATAAGTGTTTTTCATAAAAAAATCTTCCGTATGGTCTACATTTATAAATTACGAATTAACATTACAATATTTGGCATTTTTAATGTTAAAAGTAGAGTTAAAAATCTTATTTACAGTTGAATTTGAGCAATTTAATGTATTTGCAAGATATCTTAAAGATAAGGGCCTTTTTTTAACATAAAGTATTTACCTTTTGCAATATTAGGAAATCTGCTTTTTCCTTTGAATAAGTATTAGGAAGCTATTTCAGTATAGATGCCAGATTATGAAGACTTAACTTTCATTATTTTTGTTCGCAGATTTAGATATCGAAAAACCATGTGTGTTTCTTTTTTTTTTTTTTTTTTTTTTTTTTTTTTTTTTTTTTTTACAAAAGAATAGCATTATTCGGAAAAAGCATAAATGTATCTTTCGATGCATTGATTTTCTAAAAGCTCCATTTTCCTTTCAAACAGAAATTCTAAATATCAAACGATGAATAAAGTTACAAAAACTATAAATGTTGTATACATATATATATATATATATATATATATATATATATATATATATATATATATATATATATATATATATATATATATATATATATATATATATACAATAATTTCCAACCATATGCAAATCAACATATATATAATATGTTGATTTGCATATGGTTGGAAATTATTGTTGAGTTCTAATAATAAAACAGAGGATGAAGTACTTTGAACCATAATTTTAAATGTGAGTATGATATAATACGTTTGTCTTTCTTAGTTTTTAATGAATTATGTTTCCCTTCAACCCTTGTTCAAGTTTTAAAATCTCATGTTTTATTGACTTTTAATAAAATTTAAGATTTTTACTTGTGGATTTAATCATCTATTATGTTTCTGCATCTCGGGATAAAAAGTAGGAGCAACTTTTCTGGAAAAATAAATTTCCAGTATGCTAACGTGTACATTTGAGAATAAAAATCAAAATTGAATGAGGTATGTTTTGGGAGTAATTAGCTTCATTTTGATAACATTACAGGATTTATACTTATTAGATACAGTTCATAGTCCCAAATTAAAGAAAATGTAAATATATTGAAGCAATGTAATTTATATATATATATGTATATATATATATATATATATATATATATATATATATATATATATATATATATATATATATATATATATATATATATATATATATATATATATATATATATATATATATATATGTATGTATGTATGTATTGAAGCATTTGAATTAATATTTGCAACTCTGGAAATTTTCTACGGTATATTTTCAGAAATGTCAAATTATTTGCTTTGGAATTCGTTTCAAGACACCTAAATCGATAAAGAGAATGGAAAGTATTAGATTCCTCATACAATAAACCCAAAAAAATATCTACAGAATGTGCCAATAAATTTTGGATACGTCATAAAAATTCTTCCTTACTGTAAAAAAAAATTATATGGCAATATGGAGACATCGCGTAAATTTGATTTTTCAAAACTCTTTTATCGCGAGGTGAAACACATTATTATTTATTTGATTAAAATACAATCTTTTTTACTTCATCTAGCTTTTCAAATTTAGTGTTTTGTTATGATGCAAAATTAATCTCATTTATTCGAAATATTTTGCGACTACTAAATATTAGAAATAAAAAATTTTAACACCGATAGAGTTTCTATATTTTTATATATTTCAAAAATATAAAATTATTTATACAAATTTAAAGTTTGGTTACTATTTTGTTTTAAATTGAGAAGGTATCAAAATTATAAATATTCTTTTACTAAGATTATTACACTAAAGTATCAAAAAATCCTCAACTTCTCGTAAATAGTGAATTTTATAATTTTACTTTTGTTTAGCAATAAAGAATATTTCTTTATTAAATATAAATGAAAAACTTGTCCTATTTTTTCTCAAAATTTTGTCTTTAATGTAAATTACGAATATACATTTACTATGAGATACAAATTATATTTTTTGAGTTCCGATATTTAAAGAAAAAACTTATAAGGTATAATATGAATTTCAAATGCATTCAGTAACAGATTACATGCAAAGAAACAATCATAGTTCAGATCTAGGAAAAGAAGAAAAACAACAGTTCACAAAAGAAGCCTTCAAAAGTTTTAACAATTGAAACCTTATAACTGTGTACTCAAAGACACATCATAAGAAAGTATTTATTTTATTTCCGATTCTCATTCTTAAAGATGTCCTTAAATTATCAATTTATGAACGTTTGTTAGTGTAATTTTTTGACTTTTCATTTTCATTTATTTTGAGGTATAACTTTATAAAAATATTATACACGTATGTTAAAAATTAAAAAAAATGTTATTACTTTGTTTTCTATATGTCGAGTCTGTTAATTTATATTTTAAGCGAATGCAAGTATTATTTTATTGCCCAAAATGGAAATATTGATAAATATATGTAATATAAATACGAAATAAATGAGTCTAGTATTTCATTAACTCAGTGATGACTAATTTTTGATGAAACTAAGTTCATAAATTATTTGGAACTCTATGAAAATTTTACATATAACTTCTACACAGTTTAATGGAAACAGAAATTGCATTATAAATGGTTTTTACAGGAATATATTGTTTTGTTAATTGTTTTAATCAAAATATTTTCTTTTGGCCTTTAAATCATGATTTATTTTCAATAAATTTATTAGTAAAATACATTTTTATGGAGTAGTTATTGTAATACAGGATGTGAGATGTCTCATTCCAAAAAATTCTAATATGATCTGTCTTTTATATTTTTAAAATTACGTCAGTTATAGAAATGGTAAAATTGCCTGACATCTCAGAAAATTACACGAAAATTCTCACAAACAAGCTCCTAAGCTTATCTCACTTTTTCCTAAAAACATCTAATGAAGATTAATGGAAGTGCTTTCTTTAAAAAAAAAATAGTGTAAAAATGTGAAAATTCCAAAAAAAAAAAAGAAAAGTTTTTATCAAAGAAAATGTTTTTGCGACAAAATTTATGATCTTAATATGTAATCTGAAAATTACTTAAAAAGAATTAAAAACAAATTGTGAATACTTTTAATATGAAAGTTATTTCATGCATTAAAAATATTTGTATATATAGCCGAACTATATTATTTTCTGTTTCAAAAGCATTATGTGTCATTTGCAGGATAAAATTTTGATGTGCTTTGAAAAAATGTGCGCGTTTATTTAAGTTAAAATTATATTTGAATAAGGTAAAGCTAATTTTATGATGGTTAAATTTTATTGCTAAAACCTTAACATCAATTGATATAAAAATGTTTGCTAAATATTCCATAATTAATATGCCATAACAAAAAATGTATGTTTGCGTTGTTTAAAAAGTGTGTATGCACTAACAGGTCAAAGTAACATTAATTGGATTTAGATTTTCCTAACCAATAAACATATTCTGACATTCTATTTTACTATTTATTTACAAATCTTTAAGCTATGGATAATCAATCTATGTACAAAGAATAACATTTAATAATTTTTCCGCGATTCAAGTGGGTTATTTTTTCAAATTGAATTTGAGAAGGGCACTTTTGTGATACGAATAGCGGAATTCAAATACATTACATATTTGAATTTCGTAAAATATGATATTTGTATATACATGCATTTGGTATAAACGGGTTTTTTTTAAAATGAATTATCATTTTCAAAGAAAAAAAACTTATTACATAATTGAATTTTATATATCGTAAAATGTTTTATTTGGGTTTTTAGAAAATAATATTAGGTATCAATCTAAAATCAATTACCTTATGGTATTAAATCCATATCGCATCATCGTAATGATATTCTTCCAATATTATTGACCAATTAAAGAAACACGTGACCGATGACGAATTGAATTTTTAAGTGAGAGACTTCATTTCAAAATAGGAGATTTTAGGCGAGAAAACTAAATTTTAGGCGAGAAAAATCGGTGATGTGAGATCTAAATCTAAATTTTTGTTTGTTTCTTTCCTTATTCTTATTTAGAAAAGATTCAGCGTATTCTGTGTAATCATTTTTCTTATTTTTAATAAAAAAATAAGTATTTAAATTTAATTGCCATAAAACAAACAGAATGAAGTATAAATATGCTTCGGTATGATTGAAAAGCATTTTCCAAACAAACTTTCAGTAAAAGGGAATTAAAAGAATTAAAAACATCTTCAAATAAAAATACTGACATTTAATTTAAAAATATGTCTTTTAAAACGTTATCGGGTATATATTAAAATCAAGAATAAAAAATACACTGCTTGCCACCGTAAATGCAACACCCTGAAATAAGCACGCAAATAACATGAAATATACAACATGCATTAGCGAAGGTGAGATATGCAAATGATTAGAATTTCAGCACAGACGCATATCATGTGCGCCTGTAACGCCACTTCAAAGCACTATTTAAGGCTTGAAGTTATTGACGATTTCAAGTTCGGAAATTGTATTTTTCTTGTGGTTTTACAAAAAAAATTATCAAGTATCCGAGTTCAACAGAGGAAGGATAGGGGCCTACCGAGATGGTGGATTATCTTTCAGGGAAATCGGTAGTCATGTTGGATGAAACCAAAGCAACTGTAATGCGGATGTGTGATTGTTGGATGCAAGAGGGTAGGACGGACCGACGCGTATTCGATATCATCCACCTCAGTGCACCACTTCACGTGGTGCCAGGTAAATTGAGCGCATGGCAGAGACGGATCGCAACGGCACATCAAGAACAATAGCACAGCACATTCAGTCTGTAACGCTTCATCCTGTGTCTGCGCGTACTATTCGACGCCGTTTACAGCAGAGTGGTCTGCTCGACATTACTTCGTCTACTCTTGACACAGAACCACAGACGTCTCCTTCGCCAATGGTGCGACGAAAGAAGGATGTGGGCGACAGAATGGAATGAAATTGTCTTTACTGACGAGTCACGCTTCTGTCTACAACACGATGGTCAGTCATCTGATTTAACACATTCGAGTGTGGAGACATCGTGAAGAGAGGATGCTGAACAGTGCGTTAAGCACCACTACAATGGTCTTACACAGGGTATTATGGTATGGGGCGGTATTGGATATCACTCTCGCACTCCTCTAGTACGCATTACTGGTACTTTAAACAGCCAGCGCTACATCTCTGAGGAGTTGGAGCCAGTTGTCTTTCCTTACCTTTAAGACTTGGCCACAGCCATATTTCAACAGGTTAATGCGCGACCATACGTGGCACACATTGTCCAAGAGCTCTTCGTCAATCACCAGATTGAATTGTTTCCTTGAGCCCTCTCTGGATTTTCCACCGACAGAAAGCATGTGATCCATGGTCACTCAACGATTGACCCAGATTACATCCCCAGCTGTCCCCACGAGTTCAACTTTGGCAAAGTGTGCAAGCTGCTTGGTCTGCTGTACCCCAAGAACTCATCCAAAGTATTATCTTTGAGTCAATGCCGAGACATATGGCAGAGATGATCTCATGCAATAGCAGCTACTCTGGGTACTGATTTTGGCAGGAACCACACTTCACAAAAGTCTACAAATTTAATCAATTGATACTTGATACTACAAAATAAATTTTGCTGTGATATCTCTTGTTTTTCTTGGTGTTGCAATTTGGGTGGCCAGCAGTGTATTTTGCAAGACAACTAAATTCATTTCCAAATATGAAAGCTATCTTTAAAAATATATTAATAATGCTAATAAACTATGATTTAGCAGTAATATATTTCTCATATCAAAATTGTTTGTAATTGAACATACATTTTTTGAAAAATTCATATTTTCTCACTTGGAAAAAAAACTATATATTATGTGACAAACTGGAATAAAATGCTATATCGAAACATGCTCAAATAGTTTGAGTGACAAAAAAAAGGAATTACCTTGTAAATTCAACAAAAGACAGGTCAGAAGGGCTCCCCAGTGCAAGTAGTTTTGGGAAAAACAACTGCAACATGTGCAGAAGCAGAGGATGATATTTAGGATGAAAAAAGGTGCCACCTGCAGCCACAAATTCACATCCATGACACCTTCCAAACCACGATCCAAGAAATTCAATGTAACCCAAGTCATCTGAAATGATAAAAGTAGAAATATAATTTTCAAATACACATACTCGATAAAGATTTAATTGATATGTATATATAACATTTACAGAAAATTTATTCTAATAAATTAATCTTAAAAACTATAGATACTTATTTATTTATTATAAGTAAGTATCTGTATATTTGATTAATTAATATTAATATTTCAGTTTGATGCAAACTCTAAAAATTTGTTTGAAATATTAATATTTACTAACTTTATTTTAGGGAAAAAAGTTATTGTATGTTCATTTTTTCATTAAATCCGCATATTTTTTATATTCAATTGTTCATTTGCTGTTAATCTAGACTCATTATTCATGCAATCAACTGAAAATTCAATTGAATTGAAATGATAAACGAAGTAATTGGTAATATAAAATTGAAAGCATACACTTATGACGATAAAAACTAGCTTCACAATTTTCCATAAATTTGTGTGTAAAAAACTTAAAAGCTTAAAGCTTAAGAGCTAAAAATACTAATACTAATAATAAAAAAATAGTAATTATATATATAATTATATAAAATAAAATACTAAAATTAAAATACTAATAATAAAAAAAGCTTAAGAGCTTAAAATACTAATACTTAAAAGTATTGGAATTGTTTAATATGTACTACATGTTATTTATAAAATAAAATAAATGTTATTGAAATTATAAAGTAAATTTCAAGAAAAATCATTTAAGTTTGCTTTATTCTGTTGTTGTTTCATATCCTCTATGTCTATAGCAACTGCTAGACAAGTTCCATGAAATTATTAAGCCTCAAAAAGTAAATTATTTCTAATTAAGTCGCAGCGGGAGTGTTGAAGATAGTCCAAAATGTGTTCCAGGGAAGCATTTTCTTAAGCACACTTGTTATATGTTGGAAAAACCCTTAGGACTTTAAAATCCAACCCAAAAAATAATGCTTAATGGCAGCAGCCTGAGACATACTAAATCACTCAACTACCTCTGGATCACAATAGACAATAAGCTCTCATTCTTACAACACATCCACAACTTGAATGCAAAAGTCCTCCCCATCTCCCAAAGAATATGATACATGATGGGCTATGAGAAGCCTTCGAGGGAAACTCCTCAAAATCCTTTATACCACCATTATTCAACGGATCATCATTTATGAATTCTGGGCATTCCCTCTATATATATAACAACACGAAATATAAAACTACTCTCCAGTCTGCAACGCCTCTTCATCCTCCGAATCACAAGGACATACCGAACCACTCCATCAATCAGCCTCACCATCCTCTCTGGTGCTCCTCCTCTTCACCTCCAACATAAATACGAAGCTTTAAAGACAGCAATCCTCCAACCTAATGAACCAGCAGACATTGATTGAGAAATTCTTCATCCAGACCAAATAGAGAGCAAGGCTCATAAAGATTTGATTCACCCAGGTAAACGCCATATAGGAATCAAAGTGATAATCAACAAAAATTCAACCTTACAACCTAATCACAACCACCCAAACTGCTACACAGACGGGTCAAAAATGGATGAATCAACTGGAGCAGCTTTTGTTTTAATAATCAATGACAACATCATCACGACAAGTAATTTCTTACTAAATTCAAGGAATACGGTATTCCAGGCTGAGGCTCTCACCATCCTTGAAGCCATAAAGCACGCCTTAAACTCCAAATACCCAAAATCAACATTCTGGTCAGACAGCCAATCAGCCCTTCTGGCCATCAACAACCCCTTACATCACCCGCTTCTTATTCAACTAATTCAATCACTGATAATCGAAGCAACAAATTCATGTAAAGTCATACCCATCTGGACCAGAGCTCACACAGGAATTCAAGGCAATGAGCTGTCTGACGCAGCTGCGAAAGAATCAACCAAACTTCCAAAAGATGATCAATATCAACTCGCATGGTCTGAAACCTCCATAAAACCCAACCTTAAATCTTAAAAATTAGCCTCATGGCAAACCTTATGGACAATAGCCCACCAGGGAAGAACAACTAACAAAATAATTCCTAAAATCTCCGAGCTACACCTACTGGATAACCCGTATGTAAATTACTTCGTAACAGAACATGATCCATTCCCAACTGACTTAAAAAATAAAAAGAACGTCTTCGTCTCTCTGTCTCTATGGCAAAGAAGGTAATCCTTTCTATTACATTACAGAATGCAGCTACACCACACAGCATCATCTCAAATGCTCTCAAAACCTTAATTACACCGATTTTCTTCGATTCTGTCTTCGTTCAGCTCCTCACAGAAAAAAGGTCTCGATCTGTGCAAGGACAGGAATCCTCCTTCCACCAGCTCCCCAGATGATTCATCAGACTCAGACTCTTAACCTCCTATGTTTAAACAAACTTCAACTTTTAGTTAGGGACTTCATAACTGCAATGGCTGTATTTTCCCTACCAATCCCAGAATCAAGGACTTTGCAGCCACACAATAGTTTCATCCTCCATTTGTATAAAACTTTTCATTGTCTTATTTACTTATATTTTTTAAAATTCCTCTCTTTAAATATTTTTTTAATTTCAATCATTCATCCCTTATGTTTTCATCCCTGCCTGATACAAAACTGTAATGTATTGGACACTGCGAGATCCAATACAAGGCTTTTAGGCTCCACCATTGTAAATCCTTCATTTTCAACAGCATGCTGGGTAACGCCACAGTTTGGGGACAGCCTTTTGACCCCTGGAAGGTGCTGCTTGAAGGTCACGATGGTGATGAGTGGACTAAACCCGATAACCGATTGGTACAGAACAGAGTTACTCTCATCTCTTAGTTATATATGGAAACAAAGATCTCTCAGTTGTATACTGACATATCTGGAAAGATCAGTCTGACCTTTTCGATAACAAGATGGAAGAGGCCTAGAGAACCACCAGGGCTAGTTCTTCTATACCATTCTTTTATTGGAGGGATTTGCCATTTAATTTTTGTTAAAATTCTTCCTGCTTGCAGAGATTTCATAAAATGTTTTGATAGGGGCAGGGATCGAGGCTTTTGAACTTCCCTTAGTCAGTGTATCTGCAACCTCATTTCCATAAATATTGAGATGTAAAAAAATCCATTGCAGATGTACACTCCGAAAAGGAGAAACCTGTTGAAGCATACCTAGTATGGAAATGCTAGTTCTGTCACTTGCATCACTCCAATCCCTTAGACGCTGAATTGCGCACTTGCTGTTCGGTAGAATCCAAATTTCCCCATAACGCTTTTCCGCAAATATGTTCCAAAGATTTACTTCAATGACAGTAAGTTTGTTTCCACAAACGAAGCAAAAGTCGGCATTTCTAACTTTTATCTTTTGATTTCCATCAGTGCATAAATAGAAATACCACTTTCTGATTGGTTATTCTCATATTTATTCTCATCAATGTATAGTTTATAGCGTCTCTTTATTATCCTATCAATGATCTCCAACGCAAGCTGAGCTGTTTCAGATGTTCAGAAATACATGAGTTTATTGTGAATGGAGAGAATAATTCAGTGTGAAAAAACACCAGGTAAGCCAAGAAACGGATCAATATTGGTCTTTAGCAAATGGCTTTCCACGTTTTTGTCAATGATAGCCATGGAGGCAGCTGAACTCAACAGGCTATTCTTCTTTAAAGTTTTGTTATTTTGCTAATGCTGTATGAACTCTGCCGTACGATTTTGGTTACCATAATTAAAAAATTTATTATAGTTTCTAACTAAATTTGTGTCTTTTCTCATGCTCAAAGGTTGCGATACAATATCTTCTTACAATGCAATACCTTTTGAGCAGCTATTTTTTAAGCCTGTAATAATTTTTTCTTACTGTTTGAAGATTAGAGATTGAGGCCCTTGAGTAAATAGGAAATCCATATTCCAAAATTAGTCATTCAAAAATTCAAAAGAATCAGATTCCAAAATTCGAAGGGTGTCAGCGCAGGATCCCCAGTTACACCCAAAGATATATTTGAATATGTTTAGTCTTTTGTGACCTTGAAGAACGAGATTCTCTATATGTTTATTGCTCATATATTCTGGGTCTAGGACGAATCCTAAATACTTGGGGTACTTTTCATATGCGAGAAGTTGATAACCAAAACTAATTTGCGAGTGATAGTTGAATAGATTCCTGTTAGCAGTGAACATCTAAAGATTGATTTCAGAGGATTAAAATTTATTATGTGTTATTTAGTGAAATTCCATAAGTCTGAGGGTTTAAATCCAAATTGCGTTACAAATTTTTAATATCTGAACCAGAGTCCCAAATGATAACATCATCCGCAAACATTCCAGTTTCCCAATTAGCATTTCGGCACAAGCCAAGTACATAGAGAAAAGAGTAGGACTTAAAACTAACCCCTAGGGAGCTTTATTATATAGGTATAATTTCAAAAAATATAGATGAATTTCATTCTTTATTATATTATATTAATATGACAAACTTAAAAAGTTGCAAAATAATTAATTTTAATATAATAAAAAGGATTTATTAAAAAATTTCTGCTTTTTTTTAATTCACTAAATTCTTTAATTAGTTTTTAATAAAATACTTCACTCCTACTGAGCAGAGTTGCAAGTTACACAAGAGTCTGAGTAAGTATGAAACCACTCTCTGGACAATTTATGTTTCGTATTATTTTTGAATCAATTTCACTTTGGCTCTCCAATAATCTGAGTATTGTCTTTTAATTTATTTAAACCGTAATAACTGTTTAATTTAATTCTAGTTTTAAACATTTGGTAATTACTAATTCGTCTTCAATGAGTGCGATATATGTATAGTTATACAAAAAACATTTCTGAACTTGAGTTTAAAATACCAATCATTTTGTTTTATCTTGAATTTGAAATACCAATCATTGAGTTTTAAACTGGATATAATGAAGAATAAAGTAATTGCTCATGTAAACATTTTAAAATAATAGGCAACTGTTTCACATGTTGCTAAAACATTTACAGCAATAAAGCAAAAATCAAGCACATACGACACTTTTATTAATTTAATAAATATATTAACAGAAATACTCTACATTTAACAATTAATGAATATAAATTCAAAAGATTAATAGAGTGATATTGCATTATTTAATTGATTTTGGGCTGATGCGGCTTAATTTTAGCGTGTATTTTTAAATGAATAAAAAAATATTTGTATAGTTATATATATATATATATATATATATATATATATGTGTGTGTGTGTGTGTGTGTGTGTGTGTGTGTATGTATATACATGTATATGTATCTGTATATATATATAAACCGTGATATAAATTCTAAATACAATATAAAAAAGGCATTCAAAAATACCATTATACTTTTAAATAAACTTTTTTGTAGTTGTATTAATTTTATTTATTGGGTTGAGTGGGAGAGAAATTTATAGTGGTTCTATTTACACAGATCTTTTAATAGAAATATAGAACTGAATAAAAAATTATTCTTTAAATTCAATTTAGTTTCCATCTATATGAATTCGAATGGGTTTTATAGAATATCAAGGTAATGTTATTTCTGTAAATGTTGCATTTTAAATAAATAATGAAAATTGAAGTTATTTCGGAATAGATAAGAAAAGTTTATATTATTGCCATGAAGAACTTACGCATACACAAATATGTACATGTTGATATACAAAATTCTCTATAAAGATATTACATCAATCAAAATTTAATAATTGGAAAATTGCCTTTATTTATTATACTTTTCATGTATTATGCATTATATTAGTCCACTAAGCTTTATGTAAATTCAAGTTTTTTCTGGCTTAAGTTGCTGTAAATCATCGTCTGAATTTCGACTCATAATGTGGATATAGAAAAATATTTATAAGTATGAAACACAGAGAACTTTAATATATATATATATATATATATATATATATATATATATATATATATATATATATATATATATATATATATATATATATATATATATATATATATATATATATATATATATATATATATATACATATATATATATATATATATATATATATATATATATATATATATATATATATATATATATATATATGTATTGCTTTTTACAGCTTATTTCAATGGTTATCTGGCTATCATACAAAAGTTCATAAATAGTTAAAAGAACTGTTTTGTTAAAGCTAAAACTCCTCGCTCTATTCAGTGAAAAATAATTGCCACCTTGTGCATCGAAACCATGGTAATCTCAGGATAGATCGTTAATGCACTTGGTAAAAGTCATTCGTGAACAGACTCACCTTTACCACCATGTCAACGAGATTAACGACAATAAGGGATTTGCGCCTCTGTCTGTGGGAGTATCTCTGGTAAGCAGCTTCCAGGGTCGGGTCCCAGAAGGCGTGTCCAAGGAGGGGGCAGCGTCCCCACGATAGCCGACGACGCAGGATGGACGCCACTGTGGATGAAGAAGCAGCCGAAGGTCGGCCAACATCATCCTTTGCTTCCTACCACAAGATAAAAAGAATAAATGGATTAGTTCCAACTCCATTCAGGGAAGATTTCTCGTTTTGTTTTAGTGACTTTGTAGGTTAATACCATAAACAATGTAATATATTGGAAAAAAATTTTTTTTATTTTGCACAGATACCTAAAATGTTTACTGAAAATTGTTTTTATTATTCATGTATAATTAATTATTAATTTAAAAATTATCTGAAAGATAATTAACAAGGAGATAATTTTCGCTTTCTCACGATGACTGATGATTATCTCTGAACATTTATTTTTCAATGGATCAGAACATTTGTGAAATATATACAGGTATTCTTATTTTATGATACATAAAGTAACTAAATTACTATGTTCAGTGAATAAGAGATATGTTTTGACACTTTCTTTTATTATATTTCATTATGAGGACTGTTTTTATCTTTTGATTTTGAAATACAAATTTGAAATGGACTTGAACCATTAAAAAAGCTCAAACGAGTGAGAAATATGTATACGAATAGTTGAAGCCATGATCAGTGTTCAAGGCATTACTTGCTTGCTCATGAAAGAAAATATATAAACAGAAGCAATTGAATGTTCAAGAAAAAAACTGGTTGTCATGTTTTATAAAGAAAAATAATAGCTTTCGCTGCGTTTATATTTTATATTTATCATTAAGAAATAAATTTTTTTATAATATTAAAATTTGAATATTATAAAAATATTTAAAAAAATATTAATTGGAAATTTTATAACTACGGGAAATATTTATACCAACCATATTTGAAATATTTATTTACTCATTTTACGTTCAATTCTGATTTTGAAAATAATAAATTTTATAATTATATTGAAAGTATAATTTCTTTTATAGACACACATTTATATATACATTTCAAACGCTACAAAATTATGAAAACGATTCGGCTTGAAAAACTATATTGGCAGTACAATCAAGAAAAAAATTAATATATAGTCTTTTAGAATGAACTCATATAATGATTTTGTGAGAATGCAATTTCAAAAGCCATTAACCTAATATTTCGAAAATAGATAACATCAAAACAAAAGTAACTTAATCCTATATTTTTAAGAGACTTCATTTCAAAGGAATACACCAATCAAACAGATGATTTTTCTATATAGTCATGTCATCGGATTTTTTAATTTATAAATAGTAATACTTTAATAAAATAATTTGCATTTAAGTTAAAATGATCTGTATAGAATGTTCTTAGTATGCATAAAGCATGTACCTTAGGTTCAGACGTAACCTTATTTTTGTCGTCTGAAGTAGACTCTCCTCTTCCACTCTCAGCATTGGAGGACATGTTCAAGGACTTGGACGCTTCACTGTGGCTGATAGAACTGTCTCCAACTCGATTTGATTGTATCCAGCAACATTGCCTGAAGAAAATAAGAGAATCAATTGAAATAATTTAATTTCATTTGAATAAAATTAGTGTATCATTTGAAGAGATATATGGGGCAAATTTATAAATTTAAGTTGGGAAAGGTATAGTTAAATTTATTGATGTGTATATCGATATCAGAATTTGATTGCTTAGATATATATCAGTCACAATGATTGTTTAGAATTTTGTATCTTTTTTCTAAAAAATAACAATCTTGCAACGTTGGTTGATATTAAACACATAACCCACAAGCAATCTTCCAGAAGCCGTTAATCAAAAGAAATACTTAAAAAAATATATAAAAAAACAAAAAAACAGTGATATATATCTATGAAATATTAAGCAATTTTAAATGAAAGATTAAGTTCCACTTAAAATATTCTTGTAAAAAGGACCAGTCATAAGAAAGAACACTCAGTAAAAATGAGCTGGATTTTCAGAGAGCCAGGGAAAATAAAGATTGATCAGTTAAATAATTAATTTCTCTGTAGCAGACACATATGAAAGTTTTGCTGGTATTTCATGAACTTAATATGCAGCTGTTAGTAAAAGATCTAAATACATTATTTTATAAACTACGATTTTGTTTTAAAAATAATATAAGAATTGAGAGGGAATAATGAGCTACAAGGAACATAACGTTGGAAAATTTTTTTACACTTTTAGCTTCTATTGTCAAGATCCATTCTACACTTTTTTCACTTCTACACTTTTAGCTTCTATTGCCAAGATCTTTTCTGTTATCAATATCAATTCTATCTTTATCATGTTTCCATCATAGCATTTTCTTAAGCAGTACTCTGATAGATAATTGATATACATACAGGGAGCATTCTTTAGATTTGAGTTCTTCTCTGACATCAATTTAAGAAAAAATAGTAAATTTTTCTCAAATTAAAACGAAAAAAATAAGTTCATTTTTTTAACATTACGGCCACTGTACATTGATAATGCTGTTGCATTATAATCTATGGCAAAATAGTGGAATTGTTCTCATTTAATGACAGTTGATGCATGGTCTAAAACAATATTTTAAAGTGCCAACTAATTCTGCGAATATGATTTGCGTAATGTAACTTGAAGATAGTTATTTTTTAGATAAGAGTATTCAAAACATCTATCCTGCAAGTAGTCTTCCAATAGAAGAAATATGAAAATGTATTTGATGTAACAAAGTAATTAAATGTGATCAGTTTTCAAATTTCTTAAAAGTGGAATATTTTTCAAGGAACAGAATCATCTCTTAAAAGGTACAAATGAGTAATACTGACAAAAACAATGATACAAATGAATTTTTTGATAACTAACTGATAAAGGTCATAAATAATCTGTTCCAACGATTGATACCTGATAGTTGGAGTAGAAACTAATATCTGTTTCCACAGCAACACAGTTGTAAAGATGATATTTATTTCAATTGTATTTTGAGGGTTCATATGTTGGAAGGTTTAAAGAAAGATTTCCAACTAACATCCCCTTATTCTTTCAGCTTCAACACCGAAATTAAAGTTTTAATTGGGCAAGACGTGCTAATTAAAGAATTCCAAAAACAGAAATATTTATTCTTTACTGATGAGTTTGTATTTCATTTGCCAAGTGACTCAAGAAAGCGTTCGATCTTTAATAGGATCTTGGAATGTTCTAATAACTGGGTTCGGTGTAAAAGCGAGTAAACCTTGGTTTGGCAAAAAATTAGTCGCAAAATATTGGCGATAAAATTTAATTTATGATAACTGTACTATTTTCAACGTCTTAACTAATGTAGTTTAAGGTTTGACATTTTATTATTCACATTGTGGTGTCAAAAAAAACTACTTACTACTAACTGACTCAATAAAAGCAATCGCATTAACCCTGGACTATCAGTTCAATACCTATATGTTTGTGTTTTTAATGTTTTAAAAGAATACATTCCATAAAGAAATAATTTCCCATTCCACACAAATATTATATTTTAGTAATTTAATATAGTATACCCTGAAGCTTAGAGCTAAAAATATAATTAATTATTCTATTTTTATGGACATTTATTGTTATTTACTTAATAAACATTTGGTGGTGTAACTTTTTCATTTTTTCAATTAAAATATTTTTATAATGTCACTTATGTCACTATCTAACTTTAAAAGTTATTAATATACCACCATTTGAGTATGTTAATGTGTAACGTAATATAAAAAGAGAATATGAAAAATAACTATTCAATCCATTATATATATATATATATATATACATATATATATATATATATATATATATATATATATATATATATATATATATATATATATATATATATATATATATATATATATATATATATATATATATATATATATAAGCATCTGAACACATTTGCTTATACCGTAAAAGAGTAATACCTCTAAACTATCATCAATCTTTCAACAATAAACTATTAGAAAATATTATATTAAATTCCGTCTCATTAAAATGTTCTTTCACTAGTTAACAAAAGAAAGCTTAACTAAGGTATCAAATCTCAACGGTATATAATCTTTCGTCATGCGTAGAGTCATAGTTAAACGTAATAATGAGTTTCTTAATCTCAGTTGTTTTTATTTTAAATATCATATTAGATCTTAGAAATAATTTTAAAAAATTTATAATCCATGTTTGTAAAAATGCTTAATATATAGAGTTAAGGAAGTATCTATACATATTCCTTTGTTTGACCATGCTGGACAGATTAAAATTTAAAACATGGACTGTTTTGTATTGAGAATTTAATTGTTGCGTAGGATTTAATGATTTAAATTTGAAATGTAATAAACTTAATTTAATTAAAATAAAATTAATATAAAAATAAAAAATACAAAAAAAAATAAAAGAATTATAAAGAAAATTTTGTATTTTACAAAATCTATGTATCATCAAATAAATGAAATAGACTATAGTCAATGCGTTTATGCTCATTTTATGTGTAATAAAATGTAGAGCTGTTATTAAATTGGATTATAAAAGGTAAAACAAAGATTATAAAAGATAAAACAAAGATGAGGAAATTTTCTAAAATACTCATTCAACATTAAATTTCGTATTCAATACTTTTAAATTAATCAAAGGATTATGCATAAAGTATAAAATATTTCTTGTATTAACAATACTAATCAAGATTTTTTAATCAGAATATAATACCTTATTATATTTTATAATAGGAAATGTTAAAAAGCATTTATTGGCAACAATAGGAACTATTATAAACAAAGATATTATGGCACTAAATGAACTTCTAACAATTTCCAAACGATACTCATTCACTTTTACCAAGTTCTAAAATAAACTTGATAAAAATTATTAAAACCATTTTTATCAATTGAAATAATAAAGTATTATTACGAACTAATAAATGTATCTCACATTAATTTTTCAAAATTTTTAATAAATAGCAACGAAATAGAAATTTGTGCAATCACTGAAAATATGAAAATTTACCTTTTTCTTTCTTAAAAAAAGCACAATTGACTTTTTTTTACTTTAAACAAATCTTAATTAATATAATCTTATTTATTAAATAAACCTCAATCTTATGTATGAAATGTATATCTAAATGAGACTACATCACTCATTTAAAATAGTAAATACTAAAGATAATTAGTTTCTATCCTGGTTATTTTCTTCAAGTAAAAGTGTAACCACTGATACAATTTGAAATGTGAATAACTCATTGGATTAATTTTAAAACAGGCTGAATGGAAATCATTTTTCCTGGTATTGCAAAAACATTTTTTTCAAAATATTGAAACATTTGTACAGTTTTGTTTATTTTATTCCTATAAAATAAACGTTCCTTTCATTTATAGTTTCTTTCAATGCTTCATTCACTTCCTTCATTATTAGTGAATTTAATACGCATATATATATATATATATATATATATATATATATATATATATATATATATATATATATATATATATATATATATATATATATATATATATATATATATATATATATATATATATATATATATATATATATATATTTATATATATATGTATGTATATTTGTTTATTATGAAATTATTCAACATCAATTCAACATCGATTTAAGAAGTTGCCAGAAATTCCAGATATTAATGGTTAGAAAGCGCAATAGAAGTGATCCTATAAGACATCAAATGAAATTGAAATGAACAAGAACAACTTGGACTGTCGACAGCTAACAAAAGGTAGATAGGATAGCAAAATAAAAAGAAATTTCGTATTACTAGCAAACAATGAGCAAATTAAGGCTTTATAAAATTTAGAAAAAGAAACCTGCAAATTAATCAAAATCTTGTAATGATATGCTCTAACTTCTTTAAAATCTCCCAATCTAAATCCTGGTTTTTTTTGTGATATAGCTTATGATCTATTGAGTTTATACAAAAATAGGAATTTTAAATTTCCAATAAGACAGATATCATGTCTAAAGGCACATGGCAATGGCTTAATCATTAGGGATTTAAGAAAACAGAAGTGAAGTGAAATAATTAAAAGAAATTGCTGTTGGGGGAACGGATCTGGATGCCTTTAAAAAGAAATTCGTTAGCTTAACGGCCAATGGTGATATCTTCTGTGTCACATGTCATTTAAATCACAAAAAAATTGGTAATTTTTAAGTTTTGGAAAATAATTTGTAGGAAATCTGAAAAAAAAGGATAATCATATTCTTTGTTTGAACTGTCCTTGTAATATTAATGGCCAATAAATTGCAGTGAAATTATAACTATTAACCTGAACGATATTTTTTAAGCAAAACCCAACTTCTTTTAAATCAGCATTACTTACATAGCAATCTATACTTATAACTTATATGTATTCATATATTTACGTATAAAAAATTAGAAATAACTAGTTAAACTTAGAACATTAATGATTATAATATATTTAATTCATATTGGTTAATTAAGTAATTGAATTACACACAAATTTTCTAATTTAAATAGAACTTCGGTAGTAATAATATAATTGGTACAGATAACATATAACTACCAGAAGAAGTGTACGCTTGTTCAACGTAACTGATAATTTTATTTGTTGCTAGATAAAATATGCCAACGGCCATACCATGATGAAAATACCGGTTGCTTAGTAGCACCGTTTTACGCTCCCATGACACAGGTCCGAGGTTCGATCCTCGGGCTGGGCAAGGTTGACTCAGCCTTTCATCCCTTCAGTGGGTCGATTAACTGAGTACCAAGCATGCTTGGGAACTAAACACTGGGAGTCTTACGTTAGGCTGACCACCTAATTGGGACATATGCTTCGCAATCTAGGACTCTCGGTCATGAAAACAGGTATGGGCACTGTAGGCCTTGGCCCACATGGGCTGTCGTGCCATGGAGTTTGGTTTTGATAAAATGTATTTTATAAATTAGTTGAAATTTATTTTATGAAAAATTATTATGAAAATTAATAATTGGTCATTTTGAATTGATTAATTGAATTGAATTAATTAATTGATCATTGGTGTTACTGGGTATTGTTTATTCTATGTTCTAAACTAAATTAAATTTTTCTCCAAATATATCTGCCGAATGGTTAATGCTCTTATCCTTTTTTAACTGTCCATGTGTTCGATCCCCACTTTAGATTTGCATGTAGTTGTTTCAAATCTGCTTTAAACTGTTGGTCTTAATTTTATTAGTCTTCACGTGAAAAATATGATAGTAAAACGACGAGTTACCGCTGATAAATGAATTGAAATTTATTTTTAAATTAATAAGTAATAAAACAAATTTAAAAGTATTAAAATTAATTAAAAAATTTTTATCTAATGGTTATGCATTAAAATGTAAGTAAATATACATTTATCAAAGTATATTTCTTATTAAATCAAAATTAAATATTTTATGAATTTATATAATCGAATTCTCATATAGATTTTTACAATTAATGTAAATTTTCAAAACACACAAATCTTTAATAAAGGTAGGTTATAAACAAAATTTACAAATACAATTATTATTACCTTAGATTTAGCAAAATGTGTATGCGTTACTGTGCATAAAATTTTCTTGAAAATAACTTTAATAATTGATTATTTACAACCATTGAGATTGAAAATACTAGAATTTTAGAAATTCCTCGAGGAGAGGAACTAAATTATTTTAATCACTATACAAATATCAACAAAATGTTGTCATGTTTTAAACAACTGAATACATTTATACGAGTTTGAGAATAGAGTATGTTTAATTGGTAATGGGAAGATACACATCTGCGAAAAGAGACTTATAAATACGGCTCAGTTGCATTTTCGAAAAGCAGTAATTAACGGAATGAGTATCATAGTGTATTGTTTCTTGCTCATTTGCCGCATTCAATTGCAGCAAATATTGAGTGATCATTGTTCTGTAGGATTTCAGAAAACTGGAGCTCGATTACGAGATAGATATTCACTTTCATTTGAAATTCAATGCATACCGAACTATTATCAAGTGTTTGTTGAAGGTTTGTTAGTCTGAAAGGTATTTAATTGCTTATGGGTACAGTTAATCCTTGAAAGAGTTTATTAGACAAAGTATTATATTTAAAGGCCATATTTGTGCTATTAACAAGCACTCTAAATAAATATTCGAAATATTACAGTTATTACATTTTCAGTTCAAATGGATAATTTTTCTCTCTTCTCAACATTTTTTATATCTGTTTATAATATTATCAATGACATTACTTATAAAATAATTTGAGATAGAAGGTAAAAATGCATTAACTTTATAATTGTTAAAATCCATGTGATAAGATATATATATATATATATATATATATATATATATATATATATATATATATATATATATATATATATATATATATATATATATATATATATATATATATATATATATATATATATATATATATATGTATATAGTGTGTGTGTGTGTGTATAAAACAAAAAAAAACTTCTGAAAATTTATATTTTTAAAAATAACGTCCAAATTATCAATTGATAAAAATTTTGAATATGTTAGAAATTATCCATCAAGTTTGGATGTATCAAGTAAATATTAGAGAGTATCTATCAAATTAACATATATTAAATGTGTAAAAAAACCAAACAAGTATAAGTTACAAAAAATTAAGTAAGATACAAATTTAAGACGAAGATTAATTAGCTGAAAAACAAAAAAAAGTGAACCAAAAACTGATTTTCGTCACTTAGGATTTAAATATTTTATTTCGTTCTTTTTTCATTTAGTTTTTCGTTGTTTACTTCAAAAATTATTATGCTTCATTCATTTCTCTATAGGGGTAAGGATATTTAACAAAAAATTTAGCGTCCTATAATCGAGTCATTATTCATAATTATTCTCAATCTTTAAATGAATTGGAATAATGTGGAATTTACCAGAAAACATATAAATGAAAAAAATTCGTTTAAATCAATAATTTATGATTGATATTTCATTCTACACATATAAAAAAAATATTTTTGAGTAATTTTCCTAAATCAGTGATCACAGTGGGGTGTATTAATAGAACAGCATGTTTTTAGAGTGGACGTTATCAGATTCGATTCCAGTATTTCACAAAAAACAAATGAGTATCGAATGCTGTTAAGGTTGCATGAGTATATATGTATTATTTGTTTTAGATTTATTAATTTATATAAATTTTGAATATAATGAACTATTTTATTTGTAACATAGAGTAAAACTAAGAAAATCAACAGAGCTAATAATTTCTTTTATTGTTCTCAAAATGATATAAATATTGTAGTATGGTCCTCATAATGTACCTGTCAAGAAATTTGTGTTTACCTTATTACTACTGAGTGTTATATTCTTACTGCTATAGAGATAGTTTTCCAAAAAAGGAAACAGATACTGAGATAGTTTTCCAAAAAAGGAAACAGATATTGAGATAGTTTTCCAAAAAGGGAAACAGATAATGAGATAGTTTTCCTAAAAACGAAATAGTTATTAAGATAGTTCTCCAAAAATGGAAACTAAATTTGTTAAAGTTCAAATTCAAAAAACATTTTCAAAAACTGTTAAAAAGGAAAAATAATTTCTTATTTTTAAAAAAATGATAGATTTTGAGGTTGCCATAACAAAGTTGAATTACACCAATTATCAAGTATAAAAGTATGAAGTTGAACTCCTACTAATTAAAGAAAATTATGGAATGTAGTAAAAGAATATAAATAAATCTATTCATACAAATAATCAATCAGCTCTACGCGTGCTCATATGCTGGAGTGCATGCTTGAGAGTTTTCTAAGTCTGCAACCTTGTAGTATGAAAACAGCGCCCTCTATATATGAAATGCTTTTTGGAAAGCAAAGTGCAGGAGAAATTTTAATAGTTCAACAGATTTAACGCAATGCAATATCAAATTAATTTTGATATCAATCAAACTAATAATTTAATAAACAACCAAAGGACGAAGCTCAAAGACACCTTTGTTAAGATAAATCATTTCATACAATTTTAATTGGTTGCAAACAATAAAGAGATCATACAAAAACTTTGCTGAAAACATATGTCTACATATTATGATAAATTTCACAACGTATCCAATAATGGTACACATTTTCTATATTTAGAATCTTTTGAGTTACATTTCTCAAGATTGGTCTAGGTATCTTCACAACATTGCGAAGCTTCTTACTTTTAATAACTATATGAATTTTAATGTGGTTTAAGTACCTTTGAAAGTGTTATAGGACATCAGAGAAACATTTTCCTTATTTTTGTCTTCAAAAATTAACTATTGACAGAAACTTTCTTAAAAATTAGCACATCTGATCTTAGAATCAAAAATCCTGACGGCTGTTTCATTTTTTTTTTTGGTCGGTCCGAGATAGAAACAATCCATCAGGGACTTCCCCCTATTGAATTGCCAAGAATTAGTTTTCAAGGACATATGGATTTAATCTGGTATTCGTGTCTGTATTCAGTATCTTTCTCATTGGACGACTGTGGTAGATGACAAGCCTGAATAATCTCTATTTTGTTGTGCGGTTTTCTGAGTGACCACGCAATACATTTGAACTGGTTCCCAATTTTGATTTTAATGGTAACGAAATCGCTGACAGTTTGATAAAGTCTGCTTCTGCTGACATCTCCTGCATGGCTTACACAGAAAACTCTTTAATCAAAAAGATTGAATTAAATGCACTTTGAGGAATTCTTCCTGAGTATAGTTGGTACTTAGGAAAAAGACCTCGTTAGTGCCACCAGCTCAATATTTCGAGGAAAAAGCAGAAGGCTGTCTCACGCTTTTTGAGTGGCCGCATCAAATTCCTTTCATATTTACCCTCGATAGTGCCACCAGCTCAATATTTCGAGGAAAAAGCAGAAGGCTGTCTCACGCTTTTTGAGTGGCCGCATCAAATTCCTTTCATATTTTCCCTCGATAGTGCCACCAGCTCAATATTTCGAGGAAAAAGCAGAAGGCTGTCTCACGCTTTTTGAGTGGCCGCATCAAATTCCTTTCATATTTTCCCTCGATAGTGCCACCAGCTCAATATTTCGAGGAAAAAGCAGAAGGTTGTCTCACGCTTTTTGAGTGGCCACATCGAATTCCTTTTACATTTTCCCCAAATAGTGCCACCAGCTCAATATTTCGAGGAAAAAGCAGAAGGTTGTCTCACGCTTTTTGAGTGGCCGCATCAAATTCCTTTCATATTTTCCCTCGATAGTGCCACCAGCTCAATATTTCGAGGAAAAAGCAGAAGGTTGTCTCACGCTTTTTGAGTGGCCACATCAAATTCCTTTCACATTTTCAAGAATTGAGACACATTCTGGTGCGTCTTTGAAGCAGAGCTATGCACAGGCCTCCCCTGACCATATTCACAGATCATGGTTCCAAAGATTTTGAAGGACCCATACGCTTTTAGTTTAGTGTTTTAAGATATTTAAAAATTTTTAAACCCATAGTGACTATAAATATGTTAGAAATTTTTGATTTTATGGAGATTATGTTGCTATGCTACACCATATAGAATTAGAAACCATAGCAACAGAACAATTGCACATGAAAATCATGATCATGTATCACTCTTTAAAATTTTTCAATAGAAATAATCTCTCATGATTACTTTTATTTAAAAATTCCATAAATACAAAAAATAAGGAATTTGAAAAAATTCTTGAATTTAACAGTATCATAATTTATGTATCTTAAAATCAAATTTAAAGCTGTTGAAATTTATTTTTAAATAAATGTTTGTTAAATACACCTTTATGCTTTTAATATTCGTTATAGATCGTCTCGAAATATTTTAACATTGAATATGACTAATGAAAATTATTTTTATTTATTTATGTTTTATATAACAGCTTATTCTATTTTTGAAAGAAATTCTATGTGTGTTCAACTTTATACATACCAATATATTACATGTATGTTAAGTTATGTACACATCAGTAAAATTCCAACATTAAGCTACATATTTGTTTTTAGTTATTAGAACTCTCATTGCATTTATAGTCAAATAATGTGATATAACGTTATGAAAATATTCGATTTATTTTTAAACTTACATTAACTAATCTCAAAAATGAAATTTTTCTATGCGAATAAATGTTTCATTTAATATATTTCAAATTATACTAAATTATATTCTTAAAAAGAGAATTTTATATATATTTAGATAAATAATATATTTATTAGATTGTACGATTTTTTCAGAATTAATCTCATTATAGCTTAATAAATAAACTAATAAAACCTTGAAAAAATAATGATAAACTGAATAAAGAGAAAGAAAATATTTATTAAATTAAAGAATATTTAATGTTGTATCGTCATATAATAATGAATATATATAATATATATTCAGGATTATATATTCCTAGTGATTAGGATAATGAGAAATCTTTAGAAGTATATAAAAAAAGTTATTTAATGATTTATACAAGAAATTTTACAGAAAGAGAGTATTTTAAATACTTACATTAGTTTATGTGATTCGCTAATAAATATTAATTATCTGAAAGATTAAGGTGAAAACAACACTTATATATATGAAACTTTTATTAACGCTCTTTATATATTCAATTTTCTTACAAAACTTTCCTCGATGTTTGATTTTATATTCATTAATTTTATTATATAAACATGTCACTTACTTTGATTTATTGCTTTTCCGATAAAAAGCTTCTTAGAAATACAAAGAAGGGGGATATTTCAATTACTGATGTGCAACTGACCTTAATGAGAAAGTAACTGTATTAACGCTTGACTAAAGTTATACAAGCGTTTCGTTATTTTGCTGCATAATATGTGTTTTCTCAAACACATTGCTATAGCATTAAGTTACTTCACTGAAAAGAACTTCCTTTAGAAAGAAGTTTTTGGATGTTATACAAAAGAGAAAAAAATGTATGTAGCCATGTTTCCTGTTTATAAAGACCTAAAGATTACCAAACTTTAGATCCTTATAAACAAGAAACATTTTATTTGAAAGGAAGAAGTTTTTTCTTCTTGAAAATAGTATAAGTAATTTTCCGCAATACAAATTAATAACCATCAATAAAATGATTATGTGTTTGGGGAAAAATATTTTGAAAGATAATATTTTCAGAAATGTGCTCTAAAATGGAATGACGTTCTTTGCAGATAGGTATTGTCCCTAAATATTGCATTCGATTATTATAAATTATAATATATTATTGAGCATTATTCATACTCAGTAACACATCCTATTTTTTTATATTCAATTGAAGGTGTTAACAATACACACCAAGCTATTTATTAATTTTCGGAGCTACTATTAGTTCCGATTAACTTAATAAATAGTAATGGTTAACTAAGATAAAAGTAATTTTAAATAACATAGTATTGAGCATGTTACTTAAATATATATATCTTATACAAAATGAATTTATTTGAGGACAATATTTATATAATGATTTATCATTTTCAGAGCTGTATTGAGGAATTTATTAAAGTATTATATTTTTATGGGAATTTCTTTTATAATCCCAATTATCTTGAAATTCTGATATATTTATATCATTGTATCACCATAAAGAATAAATTATAATAGAATAAAATTTTTAAGGAATAAAGTATGAAACTTTTTCACAGTTTAGCATCATAACTTCAAAAAGATTAACACAGTTTTTATCTTTTCGGAAACAAATCTATTGAATGGTCGCACTTAAATCCTCAAAGCTTTATTTATTATTAATGATTTATTTATTTTCCATTTGTTCCATAGCGTTTGATCCAGAATAATACTTACTTATGCAGAAACATATTTACAAACAAGCCGAAAAGAATTCTTAAAAAGATGAATGTTTCGATGTCAAACAAAGAGAACGAAATACAGAGTCCACATTCTACATGTGAATGACAAATGATAGTTATGCACAGAGGTAATATTATTCTTTTGCTCGACAAGTAGTTTTGAAATAAAAACATCAAACAGCTGCATCCAACAAATCTTCTTACATCAAGGTGATACGTCAATATTATTTTGCGTCCCCATGTGCCAACCATAATCCCGCAGCTTACATTTTATAAGTTTTTCACGATAAGAGAAAAAGCTCCAGAAATTATCGATTATTCTCTTGTTTTTCGAACTTAGTCTAAGTAACTATATATATATATATATATATATATATATATATATATATATATATATATATATATATATATATATATATATATATATATATATATATATATATATATATATATATATATATATATATATATATATATATATATATATATATATATATATATGTATATATATATGTATGTATATATATATATATATATATTTATATATATATATTTATATATATATATGTATATGTGTGTGTGTGTGTGTGTGTGTGTGTGTGTGTGTGTGTGTGTGTAATATTAAATTATTAAATTAAATTTAAACTAAGTTATAGAATAATAGAATACGAGTTGTTTGATAATGTAACCTATTTAATACAATTCTAAATGTATGAATGCTCCCTCATTTACCCCTATACTGAAGTCTTAAAACATAGGATCCAGTGAATTACTAAGACCTTTCTTATACATTTAACAACCCCGTAGTGTCCCCTATATAAACCCTCTTCAGTAAGAAATAGTAAACAGATACCTGCTAACCACGGTAAGAGTCACATCTTTGTTACCGATGGACAATTGAACTTTATTTAATCTTTTCATTAAATAAATGTTATTTGGAATGTATCTCTGTCTTACATTCACTAACTTAACACTCTGCAGACTGCTTCTAAACTATGAATTATTATAATATACAGAGTGATTCTAAATTGTTTTTCAAGTTAATAGGTACCCATCCATACAAGCAATAATAACATAGGAACATAGGGTCGCATCCCACTCTGAGAGACAGAAAAGAGGAAAGTAGAAACTCATCAAGAATCGATCCCGAATTTACCGTATGAAAATTTCCACAGAGAAGAAGCAGCATTTTACTCTTATTGGTTACCGCAGAAAGCCAATCAGAGTAGAAGTTGTCCTTTAAAAATGACGCAAGATCATCGTTTGAAGTATTATCGGCATAACATAGTTTGAAAGTTTTCGTGAATGCTATGGCGGTGTACCCGTATGAAGAATTGGCTGATATGCAGCTTATATACGGTGAATCAAAAGATTGTATGGACCGCGGTTTCCAACTCGTCGTATTTTAAGTCATCTTTACCAGTGTTGATCGATGGCTGTGAGAAAGCGGCTTATTTGCCATCTCGAATAGCAATGCAGGATGTTCGCGAAATGTCCGAACGTCAGATCTGGAAGACCAGGTTTTGACTTAATTTAAAGCAGCTCCTTCCAAAAACACGCGAACGGTGGCTTACGAAATGGGTATTTCTCAACCAGTAGTGTGACGTATTTTACAAAAGAAACGCATGCACCCCTATCACGAGCAAAAAGTGCAATCTTTTCAGACAGATGATTATCCCTGACAGACAGGTTTTGTGCAGTGGATGCTGGGGATAAAGAATGATAAACTATGATTTCTTGCAGTAGTATAACTTAGTGATGAGGCAACATTCAGCAGAGGAGGCATTTTCAACACGCACAATCAACACGTTTGGTCTGACAACAATCCTCATTGTACAACTCCTCGTAGACACTAGCAGAAATTTTCTGTGAACATCTGAGAAAGTATCCTTGGTGATTATTTGGCGTGGCCTTACCATGAGCCGGACCGTTTGACCGGTGCAACATACCGTATCTTCATGGAATAAGTGCTTCCCAGTTTATTTCTGGCTGTTCCTCTTCCCATCCAAAAAGACATGTCGTTTATGCTCGATGGAGCCTCAGCACACTTTTTCATCACGATCCGTAAATTTTGAATACCAAATATCCCGTACGAGGGATTAGACGTAGCGGCTTGGTCTTCTCGCTCATCGGAGCTCAACCGATTGGACTTTTCCTTCTGGGACACTTGAAATCTTTAATGTACGAGACACCTCTGGACTCAATTAAAGATCTCGTAACTGGAATTGTTGTTGCCGCGGACAAAATTAATACGGCACCACGAATCTTCGAGAGGGTGCGCCAGTCGTACCTTCGCTGGTGTCAACTGTATAACGACACACGTGATCAGCATTTTGAGCATTTTCTGAGAGGTTTTCACTAAACAATAAATATGATTGTGAAAGTTTTGGTATTATTTATTCTCTTACCCAACACTGTTGTAATTTTATGTGGGAATTCCTCTTTCCTACATCTGAGAGTGGAATGTTACCCTATGTTCCTATGCAATTATTTCTTGTCTGGATGGGTACTATATATATATATATATATATATATATATATATATATATATATATATATATATATATATATATATATATATAATGCAAGATTAGATATAGAACTAAAAAGGACAAGAATAGATAAAAACATTTATGCTTAGTAATACATTCAGCGGAAAAGCAGCTAAAATATAATTACTAAAATATTATTAATAGTATATTTTATAAAATTAATAATCAAATATTAGATGGAGAATAATACATTTAAAATACAATGAAAATGCCAAATGGAGAATAAAAATATATTCAGAAAGTTAAATATTAGATGGAGAATAATACATTGAAAATACCAAATGGAAAACAATACATTGAAAATATGAAATATAGTAAATAGTTGGAAAAATGTTTAAAATTTCAAAGAAAATTATAAAATGGAACGAAGTACCAACATGGCCAGCTTCGTCAGGGGTGTTGACCACATTGGCACAAAGTATGGCTTTTCTGCACTGGCCCAAGACTTGATCTTAAATATAAGCCAGTACACCCCATCGCCACACCAAAAGTTCAAACCAACTTATCAAGCCAGAATAAAAGAAGTAAAATTTAATCTAAAATATATAAGCCAAAATCCAATGTTGTTATTTGGCATACATATAGTATTTGGTGCGGTTCTTGCAGATTTGATTACTTCTTATATTTGGATATGGATTTGGATCTGGTTTTAATTTGATTATTATAAATTAAATGTATTTTGCCAACATTGGATTTTGGCTTATATTTTTTAGATTAAATTTTACTTTTGTTCTGGCTTGATATTTTGGTTTGAACTTTTCGTGTGGCTTTGGGGGTGTGCTGGCATATTTAAGACTATGTCTTGGGCCAATACAGAAAAGCCATATTTTGTGCCAATGTGGTCAACACCCCCTGACGAAACTGGCCATGTTGGTACTTCGTTCCATTTTATATTTTTCTTTGAAATTCTAAACATTTTTCCAACTATTTAATATATTTCGTATTTTCAATGTATTGTTTTCCATTTGGTATTTTCAATGTATTATTCTCCATTTAATATTTGATTATTAATTTTATAAAATATACTATTAATTATATATATATATATATATATATATATATATATATATATATATATATATATATATATATATATATATATTACTGATAACTGATATTTAGATACCACCAATTATAGGAATCCATTCAACATTCATTAAGAGTTTAAGGAATTTCTATTAGAGCCAACCCATTAAATCAATGATGCCAAAAGCTTGTATAAGGATATAAAAAAATGAACTAATCATTTAAAATTATTCATTCTCAGAGAATAACATAATAGAAAAAAAAAAGAATTTGTAATTTAAATTAGTTACAGTCGTGTTTTAATAAAAATTTCAAATGTTACTTTTTTAGAATAAATATGCGTGGAAGGAAGAAAATTCCTTTTTGGTATATATCTCAGGTAAAAGATTTCGAAACATGTAAAGTTCTTTAATATTAAAAATTCAAAACATCCTCTGCGATTCTCCATTATGAGAATAAAACTAATGGGTAAGTAAACACTTTTAAAACATGCCTTAAGCAAATAGTGGAGAACCTAAAAGGAAGGTCATCACATAAAGGTGTTACTAAATTTACACACACTCAAACGATGAACCACCGAGCAGGCGAATCAAACAGTCCAGTTCACATTTACGGATTTTGTTAGAAGTTTTCCTTTGAGAAGTTTTGAATAAATCTTTATATTCAACAATAAAATATAGCAGAGCAAATATTAGAAACGCTGTTGATTATATACACCGAACATACTTTCAGAATCGATTATCACCCGAAAATGGTGTTCTTTTAAAAGTTATATAACTTATAATTTCTATCCAATAAATATTGCATAGAATGTAATAAATATCTGTCATAAGTAATGCAAAGGGGGGGGGGAAACTTATATTTGTGAAACATAAATTTATATGTATATATTTGTTAATTTTTATAAAATTAATCAAACATCAAATGAAAAATAATAAATAGAAAATACGAAATATAGTAAACAGATGAAAAATATGTTCAATAGATAGTTTAAAATTTCAAAGGAAATGGAACGAAATACGAACGTGTCCAGCTTCTTCAGGGGGTGTTCACCACATTCGCAAAAAATATGGCTTCTCTGTTGAAGAAGCTGGCCATATTGGTATTTCGTTCCATTTTCCTTTTTTTTTCTATTTTCTTTTTGAAATTTTAAACTATCTATTAAACATACGTTCCATCTCTGTTTACTATATTTTGTATTTTCAATGTATTATTCTCCATTTAGTATTTATTTATTATTCTCATTTGGTATTTGGTTAATTTTATAAAAATTTATTATGATTTATTGTTTAATAATTCTATTTAAGCTGCTTTTGCACTAAATGTATTACTAAGCATAAGAATTTTATATCTATTCTTGTATCTTTCAATTTTGCCTGTGATATTTTTGCATATATATATATATATATATATATATATATATATATGTACACTGCTGGACAATTGCTAAGGACGGATCACAAATTGCAATGTAGCATAACATTAAACGAGACATGAAATATACCTAGTACGACAAAATATATTTGCCACACTGTTCAGACATTAGAATATAGAATATTTATTGTTCTGGAAAGTACAAAAGCTGTGAAACATCTAAAAGTAAAAAAAATGTTCATTTGATGCTACATACGGAAAAATAGAACAATGCATCGAAGGGTCAGCAAGCAGCTTGAAGAAAGGTATCAGTACGGGATATGTCCACCGTGGAGTGTGATGCAACATTCCACACGTCGTATCATACTTTGCACAACATTATCCAACAGCTGTTGGGGCAATTTATCCCATTCCTATAGGAAAGTACGGTTGAGGGTGTTCTTTTTTGTCGGAGGATAATTTCGACCAGCAACTTGCCACCCCAAAGCATCCCACACATTTTCAATGGGGTTTACTCCTGGAGAACGTGATGGCCATGCGAGGCGTTGAATACCCTCGCTGTCTAGACAATCCTGAACAAAAAGTGTTCGATGACAAGTTGCGTTGTCATCCATAAAAACAAATTTATCACCGACAGCACCACGGAAAAGACGAACATGAGGAAGTAGAACTTCATTAATGTATCGTTCACCCGGGATAGTCCCATTCGCAACCACATGTAGGGGCGTGCGGCCATTGATCATGATGCCGGCCCACACCATGAAACTGCATGTCGGATATCGGTCCTTTTCCTGGATATTTTCTGGACGATAAGCAGTACCACTCTCGCGCCAGATCAGTTGGCGTCTACAATCCGATGACAGACTGAACCTACACTCATCTGAGAATAGTACGCATGCCCAATCCTGTTCAGTCCAACTGCGATGCTCACAACACCATTGCAAACGGGCAGTACGGTGCTGTATGGTCAATTGGACACACACAACAGGTCTGCGGGCGTACAGTCCTCCTCCCCTCAAACATCTCGCAACAGTTTTTCGGGATATCTGCTTTCCTGAGGCAGCAAGAAACTGATTAGCCATCTGCTGAGCTGTTGTGCGCCTGTTCCTTTTTGCTGATAGGACGATATATCTGTCTTCTGCAGGCGTCGTACTTCTAACACGACCTCCCCCGTGCCGCCTACTACACATTCCAGTAGTTTTAAATGACTTCCACAGCCGTGAAACAACGTTGTGAGCGATGGCGAACCCCCTGGCAACATCTGTTATTTTTCGCCCTTCTTCGATCTTTCCAATAATTCGGTGACGCATAAAATCATCTAAGTGATGTCGGGAAGACATGCCAAAAATTTCAAGTTCTTCTATTAAATCTTTCCTGTAAAACTTTGACTTGAAACAACAACTGTTCACACGCGTCAAAACCTTTAAAGCTCTTATGATAGCTATCACGTGATGAACGGAAGTGGAAAAAATTTGCATACGTATACTTCTTATTACTGTATCCCGCACTTATTCTAATTTTCCACATTTTGCTACCTTCCATTTTGTGGTTGCTATGGATGATAGTGTTATCCGTCCTTAGCAATTGTCCAGCAGTATATGTATATATATATATACATATATATATATATATATATATATATATATATATATATATATATATATATATATATATATATATATATATATATATATATATATATATATATATATATATATATATATATATATATATACAAATATATTCATTAAGCTCAAAGTACCCCTCAACATACTTCTTATTGATAATTCGGACAATTTTTTTCATAAAAAACATCTTTTTTACAAATAACATTAGTATAGTTAAAATAGCAATGTTTAATTTAGAATAATTAAAATATTACGTAAATTTTGCCTACCTCCTCAGTAAAATTAACAAAATATGTAAATGTATCTAAATTTTCAATATTTAACTTGGCTTTCCTATACTTTTTATTAGAAATTTTTTTATAAAATTAGTATTTCTACTTTACGAATATAATATTGCATTTATTTCACCATATTCTTTATTTTGTAAATAAATATTAATATTTTTTGATCAAACATTTAGTATATAACTGTTAAATGAATGAATACACTTTTATTTGCGGACAAAAGATAAGACACACTTCCTTTTATGAAATATCTGATGTTTAGGCAAAATTTAAATGTTCGAGATAATAATAGTTTTAATAATAATCCTCAAAAGAGAAATAAAAGAAAAGCTGTGCCTTTATGAAATAAACTAAAAATTTTTTTAAATAAGAAGAGGTAAAAAATTAGTTTGAACAATGCTGTTTTTATTTAAAAATTAAGCTTTTAATACTTTGTGAATCGGAATAAAATAAATTTCATTTAAATGACACTCATAGTTTTAATTTTGAATCTGAGGAACAATGCAAAATATATAGATATAAAGATACAACTTTCTATTTTGGTGAATAAATATATTATTTGAGGCTTATATCAAGAAATCTTGATCCCTTTATGAAGGAAATATATCACGTTGTTTTTGAAGATAAAATTCAGTTTTGTATCTTTTTCACAGAAATGCATTCATAAAATCTATTAAACCACTTAATTCTGATGAACGAATTATTCTAATAGAGTCTAGTTTTGATTTATTAAACTCTTTTTAATTTTTGCACATTAATTCAAGTACCAACTCTTTTTTAATATTGATTTTGGTATAATATAAAGGCGTGTTGAACAAATCCTTTAAATTGAAATAATAATCATTTTCATAAATCATAGATTTTCAAATTAGCATATAAAAGTTAGCAATTCTGAGCTTATTTGTAGGTTTTGATGTATTTTTTAGCCCATAATGTACATACTATCAATTTAACAACAAAAGTTTATTTCAGAATGCTTTTGACAAAGTTTTAAAAGCTTTTAGTTTACATTTCATTCAATTGCTCCTAACTATATATATAATCATGTACAAAATATAGTCATGGTAGAATTAAGTTCTTTACTTGCCCTGATACTTTAGAGATAAAATTTACACGTTATTTATATCATAAAATTTTCCTTTATATATTTTGATGAATAGCATAGTAAAAGTATTGAATCATAATTTAATAGGTGATTTTTATTGAGAAGCATCGGTATATTTAATCTTCAAACACACTTTAAAAGTGACTCACACCTAAAATAAATATATATTTTAACTTTAACATTTCTTTCAAGGAAAACTTTATTTTATCCATGAATAAATGTTTGAGGAGAACATCAATTGATTGGAAAACTGCTTTGGAAAATATTGTTCTTCCAAGAATATTCTATCTTAGAATTAAATAAACAAAGTATTACAGTTTATAGTGATAAAATACCAAGATGCAAAAATATTTTTAATATAAAATCTTCTAAAATGAATAGTTGGTATTAATGCTAATACTAAAAAGTTTAACTGATTTTTTTACATAATATTTTATGATTATATCTGATATAATTTTAAGTTTGAGACATTTAGTTTTAATTTAAATTTAGTACCGTTCCAATTTTCTTAGAATTACATAGTATTCTGCTTGTCAGCTGAATGTATAATAAATTTTTTATTCCTTCTAAAAATGTGTGGAAACATTTAAATTTGAATAAGTGTGCAGCACAGCAAAATCGGTTCTCTAAAATAATATGTATAAATTTCAATATTACATTGAAAGAATATTTTCCAAGAAGATCTATAAGAAGATGCGCTCTCACTCTGTTCAAATAAGCTTATATGCAATTCATAATATATTAGTAAATACAAATATGACGTTATGCATATTGCCTTGATGCATTTGCCCCCAAGGTTAATGTAAAGTGAAGAAAATAAAGTGAATATTGAAAGTCACTTGAATTTGACGTTATATTATGCACTAAGTATTTTCTATAGAGGAATAAATACATGAAGATCGAACATTCAAAAAAATGAAGTAATTTACTTGGTACATGTCATTTTGATATGCCCAGTAACATATGATACTTCTGGGAATATCAAAAGAAGTATCCTTACAACTAGAGCATATATATGTAGGAATAAAATTTATTCTGAGCATATCACTTTGCTGACAAATATCTTTGGATCATTAATATACGGTACTATGAAATACATGCAGTGAATTAATTAGTGAATCTAATAATTACATGATCGATATAGCATCGGGAAAGAAAATATTTAAGGACTGGTTTCAATGTTATGCATACATATATTTAGGGCCGTTGTAGCCTAATGGTAGGGCATCGACCTTTTTTCTGGAAGTGCGGAGTTCGATTCCCAATACCGCCAAAGACACACCGGGTACATGCGATATACGTGTTCGTTTTTTTATTTCCATTGGCCGCGCTTACAAAGACCACTGCGCCACAAATACAGAAAGAATAAGTAGACAAGTGAACACGGAAAAGTTGATAAAGTGCTGCGGATGTATCCAGCAAACCAGTAGCGATCACATAAGGAATGTTCGGATAGTGCTGGACAGCGACGATGGTGGTGTACCGCCATCTCCTCCCGAAGACCACAGAACCTGCAGAAAGGTTCTTGAACTATGCTGATTCTACACAGGTGTTTAAGAAGGTACTCATGCCCGGTGGCCAAACTCTGCTTGGCAACAGCCCTGCGTCTTAGGCACTCAGGGATAAATTGAAGATTATTCTACCAGTTCTTGTTAGAGTGTCTTTTTGAGAATTGGCTTAAGACAATTTTCTTCATCTTTTTCTTAATGAGGTGCTTGGCGTTATTGAGGGGAATTTGATTTCTTGATGTTTGTTGCATAGAAGTACCCTGCTGAGCAAGGTAGACGGCTAACTCATTACCAACAACACCGCAGTGTCCTGGAATCCACTGTTTAACACAACTTTTTTTTGAAAAATTATACAACCTTATCAGTAGATTTTTGTACTCAAGGTTTATATACGCGTTTGTTAAATCTGTGGAATCGAAAGTCCTGTGGGCGGTCGTTGAGCAGTTACTATGCATTTAATGGTCTGAAGAAAATTTCCTTCCTCCTCAGATCAATGTCAAAATTAAGAAAGTGGAAACTTTGGTGGTGCCACCTATCGGAGGAGTTTAGAGCAAAGTCGTACTTTCACCATCGTGGTGCTCTAGTTAAGGGAAAGACGCACTCTACTGACTTAAATTCGCAAAGCACACATAGCCACCTTCAACACAACAACACATATATTTAAATGTTATACATGATTTGTATGACAAATATAAGAGCATGAAAATCTGGCTTGCGTATGATTTTTTTCATATTTTTCAATTCTTGAGAAAATCTATTTTATGAAATCCATGCATCAAAGAATACAAAGTTCTGAAATGCATTTCACTTATCGCTTAACTAAATTGTGCTTTAAAGAACACCTAAGCAGCAATTTTATTAATACTGCTTCAATTTTGCATTGATTAGTACAGTATCGGGTAAATTTTGATTGTTCTTAGACTTGTATTTGTTATTTTCTATAGATGTAAAACATCGATATCTTTGTCACATCAACCAGTCATCGAATTGAAACTACAACATGATGTTGATTGTTTCAAGGACTTTTGAAGTGTAAATGAAAACATCCTTTGTATGTTTATCGATAATCATTTGATCTTTAAATCTCACTTAAAGTTTAATAACAATTTCTGACAGATCGTTGCAAAATTGGTTGGTCGAATTTTTTTTATTCCAAAAAAACTCAAGAAGTTACTTTCTTTGGAACAATAGAAACAAAAAAATGATTGACATACACAAGCTCTTACTCTCAGAAGTCATGTCTTGAAAATAAATGTTACTTTCAAAAGAATTGTTACCGTTGTAAAATAAATTGGGGCTCACTTCAACGATTTATTTATTTTTGTTTTTCTCCTCTGAAATGAAGACTTTGTGATTCTATCATTTCAGTATTTCTGATGAAAATAAAATCTCGCTCTGTAAGTCTGACATTGAACTATTCTTTAACACTGATGATAACTATTCATTACACACACATTTACAATAAGTTGAAATCAATGAATACCATTCGAAATATTTTGTTTTATGTTTCAAACATTGAGGAAGTATTTGTTTTAATGCCATAAAATAAACGAATATTTTTCTTAATGACGTAAATCAAGATTTATACACTGTTAAAAAAATTTAATCTTTAAAGAAAATATTTTTATGTATTATCAATCATATGAATAAATTTTGACACCTTAAAGTAAACTTCTTTCTTGGTTATTAGTTTTAGTGGTTGTTGGTAGATAATACGTTGTTGCCCTTTCAATGATTACGAAGTATAATTTAATTATTACACATTTTTAAATGATTTTTTTATTTTAATCTAATAAAATAATCTTGGAAACAATATCGGTTTATTCATTGCAATAAATGGCATTTAATAAGTCTTTTCTTAAATTGTTAATAACTGTTTTTATTTAATTTTGAGTTATACTTACATTAAATTGGCATACTTTGTAAAACAAAACAAAATATAAAAATCATACAGTTCTACATTATTCATAGTTTTTTTTACTGTTCAAATGCAAAGACTATCTTCGAAATTTCTGCAAAATATATAATTTTCTTTCAAATTTTAACACAAACAGGGATTTAAAATATAACATAACATTTTTAATCTTTACGTCTTGTTGAGATTCTCTTTGAAGAGAGTGAAATGAGTACAGTTAATGATCCGAAATTACTAGAATCAGTGGCTAGGTGGGATTTCTGCTGTGGTAGCTGGATTTCTGCTGCTGAGCTACCCCCAAAGACGCTCAATACAAACCCTTCTCATTAGAGATACTGAGTTAATTGGGTACCGCGTATAGCTCAAGTTCTTTCACGGAAGTCTTGCTGAGACAGGAAAACATAGAATCAACTTATCAAGAATTGAGACAATGGACTTTACATAATGGCAGGATAATAGAGCGTTGAAACAACATTTGTGGTATTATATCATTAAAAAAAGGATTACGTTACCCCCGCTCTTCAGTTCATTATTAACTCACGAATAAGCTTTCTTAATAAAAGGTATAATTCACAAATAGTGAAAAAGTTTTTAAAAATAATGAAAAATATTTCTAAAACATTGTTAGTCCATTATATAGCTATGGGATTATGAAATCTGTTACTAACAATCACACAACGACACAACCTGTACTCAATGAAATCAAAACAGTAAAAGTTGCACGTCTGTAATTGAAGTTTTAAATAGAATTATGAAATAAAAAATTTTATTTTAAGAATTAATTCAAACTAATCAAAAAGTTAATCAGCTTTTTAATAGAGATTATTATCAAAACTAGATGTGGAAGAAGTTCAAAAATTTTCTCGGAATTGAAATTTAATTTTTTTACTCCGTTAATACCTATCACCACTTGTATTCTTTACTAATAGTAACTATTAAACAAAATAAAAGAAGTAAAAACAATATTCAAACCGATTTTTAAAACTAAAATAGTAAAATGGATTGATTATATCAAGAACAGTTTATTAAATTAGGGAATTGATTCTATCATGAATTAAATTGATTCTATCAAGAACAGTTAAATAAATAAGGGAATTGATTCAATCATGAATTAAATTGATTCTATCAAGAACAGTTAATTAAAATAGGGAATTGATTCTATCATGAATTAAATTGATTCTATCAAGAACAGTTAAATAAATAATGGAATTGATTCTATCATGAATTAAATTGATTCTATCAAGAACAGTTAAATTACAGAAACTACTAAAAATTTTCACTTTAATCAAGCTCTAAAAAGTAATGTTATTCTGAAAAAAATATTTCTCACTCTCGCTCGGTATATATATCGACATTATATTTCACTTATACCATACTTTAGGTTGGATTAAAATATTTTGCTCTTTGGACTATCATATCAATTAATTTTCATAAAAATAAAACGGATTTCTTTTGAATGATAAACTTCCCGTTATAACACCAGCAATACTGCTTGGTTAATAGAAGTAATATGATTTGAAAAAGTTAATAAAAATAAAATGTGCTTCGTATTTTTCTTGCTTTAGCAAAGATTGAAATGCAAATTATACTTGAATAATATAAATTTTTTTCCAAAGATTTAAGTTAATATTTACAAATTACAAAATAAGTAGTCAACAATGTTAAAGAATTCACTAAACTATTCTCCATTTTTAATCTTAAAAAGTTTCGCGTTAGCAGAAAAATATCTATTTTCTGATAAAAGCCTAGAAGTACATATTATCAATCGAAAACTCAAGAGGTAATAAAATAAAATATATTATGAATTCATAATGGGGCATATCTAGTGAAGAAGAAGTAGTATATTTTGAAATAAAATAAAATGTATCAAATAGCTGTATCGGCAAATGCATAATAGTTGCAAATCAAATATAAGCAAGATGCTTATATTTGATTTGTAACTATTATGTATTTTCCGACTATTATGTATGTATTTATAAGACAAAACGGTATACATTTACAAAATATATACAAGATAAGATATTTCTAAACAATTGGTATTTTTATTATATTGTATTCTTCAAAGATATGATATAGACTTATGTAAGGAAATAATGAAATATATACTTAATAATCCATGTTTGGCATTCTATTAAGAATAAGAAGATATCTCTTCGAATCTGAGTTTAAGAGTATATGATATTGTGTTTTATGGACAAAAATAAATATTCTTTCCACAGAGAATTTATTTTGAATACTCTTTCATGCTACATACATCAAAATTCCCTTTTGAAATAAAAAAAATTGAATTTCCTCATATTGAAATTTATAAAATACATTTTATTTTGATCATAAGAAATCTTTAGTTTTCGTTACAACAAAAATCGTATTGTTAGATATAGCTTTTGGTATATTTCTTATCATCATTGATATATAAGGCTAGTTAAATATATAGATAAATCATTCTCGTGAAGAAAAAACAGTTTTTTTTAACGCATACTCTTTTAAACTACACTCAAGATTCAACTAAGGAGGAAGAGAATTATATAAAAAGTCGTTTCTCTTCCTATTAAAGTGTAAGCGAATCTTTTTCTTGAATTCTACTCAAAATTTTTATAGCTCAAAAACGATACTTGATATAATTTAATTCTACGAGAGAATAAATTTGCCATTTATTAATAAACTTTTTCTCTCAATATAAGAAAATTTTTTTAATTATATTTCCAGAATGAGTGTAAGCAAAAGTATAGTTATATTTTTAAATAAAAAAGATGCATTATATATCATAGAAACATATTATATTATAATGTTGAGAACGATGTTGTTGTTGTTACTAATGACACTTGGACAAGCCAAGCTTGCTATGCCTTGGCTATGCAAATTTAAGTCAATTGGGAGCGTCTTTCGTTTTAATCAGAGCACCATGAAGGTGAAAGTACGACTTTGCTCTACACACATGCCATAGGTACCCGTTTATTGGGTAGGCAACCATTCACACCTCATTCATACAAGGAAAGAACAAAGACAGGATAGATAGAGAGAGAAAAGTACATCCATGCCCGAACTGGGATTCGAACCCAGGACCTCCTTATCCGCAGTCAGGCACGCTGACCACTAGACAAGTTGGGCGGCTGAGGACGATGATTTCTGTTATAAAGATACGTACGAGAACAATCTAATAAGAAAGACTAAATTGATTCTGAATAAAATTAAATTTTGCATCGTACAAAACGTTGTAATAAGAAAAATTGTAAAACAAAACTTGTTTAGTTGACCTGGATTATATAATAATACTTTAATACCATATGCCTTGATTAATATATTATTTACTATATATACTAAAAATCTACCATTTTTATATGCAATCGGTAACTCTAGAAACTATAGATAAAGGATAGTATGTGTCTGATAAAATATGAAATAAAATCCAGTTCAAGGTTATCAAGCACTTTAAGAAGTAATTTCCATTACTTATTATGAAATGTTTGAAATACGAAAGCATTTTTTCTTGTACAATTCAGATTAATATAAATAAAATAAATATGAGTAATAAAATTTTACCCTAAATTGAATGCATGAAGAACGTTTTAAACATAGGAACTCAAAATGGAATCATATGACATCATAAGTCATATGACATTCAAAACTAAAGCTTATTATCATTTGCTCTATAAATACAGGGTGACAACTTTATACTGTTGACAAAATTGTACTGCTTTTGATTGGCTTAATTCATGTCCATTACATTTTATAATAATTTCATTTTCTTAAGAGTTCTTAATGTTAGTAAAACAAATAGGTAGTTTTTATTTCCTTGTTTGAAATAGTATTCCAAAACCAACGACGACAAATAATTGCTTTATTTGAGGCTGGATTAAAGCAAATTCAGATTGTTAGAAAGCTGAATATCCACAGACAAACAGTATCATTTACTATAAAATGATTCTTGGAGCTTTTTCATGACGGTGACAGACCCCGAAAACCAAAAAAAAAAAAAACTGTGAATACCAATGAAATTCCCAAAATTATCAAGAAACGAATTAACCGAAATTCAAGAAACTCAATAAGAAGAAAAATAGCTAAAGAAATAGGAGTTGATAGAGAATCAGTGAGACAAACTGCAAAAGAAGAACTTGGACCTAAGCCATATAAGTTTCGAAAAGTACAGAAACTAACTGCGCAAAATAAGCGTACACGGTTGCAAAGATGTCGAGCTCTCCTTCGAAAGTCCTCAAAAGGCACATGGAAGCATTTCATCTTCACGGACGAAAAACTTTTCACAATTGAACAATTTTATAATCGAAAAAATGACCGTTACTGGTCATCTGATCGTCCTGGAACTTCCACAAGAGTAGAACGTTGGCAAAACCACAGTCAGTTATGGTTTGTGGAGGCATTTGTGAATCTGGAAAAACTCGTTTGTTTTTCATAGATCAAGGCGTCAAAATGAACAAGACCATGTACTGCAATGAGATTTTACAGTCGGTTTTACTTCCTTAGGCCCAAAAACATTTTCCTTTGGACACTTCAACAACATTCTGCCCCTTCTCATAGAGCAAAAGCAACGCAAGACTGGTGTCAAGCAAATCTTCCAGATTTCATACCTGTGGTAATGTGGCCTCCTATTCACCTGACTCAAACCCAATGGGTTATAGTGTTTGGTCTATTCTGCAATCAAGAGTATGATATAAGCCACATCGAAGTTTGGAATACCTAAAGGCTATTCTTAAAAGAAAGGGCTAAATTAACGTCTGATGAACTGCGGCCCATTGCAAAAAATTTTACGCGACATTTAAGGCTCTGTATCGATACCCAAGGGAGCCATTTTGAAAATACTTAAATATGTTGTATCTAAGTGACAAATGACTTAAGTAACGTTAGTTTTTTTAAAATATATTTTATGCTTTCAATTTAATACAAATTTTTTGTCAACAGGATAAATTTGTCACCCTGTATGTAAAAATTTCTAGATCTAGTAGAAAAAAAATACAAGATCTTAATAACTAACATTAACATGAAATATCACTGCACATATAGGAAATTTTATGTGAATCAGTAAATTGCAAGATTTTAAATTTGACAAAATAAGTTTTTTTAATTTGAATTAAAGAATTCCTTAAACATTTAAAAACACTAAATATTAGTTGTTTTATTATAATATTGAACTAGAATAAAAACTAAATTGAAAATTTCAAAATTTAAATTCTTAATAAATGTTTGGTAAATAGTATTTCAAACAGTGGCAAAAAAATGTAGTTATATTTCGGAATTTTTTTTACAGATAATTTCGTTACTTACACACCAGGTGATAAATCTTTATATTGCCTTCTTATAATAAATTTTCTCTACAGGAAAATAGCAACTGATGTAGTGTATATTCTATAAAACACATTGTATTTTTTTTACTTTCTTTTCAAAACCGACTTAATAGTTGAATATTCTTTAATAAAATTTTATAAAATTTTTTTATAAAAATCAAATTTTATTATTATCTATTTTTAGAATAGTTAGAATGTATAAATCTAAATTTTCTATAGGCAGTTTGCCAAAAAAATAAATGCGGAAGTCTAGTTGCAACACAGATTTTCTTTTTAGCATTACAACAGCGAAATAAATTAGCTGTTCAAAAAACGCTATTTTAAAATAGATCTTGTAACAAAAACTATGTTTTAATTTAGAATAACAATTATAGAAAAAGAACAGTGCTTTTATCCCGAGATCAAAGCGACTTATGTCATTATTTAGAACAAAGTAACTAATTAATTTTTTTTACTTTTACGTCATTCATATAATTTGAAATTGATTAAACTTTTTTCAAAAAGTAATATCTAAATCTTCTATGTTAGTGAACAAGTATGGAATAATATCTTTTATTAATAAAAATTTTAAAAAATCATATTGTCTCGATTACTTAAATTACAGATAAATAAATAAATATCAGGGATTTCAGTAATGATGTTAATCATCCAACTATTGTAGACATTTTGTAATTTTTCCTTATTCCTAAAAAACATTTCAATTTGATTTTTTTTGAAATGTTTTGAATAATAATGTCTGAAATACAATTGCAGTTCTAACTATGTATTTTCATCTCAAAAATTGTATTTCATTTATTAAATCAAAACATTTAAAAACTTTGAATATTTAGAAAATAGTGTTTTTTAAAATTAGAACAATTTTTGGCAACAGGTTGACACGTATTGTTGGTATATAAAAGAGCTACTTATAACTCAAGGGCGCTCCGTGGCTGAGTGGTCAAAGCATAACTCCACTAATCGCTTGAGAGCGTAGGAGTATGGGTTCGATTCCCACCGTGGCCCTGAGTGTTATCTTATGTGGTTGTACATCTGTCATTGTGCTATTTGTCCTATTATCGACGAAGACTTACAAGCGGATCTCAAGAATCAAGCATACAAGTCTGAATATATGTAATGTAATAAATTATAACTCAACATTACTTATATTTTAACTTTCGAAAATTTTTCTTCTGTGATTTCTGATGTAATCCATAAAAGCCCGTTTAGTAATAAAATTGACACTTTTGTACTGCAATAATTAATCGGCGTGTAGTTACCATAATAAATTTTCCTGACTAACGCTTGATTTCCTACCTTAGATAAAACTACTATAATTTTTAAGTAAAATAAGCTTTATCAATACTAAACAATTTTGATTAGATCAACAAACAATTGCTTAATTTTCAGGTTCGAGAAAAAATCATCAGTCAACCATGCCTCTTCAATCCTATTGCAATCAGTTTCCTCAAGGTCAAATAAGAGCTACCGATCAATCAAACAATTAACTTTAGTCAATATTTTGCTGTCGTTACTGCGTGTAAGATTAAAACTTGAAAAATATATACCTAATAAGCGTTATTTTAGTGTGACCTGGCATTTAATGTTCTTACCAATGAAAATTGTGAAACTGAATATTTATTGAAAGAGAGATCTCATAATGTAAAGTAAATTCATAAAGTCTCATAATTTCAAAGTAAAAAATCCCAAATATATAATCTTATCCATTGTTGAACAACAGGAAATGGATATTAATTTTTTGCTTTTCTATCAACTCCATAGGAATTTTCATAAGTTTCTAAGTTAACTCACGTGAACCCACTAATTATGAAGTATACTTCTAACAATTAATCTACGATTCTAACAATCAATCTACGATGGACATTGAGAAAATCATACTAACAGATTTCATCTGTCAAGTTGCATACTGTATACAGTGGATACATTTAAAAGTACGAGTTAATAAATCCTCAATTATATCATATCTGCAGAATCCATTCCTTCTTTAATTCATAATAATTGTCTAAGTTATAAAATAGGAAAAATAAGACATATTTCAATAGAAATGATTTTAAAAAAATTATCGGTGACAATCGAATCAATATGAACTTGCTGAAAAACAATAAGTTTTATGAACTTTCTTTTACTGTTTCACACATCTTATCTTTATAGTAATATTTGTTGGGATAGAAATAATTAAACATTATTCAAAATTTGATTCCATAATTCCTAACAAATTTTGAACTTGATTGTGTATATCTATGAAATTTAATAGTTGTAATTTTCAACTTGAGTTTTAAATACAGAGCACATGCAGTATAATATTTTTAGACATATTGCATCTTTTTAATTGACTTCTCTACAAGCAATTTTTTTGATAGATTATGTAGAAGAGCAAGTTTAAGCGTAAGAAATATCATCATTTGTAAAAGTTGAAGAATTTTATAAGCAAGAAAGAATATATCCAATGGCTATAAATATTCTCAGGGAAATTATGGAAAAATATCCGGTAATTACAAAAAATGCCGCACCATTACAAATATCATTTGTTTTGTATGCATGTTATCTTTAAAACATCAAATTGAATATGAAATGCTTTTTATATTTTACAGTGTTGTACTTTGCTCCAACATTTGCTTAGAAATTCTAGTTATAATATTGTACAATTATCTCTATTTTTTATTTCACTTTGTATAAATGCTTTAATAATTAAAGTTATTTAATCTAAAATGCATTCCATATTTTAACATGTTTTTAATCTTAACATTTAACTATCAAATATTTCTAATGTTCGAATTTACTTTATTCATTTTAAAAATATTAAAACATTTCATTTATGTATTTATCAAATTTTCTTAGAAGTGACTGTTAAAATTATGTCGAAATTTAATCAGTTAGAAAAAAACAGTTTTATTTTGATACATTTTAAAATGGATACTTTAATAAGCAATCAAGAAAATAATTGGTAATTTAAAAGGTATTTTGTTTCCTTTTCTAAAAGCAAAAAGTCTCTTCTGCCAATATTTCAGAATAAAATACTATAATATCTTTTCGAAAATTTGAAATTCCATAATTTTATTTAAATTTCTTCTTTTATTATCAGCAATTTAAATAATCCTCTTAATTAAAAGAAACCAAACATTACTCCAATCCAATTCCACAGGCTTATTTTTTTATATAATAATAAATGAATATAAGTATAGCATAATCATTATATTTTTCAAATTACTATGATGATTTCTAATTAATTTGATTCTCTAAAGGTTATTTATTCTTGGTGATATTTTTTTCATATTTCCCTCTAAAATTGTTTTGCCATAAAAAGTTATTTTTACTAAATATTGAAAAAAATTAAGCAGTCTATAAAATAAGTACAAATAAATTTTTTTGTTCATGATTTTTATTTCTGCGTTTTTTAATTATACTTTGATTTTCTATTGATTATTTTAGAACGATGCAACTAGGGTACCTTTTTTGAGTATTAACATATCAACATTTCTTGAGATAATATTTAAATGTTATTTCATTTTAATCACAAATATGCACACAGATTTAAAGTGCAAATTCAAGAATATCTATTAAAAATCCAGCTTATTCTAAAATAGAGGTATTAAAAAAACCAGTGTGCCTGACTGTGGATAAGGAGGTCCTGGGTTCGAATCCCGGTTCGGGCATGGATATACTTTCTCTCTCTATCTATCCTGTCTTTGTCCCTTCCTTGTATGAATGAGGTGTGAATGATTTCCTACCCTATAAATATGTTCCTAATGCATGTGTTTACTGAAGAAGTCGGACTCCACACCAAATATGGTTCATTTGGAAAAGTGGAGCAGCGCATCCCATATTGCCAGCCTAGCTGGCACACGACAACAACAACAACAAAGAAAAAAACTACAGGGTGTTCCAAAATGACCGCATAAGCTCTGCACAGCTAGATTCCTCGTTGGGAGTACATAAAAACTGGTCAAAGAAGCGTTCCTGTACGATCCATAGCTTATGAGAAAAATACGAAAAACAAAGTATGACGTCACTTCCGGTGCAAGAAAAAACACTTTATTGGACGTATCAACAACAGTATTTGCATATCTTTTCAAACGATAACGTTTAAAACGTTCGCTGCGCATATCCCGTCATACATGTGCGGGTGCCATGGATGCGCACGTAGTGACAACACCAATGGACTTAGTTGCTCGTCTGCATGCTGTTTTCTCTTCGGTGGGTCCCGCGATGCTGCAACGTGTGATGACAGCCATTCCACGGCGTGCTCAAGCATCTGCTCATGCAATGTACTAGAATCTTAATATACATAATTCCTTAACTTTAAAAATTTAGTTTAGTTATTACCTAAAAAATTTATAACCCAAATTTTATCTTAATAATAAATAATTCTAATAAATAATATTTTGAATGTAATTGTAATTATGTTAAACAACTTGTAAAATCTTTCTTACAAATAATAAGCCTTTCACCCTAAATGCACTGAAAAACTTTAAGCCAGTCAGAATCCAGCTATAGTTCCAGCATACTCCTGATAGAAAAGAGGGTAGGGGATCGACGATCCAGGGACTTCTTCAACCAGCCAGCCGGCAAACACTCCGAGTCTACCGCGACATGCACGGCGGACACTTTGGACATCTACTTTAAATTGAGCATATACTGCTGTTGATATGCTCAATAAAGTTTTTTTCTTGCACCGGAAGTGACGTCATACTTTGTTTTTCGTAAAGGAGAAAGAATATATAAGTTAGTAAATACTGAAGCATGTTTAATTTCTGACAACATTAACACTATTGTTCCATTCTTCTAAAAAAATATGCTCGATAATAAAACGATGTGTTCGAAAGTACTTTCAATAGATTTTAATTTGCCGTGGTACCCTAGTGGTTAGGGTATCGGCCTTCTATCCGGAAGGGTGGGGTTCAATTCCCAATGCCGCCAAAGACCCACCGAGCACATGCGATGTATGTGCTCGTAAAATCTGTGGAATCGAAAGTCCTGTGGTCGGTCGTTGAGTAGTTACCATGGGTGCAATGGTCTGGAGAAGTTTACTCCCCCTTCAGATCATTGCCAAAATTGAGCGAGTAGATCCTCTGGTGCTGCCATCTATCGGAGGACTTGAAGAACAAAAGTCATACTTTCACCTTCATGGTGCTCTGATTAAAACGAAAGACGCTCCCAATTGACTTAAATTCGCATAGCCAAGGCACAGCGAGCTTGGCTTGTCCAAGTGTCATTAGTAACAACAGCAGATTTTAATTTAGTTAAGCAAATAATTTAAATGGAATGTAGTAATTGTACCATATCACCATTATCCTTAATGCTGTTGAATATGTTCTATTGAAGGTTTTATATACTTCAAAAAATATTTTGTTTGCTGTAGTAATGATGAATTACAATGAATTTAATTTATATACATATTTTTGCGCAACATATTTCTCAAACTGAAGTATTAATTAAAGCATCTATTAAAAAATCTTTTTTTCTAGATTTCATTTGAATTTAAAGGGAAAATACCCTTTACGGAATAAAATATTAATTCATGCCTAACTTAAAACATAAGCTATCTTTTATTTCAAAATTTTGATTATGGCATTTTTAATTATATTAAACCGTAATTAAAGCTGATTTGAAATCATTGAAAATTTGCTTATTCCTCTACTGACACCAAAATGTAATTCTATATACTAAAAAATGGAGCTGTGTTCACTATTTTTAATGGCGTCTTTCATACGTAAGATCTAAAGAAAGAGAAAATATATATATCGAATCGAATTCGTTCTTCTTCCTATATTTTCATACTGGCTTTTAAAAACAATGACGACATTTACTATTTTATTGGATGTTTTAGTAATTATTAGCTCACCCTTTGTACTTCCAAAGACATCCTGGAGCCGCCACAACATTTAAGGGCTCCAGAGTACATCAGACGACACTGTCTTCGACTTTCTACTGGCCACTTGAAGTGTATGATCTTTGAGGATGGTGAAAGATAATACCCATCATATCCCAAGTGCGACAATGCTCTGATTTGCCCGCAACACATCTTGAAGTGTTCGGGGTTTTCTTGTGAAGAGGCTGTGAAAAGTCCACATCTGCTTTTGGACTTTTTGGCTATCTATGAGCACATGGATCTGGTCTAGTTCCACTAGACCAGATGGGGATTAGTCCAACCACCACCATTATTTTCGCAAGCTGCATCAAAAGTATTTACGATTTCTCTACTAAGACGACAATCGGAAATGAATTTGAAAATGAATAAAAGGAATCTTAATTTTATCAACACTGTAATATTAAACAAAATTTTCAAGTGTCTCGCATATCATTCGATTTATTTTTAGTTGATCTATAGGTGACTACTCATTTTGTGATACAACATTGTGTTTTAATCAAAACTAAAAAAATATAATTGTTGTTTTCAAAATCACATTTTGACTTTGAAACCTAAATATGCTTTTTCTATTAACTGGCATGGATCGTATAACCTGGAGAACTTGACCAGTTCTTTTAATATAAATATATCTTAACCAGTGCATGATTACTTTACGGTTGAATAAAATTGTTTTAATTGAAGAACTTTAATAAAACACAATTTAAAGTAATAGTTATTTTATTTGCTTCTTTCTTGTTTTCATTGATATTCTGTTGCAGAATTTAAAAAAAAAAGGTAAACACTATTTATTTCAAAGAGTGAAAAAGATCGGATATCCTGAAGTTATGTTCTCAATATTAATATCACATTATTTCAATAATCGAAACACTTATGTTTCAAATATCGCCGATTTATAATTAATTCAACATGTGATATTTAGACTTAAATGTAATTGGTGACACATATTTTTAAATTTCACGTGTTAAATTAATATTTTTATAATGTTTGCTTTAATGTTATTCGTTTGTTTTTCTCGTAAATTACTCATCAACTTTTACAGAAAAGTTATAATCATTTTAATTGCATTACAAAGGAGAAAATTAAAGAATAAAATCAATTCAATTAAAAATTCCAAATTAAGGACTTGGGATCATAATTTTAAACAAATATACTTATAATATTAATCCCTTGGGCAATATTTACAAACTTTCGGTTGCATATAACATGCACAAAAAAAATGTATAGCCAGAAGACTTTCATATATTTTTTCATATTTAAAAATATATAAATTTAAGTATTAATTAATTTATTATGAGTTATTTATTTTATTTGTACATTTTACACTTTAATATATACTAAATACTGCCAATTTTTTCCTATCGTAACACTTCTACATCATTTAAAAATGTAGTAAGTAATTTTTATTGAAGTTTTGACAGTATAAATTAAGATAAATGCATAAAAATTATAAAAAATTTCCCTTTCTAAGACCTAAAAATAATATCATATTTTTATGTTATTATTTATAATTATGGAGTAAGCTATTATCATTCTAAATCATCTTATTCATAGCTGTTTATATTTTTAAATTTTTACGTTAACATAAAAAGATGAAGTATGTTGTTGTTACTAATGACACTTGGACAAACCAAGCTCGCTATGCCTTGGTTATGCGAATATAAGTTAATTGGGAGCGTTTTTCGTTTTAATCAGAGCATCGTGAAGGTGACTTTGCTCTACACACATGCCATAAGTACCCGTTTATAAGGTAGATAATCATTCACAACTCATTCATGCAAGGTAAGGACAAAGACAGTATAGTTAGAGAGAGAAAGTACATCCATGCCCGAACCGGGATTCGAACCCAGGACCTCTTTATCTGCAGTCAGGCACTCTGACCACTAAACAAATTGGGCGGCTGATGAAATATAAATTATTAAAAAATATATAATAATAATAAAAGGAATTTACCTTATTTTCGATAAAAATGTTATTCAACTAAATTTATTTTATTTATTTTTCCATGTGTAAAATATAAGATACTTTTCCTTATATGGATCGTATATTTAAAACATTAGTTTCTACTTAAAGCTGCTGTATCGAATTATTTATTTATATTACATTCAATAATATCAGAGTAACATACTTCCAACATGAATTATTATTAAAGCAATTGATGGCTTTTACTACAATAAAGGTGTTAATCTTTGTACGGAAGAAATCCATGAAGTAAATGTAAATAGAGCCATATTATTATCTTTATATTAAAAGATGTTTCAAAGTATTCATTCGCTTGAACCACCCACGAAATAATTCCTGTTTTTATGAATAAGAAATAAATGGAAAATTATTTTCGAATAAATTTTTCAGCATATAAAAGGAAGAATAATTGCCGCTCCATAAGCAGATATATTCACTACTATTTTTTATTGCACGTAACTATCTTGTATTCTTTAATATTTTTGGTCCTTCAAGCCACACAATAGTGCTTTTTATTTTTTTAATTTTCCTAACCATAGTTTTTTATGATAAAGTCAAATTCTGAGATAAAGGATTTATTTTATTTCGCTTTAAGGGCAAAAAATGACTAACCATGTAAAATTGTTCGAGATATATTAAACACATATAATTTATTATTTCATTTCTATTTTTATATTTAAAAGAAATCTTGATTTCATTTCCCTTTTTACAATGTTTGGTGATTTTCTGATGGCATAATCATTATAAAAAAAACTGGCACAACTTTAGGCACAACAATAAAAAGGGTTACAATGGTATCAACCATCGTTTTAAATCAACAAATATAAAAGGAATAAATACAAATATTGAAGAAATTCTATTTTCATCATAAAAAAAAATTAGCCGTAAGAAATGCATGCGTTTTGTTTGTAAAAATTCCGAGTGCTTTAATTAGAAATACAGGGTGATTATAAAAAAATTTTGCCAACATCTGCGCTTCTAGCGTCCATTCTATTTAACCGATCAAGATGATATTTCATATAGTTTTTTTGAGATATGCGCTCGAGATTCTGTGAATGGCAACACAGTGGCCCTCGCGGTTACAGTTATAGTGACAGAAACTTGAAATTTTCGAATGGCAACGTCTACTTTTTACCATCGCAAAATGTTCAGCACATGCGAAAACCCTAAATAGCGTTGAAACGGTACCGATATGTCTAAAAACGGACGTGTTCTGCAAACACAAAAAAGAGTCCTGAAAACCGGCCAATAAAAAAAGATCTGGGCGCACGCAATAAATTTGCATGTGACAGAGTCAAGAAACCAATCACAGAACGCCGGTCGCCAGATATTCAGCGTAGGAAACCTATAAAATACCAAGCGGGTATGCGAAGTCGTCATTCGGGAACTCGCACATGCCGACGATATGAGTCTTCCTAGGAAAGTTCGCGGTGAATTGATCCAACTCTATTACCAAAAAGGGATGAACGCTGCGGAAGACTTGCGTGTGTATCGCCGCAATCATCGACAACGACGCGGCCCATGTACTCTGCAAGCTCTGCGTGATTTAGTGCGGAAATTCGAAGATACAGGCTGCACCTGTGACAAACAGTGCTCCGGACGGCCAACTGTTTCTGAGGACGTTGTCATGGAAGTGCACCATACAGTGACTGCAGGACACACAGAAACCGCAAGAGGCATAGCGCGCGTGTTGGATATTCCGAACTCAACGGTCCGCAAGCTCTTGCGCTCGGTACTTCACATGTTTCCCTATCGGTTCCAGCGCGTCCAGATGTTGGAGCCGGGTGACCCACAACAACATCTGGACTTCGCAAATGCATTTTTGTTACGATATGATGTGGATAACGACTGGCCACTTCGCATACTATGGACGGACGAGGCGCATTTCACCTTAAATGGCAGCATTAACACAAAGAATTGTGTGCACTGGGGAGAGACGAATCCTCAAGCTGTGGCGCCAGTACCATTATTTGACGGCAAAGTGACTGCGTGGTGCGGCATTACAGCTACATTTGTCTGGGCCCGTTCTTCTTTGAGGAAACGACCCCGACTGGCCCTGCAACATGTTCTGTAACGGGCCCTCGGTATGCAGCCATGCTGAAAAATTATGTCTTACCGGAGTTGCGTCGGCTGAATGCACTCAATGACATTGTTTGGATGCAAGATGGCGCACCTCCACATATAGCGAAGTCAGTTAAAAGGCTCCTGGATCAGCATTTTGGTGATTGCATCATCTCACGCTATTATCCTTTTCCGTGGCCTGCGCGATCCCCAGATCTGACGCCTATGGATTTCTGGTTTTGGGGCTATCTCAAATCCAGAGTTTATCTGTGCAATCCTCAAACATTGTCGGACTTAAAGGATTCTATACAGCGTGAGATTGGAAACATCCCTCGTGCCATGTTGCGTGCAGCGACATTGTCCACCGTCTCCCGCATGCAATGCGTAATTGCCTGTGATGGCACTCATGTGGAAAATGTTTGAAATTAATAAAGATTTTTTTCTCTATGTGTTCTCATCATTGAGCAGTGTCTTGTCTCTGTCGTATGCATTATTCCTCCGTGCGCCTTGAAGAACTGTTTGTATGTGTATAACACGTCGGTTTTCGGACATATCAGTACCGTTTCAACGCTATTTAGGGTTTTCGCATGTGCTGAACATTTTGCGATGGTAAAAAGTAGGCGTTGCCATTCAAAAATTTCGAGTTTCTGTCACTATAACCGCGATATGCTTATCTGACGGACTCCCTTGTATCGATTCAGGTTTAATCTTTATAACTTTTTTTTTTTTTTGCCTTGATTAATAATCAATGTCTATTAAATTTTTTTTTAACACAACACCATCAGTAGAGTTACACTGATGGAACTTTCTACTGAAATCGTCACATGGGGTTTCCTTCATGACGCTGTCTGTTTTTATAGTTTTTCTTTTTATTATTATTTTACTTACACTTTTTTTTATTACATTAAATCACAGGAATTTGACTCATTTAGTCTGTACATCGGATGTGCGGGTTGATGCACGGGACGGAGTGATCATGGCATCTGGGTCACTTCCGCTGTATCTATTGTCAGCCTTTACAATTGTAGTGATTTTTTTCATCAATAGTATATTGTCATTATTACTTATTATTATTTTTCTTAACAATAAACCTATTGGTTTAATCAGCTTTCAGCATTTTCCGAATTGAACACGCAAATTTTAATGTCCGAATTGATTTCACCCATGAAACATACCTACACAAAGGATCCAGGAAACCTGGACTTAAATGGTTTAGATTCAGACCTTGGCACTATTGATAATCTTAACTCTCATAGTGAAGAGGTTATTTTGCACCCAGTGGTAGTAAAGTCAACATCACAAATTGAAAAAAGAAGGAAAAAACAAAAAGTTAAAGATGCAACACCATTCGCAATGTTGCAATCCCTAAAGAAAATCATCGAATCAAAAAATAAGGGCAGATTCATTTTCCCGACTAAGAATCGCGATAAAGCCCTCACTCTCATTAAAAACCTACAAGAGGAATTTAAATTCGCAACTCCTCAACCAACACCCATCGTCGAAAACATTGACCCAACATCGAAAGAGCTCCTGCAAAATTTAAAGGAACTAAAGGAAAAAAACATACCTGAATTAGCAAATGCTATCAAATCCTTAGACAACAAACTTCAAAAGTCCACTCTACAACCTCTAAGGAAGAACCTGGAACCAAATCAGCAGAATCCAAAAACTTATAGTGAAGCGGTAAAATCTCAGCCCTGCCTAATAATAAAAAGAGATCCAGCAGACAATATCGGACAAACACTACGACAAATTGAAAGTGATGTCCAACCTAAAGGTATTTACATGAGAAAAACCCATGTCGAAATCCAATGCAGGAACCATAAGGACATAACACAGCTATCAACAATTCTTAACAATAAAAAAATTACGGCGGTCCCAAAGGAAATACCAAAAATACGGGTAATTCTTCTTAACACTCCAGAAACCACCACTGATGAATCAATCCTCAACGCGATTCAGGAAGACTTAAGTCTGAAAAATTCACAGGATATTAGGATTCTCCAAACTAGGAAAACTCTAAGTAAATTCAACTTGTGGAACTGGATCTTTGAACTACCAAAACCATTAGGGCTAAAGCTCCTCAAAAATCGCTTCATTTTCCTAGGTTTGGGAAGATTCAGAATCGACCGCTTTTTGACAGTACGTAGATGCCAAAACTGCCAGTCTTTCCACCACACAACTACCAACTGCAGGAATGCCAAGTATTGTGGAAAATGCGGAGGTGAACACATGACAGATGAATGCACCGAATTTAAATCCTTTTGCATTAACTGTTTTGAGAATAATAAAAAAGGATGTCAGTACCCTACTAATCACCCCGCATATGATTTCAACTGCCCATCATATAACAACTTTACCAACGAACAGCTAGAAAAACCAAAAAGAACAAACTACAAGCAAACTACTTACCGTAGCTCCACTAATCGATAAATAACTGATCAGCCAATTATTGAAACTAAAATGCCCACTCATAACAGCAACGATACCTCAATTACCAGTAATCACAACTTAAACAGTGCACAATCTATACCAATTGTTCAGCACCCAACTGATAAAAATTTAACTAATTTAACCTGCAACAATATAACTTGTCTCCAAGCTAACTTACAACGCAGCAGATCGGCAATTGCCCAATTTTCACAATACATAGCCACCAACAACATCGATATTAGTTTTATACAAGAACCATATGCATTGAAAGGAAGCATCAGGGGAATTCCTCTTAGATGGAAAGTTTTTCATGCAATGGGGCCGGACAACCCACGAGCGGCCATCATTGTCAATGCACCCTTTAATCCCACAATTATTCAATCAACAAGAGATCTTGTTGTGATTCAGCTGAATCTGCAACCACGTCCTTTACTTCTTGCCAGCCTGTATGCCTCACCCTATGAAAGGATTGAAACTGCTCTTCACCAGTTACATAACATCTTAGTAAGCTATCCGGGAATGCCAATAATTATTGGAGGAGACTTTAATGCGCATAACATACTGTGGGGCTACACTTCTAATGACCATAGAGGACTCCTCTTAGAAGACTTCATTCCACAGCACCATCTCTCTATCGCTAACGACCAGGGCTGCCCACCAACATTCGAAGGCCCTGTTGGAATCGGATGGCCAGACTTGACCATAGTTAACGATTTTGCCTCCAGCCTAATAGATCAGTGGGCAGTGACTGACGATGTTACATGCTCTGACCATAAATACATAACATTTCGCATCTCTTCGAAATCTATCATCACTTTTAATAGACGTTACAAAACCTACAAAGGTCAACACAAGTTTATTCAAAAAATCAAGCCCAAGCTGAATCAACTTAAAATAGAACTTCAACGTGTCAATACACCCAACGAACTAGAACAAATAACTATCCAACTCCTGGATGTTATAAAATCAACGTCAGAAGAGGTCTTCAGTATCCGAAATCCAGTTCAGAAAACGAACCTGTCTTGGTGGACAACCAGCCTGAGGAGTCAAAAGCAAAAAACAAGGGCTATGCGAAGATTAATGAAAAATGCACCTACACCAGCCATTAGAGATCAGCTACATCTTAAGTATAAGCAACATCTGGCCATCTATAAAAGATCAATTTTAGAAGCAAAATTGCAGAGCTGGTCACGGTTCTGCACAACGAACAATAAAGAACATGGTATTATTAAACGAATTGTTACCAACAAAACTTTCCAGCCCACACAGTTTCAGACTCTCACGACTACAACCAATACTACTCAGACTACCACCACCATACTTCAGGACCTTTTGAAAGCTACCTTTCCAGCAGATGACATTGCAACTGACAATCAACACCACCGCAGAATTAGAAGTCTATCCCTAAATCCCACAACCATAATGGACCCACCCTTTGCATTCAATGAACTAAAGTTTATTATCAAGAATCTTGTCAATTCAAAAGCTCCCGGCCTAGATGGGATAGACAATGTGATTGTCAAGCTGCTCTTTCGAGCAAATGCAACTTTCCTCCTGCAATATTTTAATCTTTGCCTTACGCTTAAGACTTTCCCCAAACCATTCAAACAGGGCCAGGTTATTTATTTTCTTAAGAAGAATAAAAACCCTAGTCTCCCGACCTCCTATCGGCCAATCTGCTTATTATCAGCCCTTGGGAAGGTTTTGGAGAGATTGACCATAGGAAGGCTCAAGCATCACTTGCATAAAACAAAATTCCTTAGTAATCACCAATACGGATTTCGAAGCAACAGCTCGACAGAACACGCCTTCCAAAAACTTAGAAACCTAATTGACGAATCACACCATAAGCAGAACTACGTAGCACTCATTGCGCTGGATATCCAGCAGGCTTTTGACTCACTTTGGTGGCCAGGGCTGCGTCAAGCACTGCTACAAACTAGATGTCCAAGTAATATAACATCCTTGATCTTCAGCTTTTTGGAAGACAGATCGCTCACTACGGTTCATGATGGAGGGTGCGTCACGATTCCCCACACCAGGGGATGCCCACAGGGATCTGTTGGCGGCCCCATCCTGTGGAACATCTTCTTTAACGAATTATTAACTTCATCCTGGCCAGAACATACTAAAGTAATTGCCTTTGCCGACGACACATTATTAGTAGTTGAAGGTAATACAAAAGCGTCTCTGCAATCACATTGTAATGAATCTTTGCAACATTTTTCAAATTACTGTAGAATCTTAAAGCTCACAATTTCTCATCCTAAATCGCAAATCCTTATTCTGCACCAGAAAAGAAAACATTTAAAATCAAATCCCAGAATAACCTTAGAAAATAATAGCCTAAAGCATACTAAAACACTAAAATATCTCGGAGTAACAATAGATTGCAAAATGTCCTTCCTACAACATATCAGGCAGTTAAAGACAAAGATGATACCAATAGTTCAGCGTTTCCGCTCCATGATCGCAAGAGATTGGGGCATTAAAAGTAAAATTACTAAAGCAATTTATCTTTCTGTCATGGAGAAAATGGTTACTTATGGCTCATCCTTGTGGATTCTACCCATGACGGTTAGGAAGCAGCGGCAATTAGACAGCCTACAACGCTACTTTACATTATTAATCACGAGAAGCTTCAGAACCACGTCCACAATTGCCCTCAACACACTGGCAGGCCTGCCACCACTTCATCTTACTTGCATCCAGCTAGCGCACAAAACTAGGGTACTGCAACTGCAGGAAACTACTGTGCTGGGAGACCAAACCCTCAGTGCGTCTGACTATGAATATCCTGTACATAAAGACTGTGTCCATCCATCGTTAAGACTTAAGGGGATACACATCCACAATCTGCCCTCCAAACCCTCCTCGCCAGCAAAAGGTCAAATCCAATTGATCACACCTTACAATATCTATACGGATGGATCACATATTGACGGTAAAACAGGTGCAGCCCTAATAATTTATCATAAAGGCAAACAACTTCAAGAACACAAAATTAAGCTGAGGAATAAGAACTCAGTCTTTCAAGCAGAGGCCATAGCCATTTTTGAAGCTATCAACATCATTGATGCACAAGGCCTCAGATCTGTAACCATTTGGTCTGATAGCTCATCAACTTTGCATGCGTTACTTAACCCACTTCACACATCACCAATAATACATGCCATACAGGAAAAACTAGCAGCTGCAACTTCTCACATCAATCTAAGCTGGATTAAAGCGCATCAAGGTGATGTTGGAAATGAGTGCGCAGACATCGCTGCAAAGGAAGCCACAAAAATTGATGAATCCAAAGCATTAGTGATTCCATACCCAAGATCTTCACTTATCAAACAACTGAAGCATTTCACACTTCAAAAATGGCAGTCTCTGTGGGACAGTGCAACAACAGGTCGAATAACCAAACATCTACTCTCAGAAGTCTCTAGCAAGCTAACGTATGATAATCCATACCTCAACCAGCTGCTAACATTTCACGGTCCATTTCCACAGTACTTCCAAAGATTCGGAAAGGCAGTTTCATCTACCTGTATCTGTGGAGCCCAAGGAGATCCTTTCCACTATGTCCTAGAGTGCCCAGAGACTGAGAATTACCACCTAAAGAAGAACTCCCAACAGACCAACATAGAGTTCCTGAAATTTTGCTTGAAAGATCGTCACCGCAGATTACTCCTCACAAAGCTAATGATTCATCTCAACAAACGAGGATTAGAACTTTGTCAGGATTTAGGCCACGATTCCACAGACGATATAGAAGATTCTACAGACGAATCAGAAAACTATTCTTAGTTAAGTTTCTTCCACAATTAATAATTGTGTCTAAATTTTTTATATGAGCTTAATGAAATTTATGAACTGTATGTCCCGAATTGTTTGGACTTTTCGAACATTATGAGCCCGCTTTTGAACCTTAAAAACTTTTTGAATCCTATTCCCTTTTAGTACCTTAGAAACTTTTTAAATAATTTATTTGGAATTATTTAAAAATTATTAAAAAAATGCTTTTAAAAGCTAAGGTGCTTATTAAACTTGTATAAGCTGCCTGCCTGTATATAGTTATCAACTTTCATATCATGCCATTTTTTTTTCCTTTTCATAATTAAGTGTTTATACTATTTATAATCTTGCTTTCAATGTATATAATGTTTTTATTGCCATAATTACCCTAGAAATTGTTAACTGTCTTTTCATTGATTGAAAATTGTTTCTCCATTGTTTGTTGTATATGTCATGTTTTATTTTATTTTAAACTCAGAGAAAATATTGAATGCTATTGCCTGATGTTCAACAGGGCTTAAAGCCCCTTAAAATGTTTTGTAACTTCTTGCTACTAATTTGTAAGCACAATTTCTTTGCCTTGTTAAATGCCACGATGGTGGCGCCCTCACGGACCTCGTAGAGGTGTGGAGCATACTAGGTGTTGGGGAGACGGCACCCGTTAACCTAAAGGTACAGTCCGGGGTCTCCCCACACAGTTATGTATGTATGTATGTCACTATAACTGTAACCGCGAGGGCCACTGTTTTGCCATTCACAGAATCTCGAGCGCATATCTCAAAAGAACTATATTTGAAGTATCATCTTGATCGGTTAAATAGAATGGACGCTAGAAGTGCAGATAGTTTTTATAGTTTTTCTTTTTATTATTATTTTACTTACACTTTTTTTTATTACATTAAATCACAGGAATTTGACTCATTTAGTCTGTACATCGGATGTGCGGGTTGATGCACGGGACGGAGTGATCATGGCATCTGGGTCACTTCCGCTGTATCTATTGTCAGCCTTTACAATTGTAGTGATTTTTTTTCATCAATAGTATATTGTCATTATTACTTATTATTATTTTTCTTAACAATAAACCTATTGGTTTAATCAGCTTTCAGCATTTTCCGAATTGAACACGCAAATTTTAATGTCCGAATTGATTTCACCCATGAAACATACCTACACAAAGGATCCAGGAAACCTGGACTTAAATGGTTTAGATTCAGACCTTGGCACTATTGATAATCTTAACTCTCATAGTGAAGAGGTTATTTTGCACCCAGTGGTAGTAAAGTCAACATCACAAATTGAAAAAAGAAGGAAAAAACAAAAAGTTAAAGATGCAACACCATTCGCAATGTTGCAATCCCTAAAGAAAATCATCGAATCAAAAAATAAGGGCAGATTCATTTTCCCGACTAAGAATCGCGATAAAGCCCTCACTCTCATTAAAAACCTACAAGAGGAATTTAAATTCGCAACTCCTCAACCAACACCCATCGTCGAAAACATTGACCCAACATCGAAAGAGCTCCTGCAAAATTTAAAGGAACTAAAGGAAAAAAACATACCTGAATTAGCAAATGCTATCAAATCCTTAGACAACAAACTTCAAAAGTCCACTCTACAACCTCTAAGGAAGAACCTGGAACCAAATCAGCAGAATCCAAAAACTTATAGTGAAGCGGTAAAATCTCAGCCCTGCCTAATAATAAAAAGAGATCCAGCAGACAATATCGGACAAACACTACGACAAATTGAAAGTGATGTCCGACCTAAAGGTATTTACATGAGAAAAACCCATGTCGAAATCCAATGCAGGAACCATAAGGACATAACACAGCTATCAACAATTCTTAACAATAAAAAAATTACGGCGGTCCCAAAGGAAATACCAAAAATACGGGTAATTCTTCTTAACACTCCAGAAACCACCACTGATGAATCAATCCTCAACGCGATTCAGGAAGACTTAAGTCTGAAAAATTCACAGGATATTAGGATTCTCCAAACTAGGAAAACTCTAAGTAAATTCAACTTGTGGAACTGGATCTTTGAACTACCAAAACCATTAGGGCTAAAGCTCCTCAAAAATCGCTTCATTTTCCTAGGTTTGGGAAGATTCAGAATCGACCGCTTTTTGACAGTACGTAGATGCCAAAACTGCCAGTCTTTCCACCACACAACTACCAACTGCAGGAATGCCAAGTATTGTGGAAAATGCGGAGGTGAACACATGACAGATGAATGCACCGAATTTAAATCCTTTTGCATTAACTGTTTTGAGAATAATAAAAAAGGATGTCAGTACCCTACTAATCACCCCGCATATGATTTCAACTGCCCATCATATAACAACTTTACCAACGAACAGCTAGAAAAACCAAAAAGAACAAACTACAAGCAAACTACTTACCGTAGCTCCACTAATCGATAAATAACTGATCAGCCAATTATTGAAACTAAAATGCCCACTCATAACAGCAACGATACCTCAATTACCAGTAATCACAACTTAAACAGTGCACCATCTATACCAATTGTTCAGCACCCAACTGATAAAAATTTAACTAATTTAACCTGCAACAATATAACTTGTCTCCAAGCTAACTTACAACGCAGCAGATCGGCAATTGCCCAATTTTCACAATACATAGCCACCAACAACATCGATATTAGTTTTATACAAGAACCATATGCATTGAAAGGAAGCATCAGGGGAATTCCTCTTAGATGGAAAGTTTTTCATGCAATGGGGCCGGACAACCCACGAGCGGCCATCATTGTCAATGCACCCTTTAATCCCACAATTATTCAATCAACAAGAGATCTTGTTGTGATTCAGCTGAATCTGCAACCACGTCCTTTACTTCTTGCCAGCCTGTATGCCTCACCCTATGAAAGGATTGAAACTGCTCTTCACCAGTTACATAACATCTTAGTAAGCTATCCGGGAATGCCAATAATTATTGGAGGAGACTTTAATGCGCATAACATACTGTGGGGCTACACTTCTAATGACCATAGAGGACTCCTCTTAGAAGACTTCATTCCACAGCACCATCTCTCTATCGCTAACGACCAGGGCTGCCCACCAACATTCGAAGGCCCTGTTGGAATCGGATGGCCAGACTTGACCATAGTTAACGATTTTGCCTCCAGCCTAATAGATCAGTGGGCAGTGACTGACGATGTTACATGCTCTGACCATAAATACATAACATTTCGCATCTCTTCGAAATCTATCATCACTTTTAATAGACGTTACAAAACCTACAAAGGTCAACACAAGTTTATTCAAAAAATCAAGCCCAAGCTGAATCAACTTAAAATAGAACTTCAACGTGTCAATACACCCAACGAACTAGAACAAATAACTATCCAACTCCTGGATGTTATAAAATCAACGTCAGAAGAGGTCTTCAGTATCCGAAATCCAGTTCAGAAAACGAACCTGTCTTGGTGGACAACCAGCCTGAGGAGTCAAAAGCAAAAAACAAGGGCTATGCGAAGATTAATGAAAAATGCACCTACACCAGCCATTAGAGATCAGCTACATCTTAAGTATAAGCAACATCTGGCCATCTATAAAAGATCAATTTTAGAAGCAAAATTGCAGAGCTGGTCACGGTTCTGCACAACGAACAATAAAGAACATGGTATTATTAAACGAATTGTTACCAACAAAACTTTCCAGCCCACACAGTTTCAGACTCTCACGACTACAACCAATACTACTCAGACTACCACCACCATACTTCAGGACCTTTTGAAAGCTACCTTTCCAGCAGATGACATTGCAACTGACAATCAACACCACCGCAGAATTAGAAGTCTATCCCTAAATCCCACAACCATAATGGACCCACCCTTTGCATTCAATGAACTAAAGTTTATTATCAAGAATCTTGTCAATTCAAAAGCTCCCGGCCTAGATGGGATAGACAATGTGATTGTCAAGCTGCTCTTTCGAGCAAATGCAACTTTCCTCCTGCAATATTTTAATCTTTGCCTTACGCTTAAGACTTTCCCCAAACCATTCAAACAGGGCCAGGTTATTTATTTTCTTAAGAAGAATAAAAACCCTAGTCTCCCGACCTCCTATCGGCCAATCTGCTTATTATCAGCCCTTGGGAAGGTTTTGGAGAGATTGACCATAGGAAGGCTCAAGCATCACTTGCATAAAACAAAATTCCTTAGTAATCACCAATACGGATTTCGAAGCAACAGCTCGACAGAACACGCCTTCCAAAAACTTAGAAACCTAATTGACGAATCACACCATAAGCAGAACTACGTAGCACTCATTGCGCTGGATATCCAGCAGGCTTTTGACTCACTTTGGTGGCCAGGGCTGCGTCAAGCACTGCTACAAACTAGATGTCCAAGTAATATAACATCCTTGATCTTCAGCTTTTTGGAAGACAGATCGCTCACTACGGTTCATGATGGAGGGTGCGTCACGATTCCCCACACCAGGGGATGCCCACAGGGATCTGTTGGCGGCCCCATCCTGTGGAACATCTTCTTTAACGAATTATTAACTTCATCCTGGCCAGAACATACTAAAGTAATTGCCTTTGCCGACGACACATTATTAGTAGTTGAAGGTAATACAAAAGCGTCTCTGCAATCACATTGTAATGAATCTTTGCAACATTTTTCAAATTACTGTAGAATCTTAAAGCTCACAATTTCTCATCCTAAATCGCAAATCCTTATTCTGCACCAGAAAAGAAAACATTTAAAATCAAATCCCAGAATAACCTTAGAAAATAATAGCCTAAAGCATACTAAAACACTAAAATATCTCGGAGTAACAATAGATTGCAAAATGTCCTTCCTACAACATATCAGGCAGTTAAAGACAAAGATGATACCAATAGTTCAGCGTTTCCGCTCCATGATCGCAAGAGATTGGGGCATTAAAAGTAAAATTACTAAAGCAATTTATCTTTCTGTCATGGAGAAAATGGTTACTTATGGCTCATCCTTGTGGATTCTACCCATGACGGTTAGGAAGCAGCGGCAATTAGACAGCCTACAACGCTACTTTACATTATTAATCACGAGAAGCTTCAGAACCACGTCCACAATTGCCCTCAACACACTGGCAGGCCTGCCACCACTTCATCTTACTTGCATCCAGCTAGCGCACAAAACTAGGGTACTGCAACTGCAGGAAACTACTGTGCTGGGAGACCAAACCCTCAGTGCGTCTGACTATGAATATCCTGTACATAAAGACTGTGTCCATCCATCGTTAAGACTTAAGGGGATACACATCCACAATCTGCCCTCCAAACCCTCCTCGCCAGCAAAAGGTCAAATCCAATTGATCACACCTTACAATATCTATACGGATGGATCACATATTGACGGTAAAACAGGTGCAGCCCTAATAATTTATCATAAAGGCAAACAACTTCAAGAACACAAAATTAAGCTGAGGAATAAGAACTCAGTCTTTCAAGCAGAGGCCATAGCCATTTTTGAAGCTATCAACATCATTGATGCACAAGGCCTCAGATCTGTAACCATTTGGTCTGATAGCTCATCAACTTTGCATGCGTTACTTAACCCACTTCACACATCACCAATAATACATGCCATACAGGAAAAACTAGCAGCTGCAACTTCTCACATCAATCTAAGCTGGATTAAAGCGCATCAAGGTGATGTTGGAAATGAGTGCGCAGACATCGCTGCAAAGGAAGCCACAAAAATTGATGAATCCAAAGCATTAGTGATTCCATACCCAAGATCTTCACTTATCAAACAACTGAAGCATTTCACACTTCAAAAATGGCAGTCTCTGTGGGACAGTGCAACAACAGGTCGAATAACCAAACATCTACTCTCAGAAGTCTCTAGCAAGCTAACGTATGATAATCCATACCTCAACCAGCTGCTAACATTTCACGGTCCATTTCCACAGTACTTCCAAAGATTCGGAAAGGCAGTTTCATCTACCTGTATCTGTGGAGCCCAAGGAGATCCTTTCCACTATGTCCTAGAGTGCCCAGAGACTGAGAATTACCACCTAAAGAAGAACTCCCAACAGACCAACATAGAGTTCCTGAAATTTTGCTTGAAAGATCGTCACCGCAGATTACTCCTCACAAAGCTAATGATTCATCTCAACAAACGAGGATTAGAACTTTGTCAGGATTTAGGCCACGATTCCACAGACGATATAGAAGATTCTACAGACGAATCAGAAAACTATTCTTAGTTAAGTTTCTTCCACAATTAATAATTGTGTCTAAATTTTTTATATGAGCTTAATGAAATTTATGAACTGTATGTCCCGAATTGTTTGGACTTTTCGAACATTATGAGCCCGCTTTTGAACCTTAAAAACTTTTTGAATCCTATTCCCTTTTAGTACCTTAGAAACTTTTTAAATAATTTATTTGGAATTATTTAAAAATTATTAAAAAATGCTTTTAAAAGCTAAGGTGCTTATTAAACTTGTATAAGCTGCCTGCCTGTATATAGTTATCAACTTTCATATCATGCCATTTTTTTTTCCTTTTCATAATTAAGTGTTTATACTATTTATAATCTTGCTTTCAATGTATATAATGTTTTTATTGCCATAATTACCCTAGAAATTGTTAACTGTCTTTTCATTGATTGAAAATTGTTTCTCCATTGTTTGTTGTATATGTCATGTTTTATTTTATTTTAAACTCAGAGAAAATATTGAATGCTATTGCCTGATGTTCAACAGGGCTTAAAGCCCCTTAAAATGTTTTGTAACTTCTTGCTACTAATTTGTAAGCACAATTTCTTTGCCTTGTTAAATGCCACGATGGTGGCGCCCTCACGGACCTCGTAGAGGTGTGGAGCATACTAGGTGTTGGGGAGACGGCACCCGTTAACCTAAAGGTACAGTCCGGGGTCTCCCCACACAGTTATGTATGTATGTATGTCACTATAACTGTAACCGCGAGGGCCACTGTTTTGCCATTCACAGAATCTCGAGCGCATATCTCAAAAGAACTATATTTGAAGTATCATCTTGATCGGTTAAATAGAATGGACGCTAGAAGTGCAGATGTTGGCAAAGTTTTTTTATAATCACCCTGTATATACTAATAATATGTTCTAATATAATAGAATTTTAAATGGGCATAATCACTTCTCATCTTTGTTTTGCTAGTATAGTTCATCTAGTATGTGAAAAGGATTTGATATTCTCCCTTCATTTAGGGATTAATAGCAATGACGATTTTCGTTACTGGTGACGTTTTAATTAAAATTTTCATGTCACTCCATGTAATAGTCAGATTTATCACTAATTAACTTGTAGTTCAAATCTAAATAATTGGCGACAATTTTTTGTCTCTGATTTTTTTAAATAAACAAAAAATATTTAAAATTCTTTGTCTAGTAAAAAATTTAAAAAAATTATTCAATACTTTTAAATGTCTTGCACTATCTTTTTTCTAGATGGACTGATTTTTTTCATATATTTAATTAAAATTGAAACTCAAAAACATAGTTAAGAAAGTATCAAAATAATTTCTTGCTTGTTTTGTCTGGGTAAAATATCTGAATGCAAAAACTAAATATTAAGGTATTCATTGTAATCATGTACTATTGTTATTCATTAAATATCAATTGATTTTGCCGTTAAAAGACAAAAATTTATATGAAATTTTAAATTTTAAATATATTTTATCTATGACACTTGCTTTATTTATAATCCAACACTTATAGTATTATTATTGTGGCTTTCGAATTAACGTTTATTTAATGAAATATTATTTATTTGAAAAAAAAAACGAAAAAAGCTTGAAGTTCCAAATATATTGTTTTAAGGAAAGAATGAACTACAACTTAAGTTAACTTTAATGTGAGAAATGTTACAGAAATGACGTTACGAAATTTCTCAACTGTCTATTTTACAAGATGTGTCAGTATATTCACAATACTGCCTCACATAGCATATTCAGCGCTCTACTACGTCCTATTATGGCTCGCTCTTGTAATAGATTGTCACCTCGTCGCTGATATATCAGCAGTTTATGTATTGTAACGTCAAACATTTTGACCTATAGTATTACTGCATTAGTTTGGAGATCTTTGACAACTGTTTAAAATAAACTAAAATAAATGAAATTCAAAATACATTCAAAATTTTCTAAAAGTAAATTACTATTATCCATTAACATATTAATACTCAACGAATGTAATTTTATACGAAAATTTACTTTTTTTCATGATAAGAACCTAAGACGTGTTAGCAGATTCAAATGGTTGATTCGAAATTCAGTATGCTACGTTGGTTTTTAATTTTGATATTGTAATAGTTTGTATCATTATTTATAGTACTATCAGTTTGTTGATTCTATTAAGGAGCTTTGTTTCTTTATCTAAACTTAAGTAATTTTGAAATCACAGAAAGAACAAGAAGAAAGAATTTTGAACAGAAGATGAGGAAGTTTATGATTGATGAAGAATTTCCTTATTAAATATGGTAAATAATAAATAATTAGTCAAATTTATAGAAGAAAGGGATAATTTTAGAGATCAGTGAATGAAAAAGAGTTTACTAACTTCATATTATTCAGAAAAAGAGTTTGATAGTAATGTCTTGAATGTAAAGGAATAGGAACCTCGAAAGAAATCAATGAACAAGGAATTAACACAAAATTCCTATGAGTTGCAAAAAGTAACAATAATTGAACAAGAAATTAACACAAAATTCCTATGAGTTGCAAAAAGTAACAATAATTGAACAAGAAATTAACACAAAGTTCCTATAAGTTGCAAAAAGTAACAATAATTAACTTGACACTATCAACCAACAAGTGAATGATTCCGATTCTGAGGAAAATGGTAATGATATCCAAGTTCAATTACAATTCACTCAAGGATGACTCCAAGAGTGGATTCAGTAGACAAAATGAGACATTATACGTTTAGAAACATTTTTGAAACAAAAAGAAAAATATTTCCGCAAAGAAGTGGGAAAATATACATACATCAATTTTATCTTGTTTCATTTCTCTGGGTAAATGTTACAGATTATATCATTCTTTTAATCACCCACAAAATATATCTTGCAAATACCTTGATCCCAAATATACAAAAAATTACGTATGTTAATAAAAAATATGAAATGTTATAAAAACAGTAAACTCTAAAGCTACACAATTCAAAATTATTCATATATATTTTAATTCTCTTAAAATGTCAGGAAACTGATAAAGTAGAGCAGATTGAACCTATGTTATAAAAACTTATAAAATTATTCAGAATATTTGCCATTAAATTTGCAATAATTTTTCATTATAAAATTCTTAATATTTACATAAGAATCGTTCATTCTCATTAAGTTACATTATAAAATATTTATATTAATTCAATGTAATGTATATCACATGATTTCTCTTTAAAATAAAGAATCTTATTAATCAAAATATAATTGAATTTCAAAACGATTTTTTGTCAGTTTGCATAGAGATAGATGAATACGTAACATTCAAACTTGATAACCATCGTTATTTATGTAAAGGTAAAATATCATCATTGAATAAATATTATAACTATATGCATTAAGTATGTGAAATATAAAATATGTATAAACAATTTTCTTTACAAAGTATTATATTGACTTTTGATATCGACATTAAAATCACAATAAAAGGAATTTTATTTGGCTTTTTCAAATATTTGATATAAATTAAAAATGTAATAAATTTTATGATTTTAGTGTTTTTAAACGAACTCTTTAAATTTTTTTAAATGAAAAACTTGTAAAAAGCCAAAATATGTTTACCTATAAGGCTACAAAAAAGTCTAAAAATAGCTAAATTTATGAAAGAAACATAGTATTGTTGTCCTTATCAAACAAAGCATTCAATGTGATAGTATATTTGAAACAAGTATTTGTCACGAAAATTGAGTATTTTTTTGAAGAAAACTTTTATCAAACACAGCTAGTTATACTAAAGATTTATTTTCTCATTTACATATCTTATGTTCATATTTGCACTATTAATCAATATCGGATACAGAAATGCACATTAAAGAATATAAAATTGATTTATCATTTAATTCTCCTTTTTACTCGGATACAACATATTAAGTTAAGTGACATTTTATTTTACACTTAAATAAACTTAATAAAAATAGTACAAAATAAGTATTCATAAAAAATTTATGAAAGAAGGTAATTTTATTCAAAAAACATTTTTGACGATAAAAACTTAATATGATAAAATATCAGTAAAACTATAAATATTATATCATACTATACATATATAAGTTCATTTTTGTTTTATTAAGAAAAAGGGCTCATTTGGGTAGATGAATATTAACTATTTCAATTTATTTAGATAACTTTATTGAATATTTCGTTGTAATAATTTGAACTATAAATATGGTATCTCGTTAAATGCAATTAGCTTTATTTCACTTTTATTTCGGAAAATGATTTATTTGAAAAGATTATTATTTAAGCTCATTTGGAAACAATTTTAGTCATTAAAGATTTTATGATAATGCATATTACATATATATACATGCATATATATATATATATATATATATATATATATATATATATATATATATATATATATATATATATTTGAAAAGTCATTTTTTAAGAAAGGAATGATAACGGTATTTCTTACAAAACTTTTTAAATAATGTATAAGTAAAAAAACTGTAAAAGAAAATAAGCTTACGAAATAAATAAATGATATTTTAGGATTTAGTGCAAAACTAAAATTAAAGCTGACTTCATTTATATCTTTATTGAAATATTTTAGAAATTATTCTTTAAATTCATTCTATTTCATTTTATTAACTGCAAACCATATAAATAAATTCCTTCATTTTGTAAAATTGATCTATTAAATATATATATGAAGGGAAGATAAAATCACAAGGTTTCAAATTAGAAATACAAAATAGAAACTATATAATTAAAAACAAACTACGAACTTATATTTATCCTTGTCAAATATCAATGTATGTGTGATAGTTAATTGCATTTTCTGGAGTAAATAGGAAGCAAAATACATGCAAAATCAAGAGAACGACTTTAAAAAATCTATCATTGTCTAACATTAATGTATGACCGATATTAAAAGCACATTTCTGGAATAAATAGGAATCAAAATGCATACAAAATACAGATAATGATATAAATAAATAGTTTATCATTGTCTACCATCAACATATGCGCGATATTAAAACCACATTTATGCAGTAAATATGAATCAAAGTACATGCAAAATCAAGAGAATGACATAAAATATCAGTTTATCATTGTCTAACATCAATGTATGCGCGATATCAAAACCACATTTATGGAGTAAACAGGAATCAAAGCACATGTAAAATCAAGAGAATGACATAAAATATCAGTTTATCATTGTCTAACATCAATGTATGCGCGATATGATATTAAAACCACATTTATAGAGTAAATAGGAATCAAAGTACATGCAAAATCAAGAGAATGACATAAAATATCAGTTTATCATTGTCTAACATCAATGTATGCGCGATATTAAAACCACATTTATGGAGTAAATAGGAATCAAAGTACATTCAAAATCAAGAGAAAGACATAAAAAATCAGTTTATCATTGTCTAACATCAATGTATGCGCGATATTAAAACCACATTTATGGAGTAAATAGGAAACAAAATATATGCAAAATCAAGAGAATGAGATAAAAAAATCAGTTTATCATTGTCTAACATCAATGTAGTATGTGCGACAGTTGATCTGCATTTATTGAATAAATAGAAATCAAAATACATGCAAAATCAAGATAATGACATAAGAACATAAGTTTATCATCGTCTAACATCAATGTATGAGCGATAATAAAACCACATTTCTGGAGTAAATAGGAGTCAAAATACCTCCAAAATCAAGAGAATAATCAGTATAGATGGGATTCGTATTTATACAAAAATAGATTTCGTTGTAAATCATATAATATTTAAAACAAAATTGTTAAATAAAATTTTTTAGCTATATATAATTTTTTATTAAAGAGAATTATTATCCAATATAAGAATTATTTAGTTAAAAATGACTGCTTAGTTTTAACAAATCTTATAAAGAATATCAATAAAAATCCGCAATATTCTTTCAAGAAATGGCGTAAATTTGTGATCAATTTTCAGTACACTTATAATAATCTAGAAATAAAAGTTGCGAGATACTTCGATGAGACAATATTGAACTGAATAAGGGCAGAATATTTTATTTTTCCTATCAAGTAGGAAAAGCAAATTTATTCTCACATAAGAAGTTTCAAGGAAACATTTTTCAAAAAACATAAAAAAGAAAATTATTCTTTATAATACTTATTTCATACTTGTTAGAAACAAATATCTGAAAAAACTAAACATATTTGTTCTTTAAGCAAAAATACATGTTTTGTTCTTCGTAAGAAACTGCTGCAATTTGTATCTTGAAATCGGCAATTTGTATTTCCAGGTGTACAAATAGAGAAAAATGTTAAATTATTATAACAATGATCAATACTTTTACTTGTAGTTTTCTCCAATGCGTTTTTTCATATGGCAGAGATTTATTTGTGAAACGAAACATACATATTTTAGTAAAAGTATAAGAATAAGAAAACAATTTAGAGTAAGAACAATCTGAGTCTCAAATTTATAAAGCAATTTTGTATTAAAATTTGCAATATTTTTTTACATTCCAACACAATTTTTTGATAAAGAATTCCTAGGAATTTTATGGGTTTAAATTACACAGGATCTATAGGTGTTGAACAAACAGAAAACTCTGTTATCAGTCCAGTAAAATAAGATGACAATAAGATCTATCAACATACCTTCTGCGGACAACCAGGCAGAACCCCAACCTCCCGAGGCAATAGCAAACCCCTTTAAGACAAGTGCTTTCACACAGTCAGTCCCCTTGAATGGCATCAACATATTTTCTGACTATAAATCTGCTCAGGAGGCCATTAAAGGAGGTAAAACGAGACTTGATCAAGACTTCTGTCCACCGTAGTTGCAAGGGAGAAAACATGCACCATCCAATGGGTCCCTGCACATGTTAACATCGAGAGAAATGAATAGGGGTCCTCCGTCGCCAAGGAGGCTAGGAATACCAATCCCCCTCCCCCGACTATCACCTGCTTCGATGCAAACGCCGTCATCGTAAGGCATCAGCTCTGTGGGGGACTAATGGTGCCTACCGGAGTAAATTCCTGACCATGGTATCACCTCTACCATCAGCAGAATACGGATTGGGAACATGAGAGTTATGAAAATCATGCCCGAAGGATCTAGAAAATACGCAGAATGCACAGGAGTTCTACTGAATCCGAGACATCTCTTCAACTGCATCTCTGTTGCCTCGACCCTCTTCAGCACCGACCCCAACTGCTGCCATGACACCCCTTTTACGAGAAAAGTTGAAGATGAGGCCAGGGCAGTGCTCCTTGCCTTTGGTCCTTTGTCTTTTTTACCTTTTTGTCACACGACAATAACAAAATCTATCAACTGAAACTCATTTCATTTGTAAAGCAAAATTTCACATGAAGAATAGATTTTGTTAGTGAATCAGCTCACAATTACGTACAAAATGGTAAAAACATCAATCCATATTTGGTTAACGTCTTCGATTTTCTCGAATTGTCCAGTACAGCTCCAATGGTGTTAAGTGACTAGAATAATGTGTATCTTATAAAATGAATGCATTATATGTTTCAATCATCGCTTGTGACTCTAAAATAATTAAAATTCATAACTTAATTTTTATTTTATATTGTAATTCAAAGCCTTAAGGACTGTTTTATCAAAATAATTTGACATCACTCTGAAGTTTAGCGTAAGAGGATGTGTCGAGGAGAGACATTTGTGTAAAACTGACATGGACATATTAAGACATTTTTACATAAAGCTTTCAAGATTCTCATTGAGAGTTATAAATAGAGCATGAATTGTACATTACACATTTCGTAAATTATTAATTGATATTGAAACATATTTTACGTACCACCAAAGACAAAAACATCACTAATCAGAATTCAGCTGAATAGAAAACTATAATGTGAGTTTTGTGTTCCCTCTCAATGGTGACTTTTGCGCAGGAAATCTAGTTGAATCGTGACATACAATGCACAGAGGATACTATACACAGGAATCAAACTCATGAGCAGTTGAAAACGGAAGCCAATACATTACACCAACTTCTATCTCGTGCAATGTAAAGTAGCTCGTTTACAATTGAGTTCAATGTTATGGTCACTAAATTAGACTGAATTCCAAATTTAGATACATTTTTTTCTCGTTGTTGACAGGATAATACGTATAAATACCTAATAATTATTATTTCTTTTTTGATATAAACCCTATGTTTAGCAGAACAACACTGAAATAGTATTTAAAAGTAACTTAAGTGTAACTTAATCATTTATGGTAAGCATATGAATACTGTACCTATGAATGCAGTAAGACTGTTTCGATTATATTAAGACATTTCTGACTTCTCTGATTTTCAAATTTGTTAATAATTGACTTATTTAGATTGAAGTTAAATAGCAAAAATAGCTGCTGATAATACATTTGCATAACCTGGTCTAATAAAATGCAGTGAACATTTATTTTGTATCCCGCATATATGCATCATCAAAGTCGAATGGATAACTTCTTTGCATTTGTGTCATCTTTAAATCAGAAGGAATGTTTAACAACCTTGTGTTTATCATTACAAAACATCATATTCATTGTTTATCATTGTTAAGAATTTTCCACATTTCCTTTCTTGCGGAAAGTTTATATGATAAAGGTTATTTTAAAATAATTTTTGGAATGATGCATACATATACTGGCATATGGGAGTATCGCATACTTTAATTTCGTGGGAAAAAAACAGCAAAGTGATGGGAATGTGTTAAACTATTAAAGACATTTCGCGGCTGATTATATCAAAATAAAGAAATAACAATTACGCAATATTTACCACCTTACTATTAATAAGTATATCAAGGACATACATCCGTTATGAGTTTTTACTGTGCAAGTGGGAGGAAAAAAATATTAAGCTTTTAGACCTTAAATTCTTGACAAAATTGTTTGCCATTTGGATCATTGGAAAGTAAATAAATAGTTTGAAAACCAAAATAAGTGATAAAAATTCAAAATCAAACTCTAGAGGAACAGTTTGTAAAATCATGACAGCATACACACGGAGAAGCAAGACAAATTTGACAAATCAAAATAATGGATGGAAAGAGGGAAAGAGAAACTCAAAGAAGATCTCCTTTATTGAAGAGGATGGTAATGTCTTAAAAGCAAACAACTGCAGAAAAAGTGACCTCAACCAAAATCTGGATTCTCCAGTATCTATGATTACTTAAAAAACACCTTTATAAACAGAAGATCTATGGCAAAGCCACCATTGCCAAGCCATTTCTCACTAGCCAACAGAGATGTAGAGGAGTCCCGAACTGGGCCTTAGGTTTAACAGCTTAGAATACTCGTCTATCAACAAATGCCTCACAATTTTGAGCCACGTTTAGGTGAGGAAATCACTTGAACTGCCACCCCCTTTCACATCCACGACATACCAGTGGGAGGACTTTGGACGCCACAGACTCAATGTCGACACGTCCTTCATCATAAGAAATGTGGACAAGGAGCTCCAGCAACTAAGTGAGGGAGAAGGAAAATGTGGTCACTATCTAAAATGATGCCTCTGGCTTACGATGCTTCACTTTGCCTATGTTACGAAAAACTAGTGAGCCATTATGGATTCAGGCACTTGTCGCAGATGTTAATGCCAAAAGTCGTTTGTACAGTAGTGTCACAACACAAGCCCTTGTCAATCGATAAGTGAAAGAAAATAATATTGTTTTATGAATCGTCTTCCACAATTTTTCCTGCAACATGACGGGTGTACATTTGCAGGATGACATGCCACACATGCATAAGCTTATGATTGTGATTGGCTCCTACCAGCAGACAAGAATGGAGATAGATTTGTCCTTTCTGTATACAGCCATTCTGAGCCATTATACAGCCATTTTGAGATTTTCTGCTAGAAAATCCATAAATTAGGAAAATAATCACTGGAAAAAATAAGAGGTAGTTTAGTCCTAATTATAAAGTCTTATCTGGTCCATTCTATGAGGCAAAATGTATTTCCACCAGAAGATTGGATTTTCCAAGATGATAATTCACCTCTCCATTCAGTGGAATGCTTCCAGTCACGGTTTGGTGACCACAAAAATGAAGGTGTTTACCTTGGCTAGCCCAATCACTTGACTGGATTATGATAGAACCATTATAGTCTATTTCAGAATGTTTGATACAGAACTGGCATCCTTTACCGGAATATTTCTCAGAGCTCTCACATTATCTTCAGGAAGAATTTTACAACATTTCTCTAAACACTATTCAGCATTTATAAGAGCCGAACAAGCTGTACCTAATTGTCCTTAGCGAATTCAAGCTGAATTATATGCCAAAGTCAATTGGTGGCGTCTTTTGTTTAATCAGAGCACCAGAATATTACGTGACTTAACAAAAGGAAATTTCATTAATTGTGCAAAAATATTTAAATATTTCTTCAGATAGTTATCTTCTTAGATAGTTTCTTAGATATTACTTAAGTTAATAACAATATAAGATGAGTAAAACAAAATTTTTCGAAGTCAGTGTATTAATTTTTTTCGTGTAATTTTCAAAAATTAAACCAAAAAATAAATACAGTGAAATAAATCCTGATCCAGTAATTTTTGTAATTAATTTAAGTATATTTAAAAATAAAATGCTTAATTTGCTTTAAGAATGAATATATATCAATATATCCCCAAGCACGTTAAGAACAAGCAACCACTATCGTAAAAATACATGAATATCATGCTGAAAATTCTAAAATTAATTACACATTAAATATAATTAGTTACAGAAAAGAAATCAAATCTAGCCCTATAAGTATTATACCTCTTTACACAATTAAATAAAAAATTCCAAGTCTCTGGAGCTAATTAAAATTCACAAAATCATTAAATCTTTTCGTCTTGGTTCTTTGATTAAAATTAAAATTAGTATACCTTCTAAAATAACAAAATTCTCTAATATTAATGTGCTAGAAAATTAAATGAAGAACTACATAATGATCAGGAATATAAAATCTTAAAAATATAAATGCGGGAAATTAATTCATGTATATCCTTTAAAATTATTAATTAGTTTTATCATAATTTAAACTCTAATAAGCTTGAAATGCATTGTTTAAAAATTTTAATTAGGTAAAATTGGGTATATATATATAAAAATACTTAAAACATAAAAACGTGAAAAATGTTAACTAAGCGAAATTAATTATATAGTCGTGATAAAATGAATTCCTCACTACTTTATGAAACTTTGAACTCAGTGAGAAGATTATTTCCATTTATAAAACAAAAAATAGTTATACTTATTAAAAGAACTATGGCATAATTTAGGAAATTAAATAGAATTTTTGCAACTCTTTTTCGTTGGGTGTGTAAGGATTAACAACTATAATGCCGCTCAACTTGTCTAGTGGTCTGGGTGCCTGATTGCGGATAAGTTCGGGCATGAATGTACTTTCTCTTATCTATCCTGTCTTTGTCTTTTCCTTGTATGAATGAGTTGTGAATGTGGTTTTGCCTATCCTATATATTATAAACGGGTACCTATGGCATGTGTGTACTGAGGAAGTCGGACTCCACACCTAAATATGATTCATTTGGAAAAGTGGAGCAGCGCACCCCATATTGCCAGCCTAGCTGGTATACGAAAACGACAACAACAACAACTATAATACGCTCATATACACAAATTCACAAAGAACAATTTTCCACTTAATGCTGTCTCAGTAATAATTAACATACTACATTCGTCATTAATAATTCATTTTTATATTTCTATTTAAAAGATAAATTAATAAAATTAAAAATGGTTATGGATATAATTAGCAATTTTTATTTTTAGGTAATCCATTAGCTATCAGTGATGATAAAGCAATATATCTTGTTTTCAGAATACTTGTATGAAAATTTAACTATCAGCAAGAATTTTTGATAAAAAGTTTAATTTTCAATTGTTTTATTTTTGGTTAACTAAGATAATAATTAAAACTCTTTACAGATGGAAAATATCTTCTATTTACATAAAACTAAAAATAAGTTTAGAATGTGTCAAATAGGTTTTAATTGAATTGGTTTTTTTATATTTTAATTCTTTTAATTTCTTTGTTTTACCTGAACTTTAATAGCTCTTCATTTTTACAGACTGAGAATTAAAATTATGCAAAAGATACAAAAAATTTATTTTTAAAATTAAATGCTACGATTTATTTGTAATCAATAAAAACGCTTGTTTTAAAAATAATTCGTAAATTTAAGCAAAATTTATTATTAAACTCACATAGGTTAAGCTTTAAAGTTAAAATCTCTGGACAGCTGTAAAATTTGACTTTCTAAAAATTTTGATTGATGTTGTAAATTACACAAATTGTAGGAAAATTTACATTCATACTATTAAAACTTTCTAATAATTCTTATTGATCTCAATGCAAGAAACAGCTTTTAATATTATTAAATAAATTTTTTTCTCCAACCTGAGTTTTTATCCGCTTCAATTCTTTTTAAATGCTTATTTGTGCATCATAATATTTCAAAATATAATAAAATATAGAAAATAATGCCATAAAAATATAAATTAAGTTTAAATTACCATTGACACATATTAAAACCCTTATTCACTTCATTTTAAATCAAAATAAAAAAATTACCGTTTTTTATCTTTTGCATATAATTTTTCCACAATAAATCAGTTTCTTAAACGCTTTAATCTCTCGAAATATTTAATTATCATTTATATATTTTAATATTGACTCAAATAGTTGTTATCCTTTGGAGTAATAATAAAACATTCATACTGAGAAAGGAATTTAATATAGATTATACAAAAGTTATTTTTATTTTTGTTCTATTTGAAGGATTTGCACAAAAAACCATTTCTTTAGTGTCTCATAAAAATGCTACTAAAATAAAAAAAATACTTTAATACTCCTTCATATTTAATCTTCATCAACATTATAAACTCATGAATCTAATGAAATTGTAAAATGTTTTTATACTGTCAAATATGTCTTGCCTAGTTTAGTTAGAAAAATTTGCAATATTTACTTTTAAAAAATAGTTTTTGAAGAGAGAAAATATGGTATCCCCAGTTCTAATGTTGAAGAGTTTTGAAAGTAATCTACTATTTGTGTTTTATTTAATTATTTTCATTTATATTTTTATTTTGGTATTTATTTTATTAAATGTTATATATACTACTACTAATTAAATTTTATTGAATACATTTTTTTCTGTGGTGTAAAATAAATAGTAGTATTAATTTTTCTTATTGTTACGAATTTATGTTTTCAATAATTGTTCATGTTAAATAGATCTATGACAAATATCCCCTTGTTATACAGAAGGAATATTTTAATGAACCAAATGTTTGTCAGTTTATATAAATATTTATTTTATTACACATGCCTAAAGTTCTAAAGGCTTATATACAGTAGGTAAGCTTTACATTTACATGACTTGTTCATAGGAAAAAATTTCTCGTGGTAAAATGTAAATGAAAACACATATTACACGAATTTATTTAAAAGAGTTAATTTAAAAGTATGAAACATTAATGGAAAATGGTATTTTTATATAATTTATAAAATATAATAATTTAATAATTCTCATGGGAAGAGCAAATATTAATACTACTTAGAATTTAGTGTAGGGCCGTGGTAGCCTAGTGGTTAGGGTATCGGCCTTCCATCCGGAAGGTTCGGGTTCGATTCTCAATGCCGCCAAAGACCCACCGAGTACATGCGATATATGTGCTCGTTAATTCATGGAAACCAAAGTCCTGTGGTCGGTCGTTGATCAGTTAACATGGGTGCAATGGTTTGGAGAAATTTACTCCACCTTCAGATTAATGCCAAAATTGAGGGAGTAGACCCTCTGGTGCTGCCATCTATCAGAGAATTTGAAGAGCAAAAGTCGTACTTTCACCTTTTTTAGACTATTTTAAGCCGACGAACTTGGTTAGTGGTCAGCGTGCCTGACTGCGGATAAAGAGGTCCTGGGTTCGAATCTCGGTTCGGGAATGGATGTACTTTCTCTCTCTATCTATCCTGTCTTTGTCCTTTCCTTGTATGAATGAGGCGTGAATGGTTGCCTACCCTATAAACGGGTATCTATGGCATGTGTGTAGAGGAAATTCGTACTTTCACCTTCATAGTGCTCTGATTAAAACGAAAGACGCTCCCAATTGACTTAAATTCGCAAAACAAGGCATAGCGAGCTTGGCTTGTCCGAGTGTCATTAGTAACAACAACAACAAAAATTAGTGTTCAAATATTCTTAGTATTTTACACATACAGTTAGCTTTTAACAGTTATTTTTCAGTTAAGTTAATGAGGAAAATGAAAATGAGGATAACATATATTAAGAACACTTTATTTTTAAATAAATGTTTCAATGTATATTTTATATGGATTTCCGCAGTATCAATAAGCATGATAGTAATGTCACTTCATTATAAAAATTACTTTTCAATTACATAGGTTATTATAATGAAGAATGGGATATAAGGAATTAAAATTAACTTTTAATTTATTTGATACTTACAAACTCTATAGTTATAGAGTATCTTAAGGTGTCTATATTTAAAACAAATAAACTATAAATTGAAAAAATTATAGAATATTAGTTTTCCCGAAAGAGATGGAACAAATATATTACAAGGAAAAAACAATTAAATAATATGTATTTATATGAAGAAGGGTTAAAACTTGAAGATTATTTAAATGTCATGCATGTGTAAATAAAGTAACAAATGTACCAATAAATTTTATAGGAAAAATCAAGAAGAAAATTTTGAAATACATGGAATTATTTAAAACAATTTGTCTTATACCTAGTTATTTGATACTAAAAATAGTTCATTCAAAGTATACAAATTTTGAGAAAAAATTTCTTACTTAAAACAGTCGATTAAATAATTGAAGTATTAGAAAAAATCACCTGATAATTAACTTAGGTATTATTTTCTTAGATAAATTATAGAATATTAGGCCAAAAATTAATACAGATGACAGACTGAGGACCACACCAATATAGGTTAAATTTAAACAGTTATTTTAATTATCATTCCTCGTACATTGAAAATTTCTATCTAGCTGTCTTCAGAAAGCAGAAGAACAGCAAAAATAGTAGATTTAAAGAAAGAAGAAAACATTGAATGTTTAACATCATACAATAATAATTACAATCCAATTTTTCAATGATATATGATAAGAGATGTTCGAAAAGAGAATTCGTACTATTATCATTATCTTTAATCATCATTATTATCTGATTGTAATTCTCTTTGGAATTTAAGTAATAATAAGATGATTTAAGTATTATTTTTTTAATGTGTAACAATTACGATTATGATAATCATATTATTGGTAACGCACTAACTGAAACTATTTTATTTATATTTGAATAATGAGTCAACATGAACTATGAAAGTAGATTCTAAATATAAATAGAATCATTTGGTACGTATTTAAATAAAACTTTACAGTGTGAATACCATTTTATAATTGAAGCAAATGCAAATAATATAAAACTAAAAGAAAATTGGCTTAATCCTAGTATACGTAACAGGATGGATTTTACGACATTAGCAACGTTGGCGACATTTGGAAAGCGATAAAGTTAGCGATTTGTAATTGATTTGATGAGAATGGGTAGGTTATTGTTTTTTAAGCATTTTGTACTTGCTATATTCCATTTTTAGCATTTCACATTTAATATTTATGTATTATTTTCATGATATTTTCATGTATTTGCCATTTTGAGATTATCATTTTCTTTGTTTTTACATACGTCATCGTTTGGATACCATCTTAAAAACTTCATTTTGCCGTTGGCAACAGTTTGGTGACAAGTGCCTGCCATATTTTGCAATTAGAGAAATTTTTAAGAATCGCACCAAACAGATACTATGATTTTACCAGAAAATGTATTAGGGGAAGTATCAAATGTGATTAGCCATAATTTTGAATTAATAAAAAAATTAAAAGTGACTTAATAGTAAAACAAAAAATAATAATTTACGAATTAATACAATTTTGAATTATATGCTGCAAAAAGTAAGAAAAAGAAGACATATTAAATTTTCGTTTTGAATTTCTTAACTAGAATTAAATATGTACATCTAAAATGATTTTGGTTAAAAATTATTATTTAAAAATTTTTCTATAAAGTCATTAAAATTAACATCAGAAAATATTTCATAAAATTAAATACTCAAAAAACTAAATTTATGAATTAAAAATTGTAAAAAACCTATAATACAAAAAAATTAAATGCAAAAATAAATGAAAATTTTAAAAGTCTATAATTTCTTAGCATAATTAATATTTTAATTGAGATTCAATATGTCCTTCAATTTATTTTGAAATTTATCGACGCGTAAAAGTAAAGCTAAATGTTTTATTTTTAGTAAAAATGTAAATATATTCAAATAAAGAGATTGATATAAAAATCAAATTAGTATGCAAGGCAACATAATTAAAATCAAACATTGTTAATCAAGATTTTAACAAATTCATAATAAGGTAAAAACTAAAAAATTTTGAAATAATAACTTATAGATCATAGAAAATATATGTTTCATCAGATTACCCATGTATTTTCTATCACCATTTTTCTGTTTACGTTTCTGCCAAGTATATTTTACATAAAAATGATTTTGCTTTAAGCGAAGTGCATTAAGAGAAAATTCTATTAATCTAAGATAAGGCACTAAATTAAATAAAGAACATCTTAGAGTAAAAGTCAAAAAGAATTTCTTGAGAAGTTTGTTATTCAGAAAGAAATATTTCGTAGAAACGTATTTGTTTAATATAGGAACTAAACTCAGCGAAAGAATGTAACAAAATGTAAACAATTCAAGTGAGTATAGATTTCAAGATTTTTTCTTCACTTTAGAGAAAACTAAAAGCAATAATTTTCATCAAGCCATAGAAATTTAATTCAGATGATAGATATATCATTCCTAAAAACAAATGCGTCTAATATCGAATTGTTTTGTAGTCGCAATTCAATTTTATCATTACATTCATATACGTGTATGAATATAATATTATGTATATATACATACATACATTTATATATATATATATTGTTTGTTTATTTGTAACAAGCTACAAACCAAAGCTCATCAATTATTTGTTATTTTTTTCCTTATGTCTTTTAACGGATTGAGATACTTCTATAAAAGATTTTTATTTATAGTTGTTTTGTGATATTTGTTACATTTAATTAAGAAGTTAAACATTAATAGTTTCTACTTTAACGCAATAAAATTTTTAATTTTATAGATGAGAAATAAGTGGACATTATTTGATAACCGCAAACTTTAAAACTTAATAAAATTTGTAAAAAATTAATTTTCTCTTCAATTATGAATTTATTTTCCTCTTGAAGAAAAATATAATATATGTTTTCTTCGCTTCTATCAAGATGTACATTTAACTTATAAATAAATCCTCTGAAAAACACCAAAATAAATTTACAGAGAGCTCATTAAGTCGATTACATAATTTTCTGCTAGAAAAATATATCCCTTTTAAGTCCTTTGTTACCGTTTCTATACTTTAATTACGGATAAATGTTTTAATCCCCTTTTTTGTGGTTTTACTAGAAAATAATGCCTAAGCTAAGTAATATTATTTACTTATCAATAAAATAATTTCTTTTTGATTTTTTTTCTTTTTTCTTTATTATCTATTACTAACTTTAATTCTAGAAAACAATTTTAATAGAGAATAAGGATAGTAAATTTTACTTAACTAGACTTGTGGCTAATAAATTATCAATCTGCTTAAAAATTTCAAAAAATCTTCATTTTTAACGAATCTTTTATTTATAATGATCAATAATAATAAATTGGGCTGAGAAATCTTTTTTTTTATTTTCCTGTGATGAGCTAAAAACTATAAAATATGCAAATACTATTTGATGTTCGGAAGTTGTTTGGAAGCTAATTCTCCTAATCTATTTTGCAGTTAATTTTATTGCAGGTAGTTTATTTAAATGTATTATAATGGTTTGTCAATGAACAACTAATTAAATTAAATTGAAAATTTTAGCTCTAATTAATATAGCAATTTTATTTTATTTGAAATGGAATTAAAATTTCAAATTTAGTTTCGTTCTAGAATTATCAATCACGGAATAAGATTTATGTCTTAAATAACTATTTATTTAAATTAATATTATTTATTATTAATATTTTTCAGTTAACGTATTTAAATTAATATTATTTATTATTAATATTTTTTTAAAAAATTCATTCATTGTAAATATTTTTTTACACCTTGTTAAATGTTTTTGGAATATTACATTTCTAACAAACATTAAAGATAGTATTTAATATGCTTAAAAACCGAATAGAGAAACTTGTGTCTTGATAATAGCTGTGATTAAATGGATTTTGTCAGTGTAACAAATACATGTACAAGGTTTTCCATTACAGAAAATGTTCTGTTTAAAAAGCGAGTTGAACTTAATCCTGTCTAATTAAACTATAGAGTAGTTGTTTAGAACTTTCTCAAGAAACTAAAACTACGAATTTGTATGGAAGGAGTAAAAGTACTTGATAATATAGCAGGAATATGAGAAAACTGAATACTTCAATTTCCAAATTTAAAATGAATTTAACGAATTTAGATGTCAGTTCTTCTAGCAGAATATCCATTGCTTTAAATCACCCTTTCTCTAGGCAAAAATGACCAAGGTTGCCTAGTGGTTAGGGTATCGGCCTTCCATTTGGAAGGACGGGGGTTCGATTCCCAATGCCGCCAAAGACCCACCGAGTACATGCGATATACGTGCTCGTTAAATCTGTGGAATCGAAAGTTCTGTGGTCGGTCGTTGAGCAGTTACCATGAGTGCAATGGTCTAGAGAAAATTTCCTCCCCCTTCAGATCAATGTCAAAATTAAAGGGAGTGGATTTTCTGGTGGTGCCATCTATCGGAGGACTAAAAAAAGAGCAAAGACGTACTTTCTCCTTCATAGTGCTCTGATCAGATCGAATCCCGCTCCCTATTGACTTAAATTTGCGTTGCAAGGCATAATGAGCTTGGATTGTCCAAGTGTCATAAATAACAATACAACAACAACAAGGCAAAAATTTATACCCAGCAAATGGTTTTAATATATCATTTACAATTGATAATGGTTTTTATATTGCTATCAATAGATTTTTTAACTAATATTTTTTAATATCATTTCTAAGAAAGAAATGTGTTTTACACAACTATGACAAGCAACTATTAGCTACAAGTCTTAACAATAAAAGAAAATGTTCCTTAAACTCAGATTTATAGAGTATTAGTATAGCAATACTTTACAATTAAAATGAAGGAAATGATATTGAATTTATCGCAAATAATTTGCAAGCGATTTCATAATCTGAATGTCATCACTTTGTTGTGAAGTTTCATATTTTCTGTGGTATGTTCAGCAAAACCAATCAACTCATCATCATTTACACATAACGAAAAATAGCCATGAGTATATAGTAAAATATTCTTTTTTATAAGCTTACTGTTATTTCCCGAAATTGCTTTTAGAATTTTAGATGTCTTTAAATAATGTTCAATAATAGTAGCACTCGTCACATATGGTTCAGAATTCTATTTTGTTCTCTGCTGTATCAGATTTTCATAAAATGTTGATCATTTCTCCAATATTTTTGCAGCAATATTTGGCATTCTTTTCTAATGTTGCATTTTTTGTACACAAAAACATATCTAGCACTTCTTCAATTGCATCACATTCCACTATATAGGCCAAAGCCATCATAACAAGCATCTTTCAATAACGGTATTACGGTCCGTCAATAGTTAATTTTTAATGAATTTGCTTATATGCAATGCAATAATTTTGTACAAGATTTTCCTTTTTTTAATACTCTTTCAATTTACAAACTTCACCTTTTTAACAAGATCCAAGTTGTCACATCTAAAATTCATTCTAATCCATCTAACATAATATTATTTAATGACTGACAATATTAAATTTCTTGTATTTTCTTGGAATTTCATAGATAATTAAAACACTCCATCACATTTTTCTCTAATATGTCCAACATTTTTCGAAGTAGTATCCATCTGTCCTTAAGATTTCTAAGCTAGGAGGTGTTTGACACTTAGGTTTTAATAATTATTTGCTTTCTCATTTAATTTTTTCACCTTCGCTTCAACTAATTTTTTTCAAACAAGTGTTTTCTTCATTTGAAACTGAGATCTATTTTTACTCATCATGGCAATATTTTGACCACACTATCATTAATTTATCTTTAAAAATTAAAATATAGCTAGAATATCAGATTTGAGCTAAAAGTTTTATTTTATCATAACTTTTTAAATAGGTTTTAACAATACTAGTATTCACAAATGTATAAAAATATCATCGAAATTCATTAATTGATATTTCACTCAAATTTCGTAATTATAATAATTTATAGTCGCCTAACTTGTCTAGTGGTCAGTGTGCCTGACTGCGGACAAGGAGGTCCTGGGTTCGAATCCCGGTTCGGGCATGGATGAACTTTCTCTCTCCATCCATTCTGTCTTTGTCCTTTCCTTGTATAAATGAATGGTTGCCTACCCTATAAACGGGTACCTATGGCATGTGTGTACTGAGGAAGTCAGACTCCACACCAAAATAGGGTTCAGTTGGAAAAGTGGAGCAGCGCACCCCATATTGCCAGCCTGGCTGGCACACAACAACAACAACAATACTCAAGTATTCACAAATGTATAAAAATATCATCGAAATTCATTATTGATATTTCACTTAAATTTCGTAATTATTATAATTTATAAAATGATAGAATAATTCTAGATCATTTATTAATAAATTTACTGTTTTTTATATAATTCTTTCCTTAAACTTATTAAACAACCTTATCTTCGGAACATTATTAAGTCCCAAATATCGATCAGAATAATTACACAAGAAGTTCTCCCAATTGGAAATGGAAACAACGTTAATCCGTTGCTTCAATATTTTTTTATCCCATCACTAATATTCAGGGACCATGATTAACCAGTCGAGAAGGTTCGAAAGCCCATTCACTTCAGCTCTATTTTCCCGGAAATTTGAAACACCCCCCCCCTCCACACAAGCCACTTGCAGAAACCATTCTCTAAGAATATATTCTTCGATCATCTTTAATGAGTTCCCCAAGGAGATTCCCTCTCCACCCTTTTTCGCGAGTCTTTCGTCTCTTCATTCTGCATTTCTCCCATTTCGTCTTTTTGTTTGCTTAATAGGAAGCTCTCTGGAAATCGTACTTCTAAGTCCCATTTCTTCCTCCTTGAATTGATGAAAGTGGAAGGTAAGGAAGTTCAGTTTAAAAATTATAGATGGTTTGTTAAGGCGGAAGAGGTGTGAAACTCCTCCTTTATATTTCCGAAGCAATCCTTTCCAATCTGGTTGTCCTGATGATGTGTTTAGAATTCCAGGAATCTTATTAATAAAAGCTGAAGTTTTCTATTACTAAATTGTTTTGCTTATTTTTACTTCAATTCTAAGCTCTCATCAGAATTTCTTATTATATCTACTTGCCAGATTCAAATAAAGAGACAGATAAAATATCTTAACTTAGTTTTGGTAATTTTAGGAATTATTAATCAATAATAAAAATTATAATAAGCTATTTTTCAAATCAAGTCGTTGCATTTTGCCTATATAAAGAGAAAAACGAAAAATGAAAGAACAGAAGAATGTAAAAACTAATAAATCCCTAAAAATAAAATCCCGAACAGAAAGTTCAGATTATTTTTACATTTTGTGTGAGCCTTTAAACTCATTATTAAATATTTGATAAAAATATAGAATAAAATAAATTAACTATTGATTACCACTGAGAATTGATACCAATGCATAGTTCAAGAGAAATGTTGATAATTAAGCTTATTTCCAAAATTCATACAAATGATCATTGATTCTTTAAGGGGAGATAATTGAATTCATGTAACAGAATTTAGTTAAGAATGTAAAATCAGGATAACACTCGGTTTACGAAATGTGAAATTTTAGTTTTAACTAAAAACAGTGGCATTGAGTTAATTTGAATGAAATTATTCCAGCTCAAAGCTCAATCATATGCTGCTGATATATTTCATCTTTAGCAATCATCCTTAAGTCACATTAATTTATTAATTATGAATATTATATGCTTGAATCTTATTGGATTGGCTCATATCTTATTAGTATAATTAAATATATATATATATATATATATATATATATATATATAGATAGATAGATAGATATAGATAGATATAGATACAAGACACGATAAAAATAACAAATGAAGTAATGACATAAAATACGCCAAATATTTTCAAAGAAAATTTTTTGATAAAGCACTTATATTAATGTTCAAAACATTTCTCATGTAATGTAAGTTCTTATCAAGTACCCATTTACACATGTATTTTGACAAGATTTTGCTAGATATTGATTTAATGCTCCGTAAGAATTCTTAGCTCACTTCAATTTTGCTTAATATATTTCAAAGTGGCATTTTATATATACTGCTACTATAGTGAACATTTTCATATGGATATATATATATATACATATATATATATATATATATATATATATATATATATATATATATATATATATATATATATATATATATATATATATATATATATATATATATATATATATATATATATATATATATTATAGAGATTCCCTACATTGATATTTTTAGTTATATTTTATGATTACAATAATCGAAAGGGGAAGGAAAAGCAAAACCTTAGCTTATTTCATTTATATATATATATATATATATTTAATTTTATATAATTGCAATATAACATTACTAAGTTCAGTAATGAACTACTCAGTGAGTAAATTAATTCAGCAAATAATTGATAGTTTTTTTTTGATTTCAATAAATGTATTAATAAATAATATAAGCAAATAATATTGAGAAAAAAAATTTTCTTCTTGTTTATATTAACTTAAATTTGTAAGAGCTTCTCCATTTGGGAGCTAAATAAAATGTACAGTACTTTTCTCTCAATCGAGTAAGAAACAAATTTTCATTTAGATAGCAACATTTTGAAAGAAAATGAATATTTCATGAGCAAAATTACTTTGCATTTATATAAATAATATTTTGTTTTATGAAATATTTTGTGCCCTTTACTTCACATATTATGGAAAATTCTGCTATAGAATAATCATTTTTTATTTGTTTTTAGAAAAAATTGCCAAATTATATAAAATATTAAATTATATTTAATAAGTTATTTATTTGCACTCGGGGCTACCAGAAATAAGAACAAAAAAATGCATTCAATTTGATAAGTTAAGATAAGTCACAAATAGTAAAATTACTTTGTTCTTCTGAATGCGTGATATGGATTAAAGTCTACGTTAGAATGAAATGGAATCAATACAATCATAAAAACACATAGTGGTAACAAATAAAATTCAAATGTAATAAAAGCACACAGTGGTAGCAAATTAAACTTAAACGTGATAAAAAAACACACACAGGGGTAGCAAATGGAACTCATAAGTATTAAAAAGACACACACACACTGTGGTAGCAAATAGAACTCAAACGTGATAAAATACTCACAGTGGTAGCAAATAGAACTCAAACGTGATAAAATACTCACAGTGGTAGCAAATAAAACTCAAACGTGATAAAACACAAACAGTGGTAGCAAATAGAACTCAAACGTGATAAAACAACACACAGTTGTAGCAAATAGAACTCAAACGTGATAAAACAACACACAGTTGTAGCAAATAAAACTCAAACGTGATAAAAAAAAAACACACGCACACACTTTGGTAGCAAATAGAACTGAAACGTGATTATAAAAAACACACAGTGGTAGCAAATAGAACTCAAACGCGATAAAACACACACACACACACAGTAATAGCAAATAAAATTCCAACTTGATAAAAAAACACACAGTTGTAGCAAATAAAATTCAAACGTAATAAAAATTTAAAAAAAACCAATTGCATAACAAAGACTCAAAAAATTTTAGTTTTAATGGTAATTTGAAATAAATTCAAAATATCTATCGATTTTCAATAAGAAAAAGTGTACCATAAATCGTTGGAAAAAATAAAAAATTTATTACCTAGGAAAAATTATATTCCATCATAAAATTTCGGAACTATTTTTTTATTTTTATATATCTATATATATTTTTATATATTTATATATGATATATATATATATATATATATATATATATATATATATATATATATATATATATATATATATATATATATATATATATATATATATATATATATATATTATATAGGTTTGAGATATTACATATATATATGTAATATCTCAATCAATAAGCTCATAAGGATGAGTAATAAAACAAAACTATTCGATTTAGCCACCAATATTAACAACCTCAAGACAGAAGCATTCAATCCAACCAATGTCTACATTTTCAATTCATTTATCTTAAGTTAAAAAAGCTTTAATCTCAGCAAATACGCTTCTTTATTAAATACCCCATCTTTTTCCCTGATTCATTCTTTTTAGATATGCAATCAAGTAGCAGCTGTTGAAATCCAACTGCAAGTGAATATGGTGCATTGAGTAGCAACTCAAAATGCAATTCATGCCATTTTACCATTAATGATTTTGAATTGTGAAACAGAGCATTATCTTGGTAATAGAGAACATTTTTGTTCTTGAATTGGAGCTTTTTGTCTGACATTCGTTCCTTCAGCCTATAAATAACACCAAATAATAGTCGCTGTGGATGGTTCACTACTTTTCAAGGAAATGTATGAATAAAGTATCTGGGGCATTTCAAATTACGCAGGCCAAAGCCTTGGAAACCGACGATGATTTTTGTTCGCTGTTCGTCAATTGCTGACTGCTTAGTTGTCTGTCGATTTGATTGGAAATCGATGTAATGAATCCATGTTTAATCCATTGTAACATACCGCATGAAAAAATACCTTTTATATTGAAACGAAAAAGAAAAAAAACTTTTATATCAAATGGCATTTTCAATCGCCGATGCATTGACGTTTTTGTCTACTGTATCAAAAAGTTCAGACTTCAAATGGTTTTGCAACAACGTCCATCTAATATCGAACAAAAACCATTTTTGCTTTACATTTTATATTTTCTCAAGTAACTGTCGCATTGAGCTGCTGGAGAGTACAGTATTATCCCATTCGTACAGCCACTCTTAAAATCAACTTTTCGCTTGTTTGTCTCAATGGTACAAGCAGAATAACATTTATTATGATATTGCTTTACTTAAATGGCATTTCTTTCTTTTTAAAAGGAAAGGCTTTATGAACACAAAAATTCAGTTTTCCATTGTTTGAAAAATTACAAAAATGGCTTCATAAGAATTACATGACATTGTGGAATAAACGACAGTTATGTTTGAAACTTCTACATTTGTCATTTTAAGAAGCATTTCCTAAAATCCAATAAATGTGAATATTTTCGACCTTTATATGTTGTTATAAGGGATATATATATATTAGGTTGGGGAAAAAATCCATTTTTTTTTTTGGTACATGGCTGTAGTGATTGATGTCTTGTAATGTATCAATCAAGCAATTTCAAATTTATGCTCGTTGTTATGATTCCATTTCAAACTAAAAAAAATTCTTTTGTTGTCTTTTGTTTGGTCCAATCAGTTGTGAGTCACAGGGTGTAAAAAATAGAAGTCAATATAGAGAAAACTGGGTATATTTCACAGTTTTTTTTTTTCATAAAGGCGAAAATGCAAGCCAGGCAGCTGAAATTGTGAATGTAGTTTATGTTGACGATACCGTAACAGCTAATTACGTGCAATTTCAGTTTTGTCGATTCCATATAGGCATTCTTGATGTTAAAAACGCACCTCCCACAGGCAGGCCCGTCGTTGAAAATATCCATAAATTTACCAAAATAATCGAAGCTGACCAGTATGTCAATTGTCGTAGCATCGCCCAAAAGCTAAAGATCGACTGTAAAACAGTTTTGAACCATTTGCACAAAGAAGATTTTAAAAGAAGCTCGATGTTTGAGTGCAACAGCAATTAACATTAAAAAACATGATGGATCGAATTTCCATCTGCGAATCCTTATCCAAACGGAATGAAATCGATCTAAGCGGATGGTGAATGGGGAGGAGAAATTGGTCGCATACGACAATATTGGGCGAAAACGATCGTGAGAAAAGCGTATTTGAAAATAGCTCAAATGGTGGCTAAACCAGGACTAATGGCCAGTAAGGTTCTACTGTGTTTTTGTGGTACTAGAAAGGAATAATTTATTATGAGTTGCCTACCACAACAAGTTATCCACAACAAGACAATTTAAAGCTAGCAATTGACCAAAAAAGGCCAGAATTGACTAAAAGAAGAGGTGTTGTGATTTATAGAAACAACGCTAGGCCGGAGACGTCATTGGTGACTCACCAAAAACTCTGGGAACTTTATTGGGAAGTTTTAATGCATCCGCCATATAGATCGGACAGGGCACTAAGTGATTACTATTTTTTCTCGCATTACAAAGCTTACTGAGTGATATGAAATTGGGATCAAGAGAAGATTGTAAAAATCGATTACTAGGGTTTTTGCCAATAAGGAACAAGACTTCTATGATAGAGTCGTTATGAAGCTACCTTTAAAATAGCAACAAATTATACAACAAAACGCATATTTGACCCAAATTGGACAAATCAAAACATGTTATATAAAGTCTGGAATTTCAGGCAAAAATCCCCCAATCTATTATATATATATATATATATATATATATATATTAAAAAATTTAAATTAATTATATATAGTGTATGTTTTAAATATATATATAAAAAAGTATTGCTATAGGAATTGATTTTCCCTAGTATTTTTAAATCAAAATGTATAGTCGAACAATGAATGGAATTAGTTAAACATTCCAAATATAGTTTTGAAAAGCTTTTATTGAGAACAAAAGCTTAGATTTTTATTCATATGAAATATTTCTTTTAATTTATGTTATTTCAATATATTCCAAATTAATTTTTAGGCGGTGATCAAAAGAATTATAGTCATTTTAAAAAGTTGAAAGGAATTACTTAAAATAGCTGATGATAAAATCTAAAAAAATAATTTTCCTTTTATTTTATCCAAAACTGAAGTAAAATATATTATCCATTAATAGTGTATACGAATAATTATTTCTCTTTTTCAATTAAATTTTTAGCTATTATCGAAGAATTTTTTAAAACATTATTTGAGTAGTGTTTGCTTTTCAAGTCAAATCTTTTTCTATAATCATAATTATCTTGCCTTATCAATTTTAATTTTGAGCTATACAAACTTTAAGCAATTTTTTTAATTTATTGTATGAAATCACTGTTATTTTTTGTAAGTTATTTAAGTGTGTATAACATTTTAACTACTTAAGAAAATAGCGCAAGGTTATGAAGGTTTTATTAATGGCAAATTGAAAAAGATCCAAAATTATGAAAGCAAATTTTTTTTGTAGAATTTGTGAAGCGTGATATGTTTAGTTCTCGTGAATGAGAAGTTTAATAATATGCTAGAAACTCTTAAAGGAAATTTTAAATGAAACATTTTCGGGAATAATTTTACGATATCAGTTACACATTTCTGGATTAATTTCTTCAACATAATTAATTTCTTTGTACTAGTGTTACTAATTAAAGTAATGTTTTAAATTGTGGGATGAATCTGTAACATTGGGGGAAGTTATAGAAAACGATATCATTTTGAAAAAAAAAAACTATTAAAAATCTTATTTTTGGGAGTGATAAAATTTGGTACCTTTTATCTAAAACGAACATTTTTACCTCTTTCATTTCTGTATTACTACAGAAAAATTATAAGTTTTGCCCTTAATTTATAGCTTTATCTAATAAGGGAAATATTAAAAAACAGAAAAAGACAGTTAATGTAACCTTGTAGCAAAACCCTGTTTCTTTTCTATGTCATTCATAATGAGGCGGTATAATATTTGTTTTATTCATTAGAGATTAATTTAATGATATCAATGTTTCATTAATAAGAAAATAAAATGAAATCAATAAAATAAGGCCATATATATCCTGATAATCTTAAAAAATATATTTAAATAAATTTTTCTGAGCAAATGCGTTTTAAATAATATTGATGTATAATTATTCTTTTAAAATTGATTTCGCTTTTTATACGAAAAGTAAATGCAAATTTAATGATTAGTGGTACTTTTTCATTTTGAAACCCTTTATATTTTATGATAACAAACTACTTAATTGAATATAACAAAAATTTGGTTTACTTAAAGAAAGATCATAAATTAATAATGATACTTTAAGAAAAAATTAACATTTATAAAGCAAATATCTCTAATGTATCAATAAAAAAAATATTTACAAGAATATGAAGAAAATAAATGCGCAGCACAAAAAAAGCCACAATTAATTATTTAAAACACATTTATGTAACACAAACATATTTAAGCAATGATGCATCTTCATTAAAAATGCATTTAAATAAAATCAATTTGTTTAGTTAGAATCTATATTACTTTTCATTATTATTCATTTGAGAATTTCAAACTATAAAAAAATCATCTGCTTACTATGATGATGAAATTTAACTTTTAATAGGAATTTTATTACCATTTTCGAGAAGTGTACATGTAATTTCGAAAATTCAAATTTAAAAATTTTCTACAAATTTAGAAAAAGGCAAGGAATGTTTTTGCCGTTTAAAAATTTAATTATTAAATTAACATCAAACATTTCAAGTAATTAATTAATTTTAAATTAAGCACGTTAAAAACTGTGTTCATAAACTGAAAAATTTGGGAACAAATATTTTAAATTTAAGTTTCAAGTTTTTTATAAGAAATTAAAATGCTATAGTTTTAAATATTTCTTCTCTAATGAATTGATGCTATATACTGATTCATATGTTTTAAACACTATAATTAGAGAAGCATTTCAATGAAAAATATATCTTATTAGAATTCGTAGTAGTGGTTGTAATTTAGTAAGTAAATGTAGGAGACGATACTGTTTCATGCCAATTATGGTGCGTCGACATTTTCTGAGCCAGCTGCTTAGCAGGAAATATTCCGTAACTGTAACTTCATTACATGACCTCATTATAACAGCTTGCAGCAAATGACATATGCAGAGAAAGGAAGGGTTTTTAACTACTAGTTGCATAATATAATATAATTTCTTTACAATTACCTTTTTAAATTATAATTGTTACAAACTTATACTTTCCATTATTACTTTTAACAACTATAAGATGATATAAATAAGCATTAACCTGGAAAATTATAATAATGGTGTTGCATAATTTGCGTTTATTATTAAAATTTCGTTTCGCAATAAAAAAAACTATCCAAACATAAAAAGTACGCATAAGTGAAGAAAATTCAGTAGTATGAAATATAAAAACTTTTTTATACATTACATGTAAAATAGGGCTGTATTAGACTAGTGGTCAGGGCAATGGCCTTCCGACTAAAAAGGTGGGGTTCGATTCCCAATGCCACCAAATACCCAATGAGTACATTTCATATACATGCTCGTTAAATATGTGGAATCGAAAGTTATATGGTTGGTCGTGGAGCAGTTACCATGGGTGTAATGGTCGGGAGAAAATTTCCTCCCCTTCCAGATCAGTATCAAAATTGAAAAATTGAATTCTTTTGGTGGCTCCATCTATTGGAGGAGATTAGAGCATAGTCGTATTTTCACTTTCGTTGTGCTCTGGTTAAAACGAAAGACTCACCGTAATGACTTAAATTCCCATAGTCAACGACATAGCGAGCTTGGCTGGTCCAAGAGTCTTAAATAACAACACATATAAAAGGTATTTTGTTTGATGAGAGAGTCATTTAAAAATTCTTTTCTTAATAATACAATCATAAAACCTGGGTTTTTCATACAAAATATTTCTCTACTGATCTTGTCTAATTATGACAATCTTTTAAAGAAAGTTTTTTAGATGTTTTCACATCATATATACTTTTATATTACTCTTTACATCCGAGACTTTATTACTAGTTTTGTTCATTGAATATAGGTTTTTTTTTTTTTTTGATAATTTTCAGAGCATACTCTCTTGCTATATTTAAGATGATATTCCAGCTATTTTTCAAAAACTGAATTCAAGCTAAATTCATCTTCTTCATACTGAAAGTTGCAAAATGCTTAATTAATAGAATAATGAATGTAATCTAGACATATTTAACTGTGACGTGAGATTTTTTTTCAAATGAAAATGATATAGATATTACTGTGTTTCGTTATTTATCATGGTCTTCAAATACAGTGATCTCTAATCCACTTAGTATTCTAAAAGACATTTAGGAGTACTTTAAACACATAAGACAACAAACTCATTATTTATTATAAAATAACTGACATATACAATAATGGTTCCTTATACCTTGATAGAGCTCTGGCAGCTCAATAGCTCCAATCCGCTTCCCCTATCAACAAAGTGAAACATCATTCGCCACGGGCAGGGATAGATAGGGTGGTAACCACTTTCTCCCTCACCGTATAATGGAATTGTGTTGTTGTCGTGTGCCAGCTAGGCTGGCATTATGGGGTGGTTGCTCCACTTTTCTAACTGAACAATATTTTGGCGTGGAATCCGACTTCCTCAGCTCACGCATGCCATAGGTGCCATAGGTACCCGTTAGGTAATCATTCACAACCCATTCATATAAGGAAAGGACAAAGACAGGCTAGATAGAGAGAGAAAGTACATCCATGCCCAAACCGGGATTCGAACCCAGGACCTCCCTATCCGCAGTCACGCACGCAGACCAATAGACAGATTGAGTGGCAATGGAGTTCTGTGGATTGGGTAAATGATTATAGTTATCTGTGAATTCTAAATCCTTCAGTAGTAAGTGGAGTGGATGTTGAGAGAGGAGGGGCTGCCAACTCAGGCATGACCTCGTCTTCTAGTACTTGGTAATAGGCGAGTACAGATGTGACTTCGTCATATAGCACTTGGTAATAGGTGAATATCTAAACGCATTAACTTTAAGGTACAGCTCTGGTCTCCGCTGCATAGTTATGTATGTATGCATATGCTTCAATACTAACATAAGCCTTTTATATTTTAATTGAAAATTTTGCTTAATCGAAAGAGAAATTGCAGCTTGTAAAATATCCTGAAATGCATGCTGTTGAATATACATTACATTTACAGACCAGAATCCCTCAAAGAAATCTGCGTTTTTTTAAATTTAATCTATTTATTTCAAATTATTTTATATACTTAAATTTGAGATTATATCTTTTTGTATTTTATTTTATTAATTTTAATTTTCCTTGTTGATTATTTAATAAGGTATTACAAAAAATAAGATTCCTTTTCAACAATGAATGATCGTATGAATTTCTAGAAAAATACAAAATGTTTCTTTTGAATTCTCATTTTCGCTTACGGGATTTTGCATCTAAACGGAAATAAGCTGAAATACGCCTAGAAAAAATATTTTTCCAGGATTTTTTCTGCATAGAAAACAGTTTCTTTTACTATTTTCCTAAAATTTCATTCATTGAAATTTTTGGGATTTTTTTTTTCGATAAATGTAGACGACTTTTATAACGCATAGTTCTTTAAGAACGCTTTTATTATTTTAATTCCAAAGTTAATTTTTACCGCAAACTGTTATTTTTTAAATTTAGTCTTTCATTCTTTTTGAATATATTCCTTTTGAATATCTTCAATATTTTAATGTGTTTTCTTATAATCGTATTTTATTTTATTCTTGGATTGACTTTAATTACCAAACAGTAGGCTACACTTGGCATTTTAAAAAATTACTGCATTGGATTTAAATAAATTTATTTAAAAATATTGGAAATCTAATCAAAGATAAAAATATATAAATAAGGAAACAAAAATTTCGTGAGAGTTGCATTTGTAAAAAAGTATATTAAATTTATGTCGTTGTAATTATTTATGACACTTGAACAAAGCAAGCTCGCTAGCTGCGAAATTAAATCAGAAGGATTCGTCTTTCGTTTTTTAATCACAGCACCACGAAGGTGAAAGTAGGATTTTGGTGTTTGACTCCTCCGATAGATGGCACCAGCAGAGGATCCCCTCCTTCACTTTTGACTTTGATCTAGAGAGGAAGGTAATTTTCTCAAGACCATTATACCCATGGTAACTGCTCAACGAGTGACCACAGGACTTTCGATTCCACCAATTTAACAAGCACGTATATCGCGTGTACTCGATAGGTCTTTGTCGGCATTGGGAATCAAACCCAGCCCTTCTGGACTAAAGGCCGATACCCTAACCACTAGGATACCACGGTTCCTATTAAAAGTGTTATCGTATTAATTTCTTTTGACTAATTAAAATATATTTGTCTTATAAATTCTACAACAAACTGCATTAATGATTATTATATTTGCTACGTAAAATTTAGGCATTTTATTAATTTTTCATAAAATTAACATTAGTTACCCGAGCTGATAAGTTATTGGCACATTAACAAGGATTTTAAAAAATTTGCTGCAATTTTCTGAAGTATCACAAATTATAAATTCCCACCCAAACACCCACTTTTCTCTTATATTGGTGATACAATTAACATTATAGACAATACACAATGAATACGAAATACTCTTAACATATTATTAGTGATGGAATAATATAATAAAAACAATTCCTTTATATAAAGTGACCTTATTACAGACAAAAAACAACATAAATGCTATTTTACAAGCAGTGTATTCACTCATATTGCCATTTTCAGCATCTCTGTCTAAAACAAACCGATAACCATCTCTTAACGCCATTATCTAATAATGATATTGCTAAAATAAAGAGAAGGGCATTCATCTTCTTTTGAGAATCAGCTAATGAAGTGTGTACTTACCGATTGGAAGATTTCCTTTCCATCGATTGGCATTTTCCTTCCGAAACAACCGGGGACCCAAGGAAATTGTATTGAATCCCTGAGGCACAGTTTACTCTTAGAGAATGTACACACCACTTCCCAGATTTCGATTGCCAAGAATCTGCTTCATCATGATTCATTTACTGGTGACGACAAACACCCCGCTCAAGATTTCAAATAATTGGAAGAGGACGATTTTTGTTTCCATAAAAATACTCAATTGATTACTGATGCTCAAGGGAAGTATTGTGTTATTATGATAAAATACCACGTTATAAAAAACACGTTAACACCAAATGAAAATTAATAAAAGTCACTTTAATAATGAAAGTTACTATAGTTAATAAATAAATAATAAAAGTTACTATTATTATAAATCATTTAACATAAATGAGTAAGAAAGTTGATTTTCCTTATAATTAAGAATTTGAAATACTTTGAACCACACTAAAATATCTTTTATGACAGAAAATTATGTTCCACATCTTTCTTTGTAGAAGTTCTAAAGTTCGCCGTATTTTACCAAAATTGGTATCATTAGAAAGTTTTATATATATATGTATATATATATATATATATATATATATATATATATATATATATATATATATATATATATATATATATATATATATATATATATATATATATATATATATATATATATATATATATATAATTTCGTTTATTTTAAAATTATTAAAATTTTGGGATATTATTTTATATAAAATCACAATTTTGCACGTTTTTCAGTTTATTTCATTGTTTGATTTCATATAAAAGAAATTTTCCTGGGAATGAGAAAATTCTAAAAATGAAAATTTACAGATCAGTTGCTTATTAGCTAATGCTATCTTGAAAGTTCAGATTAGAACAACTTAACTAATTTTTATGAATAAGGAAAATATAAAAAAACAGCCTATTTAATATTCTTTAAAATTGGGAGTTATCACAGAATTCATATTAAAAAACTAAGTAAAAATGTCTTCTAAAGAGAAAATATTTATTTTTCTCAGTTAATGAAGTAGATCATAAAGATTAACATTTTTTGAGGAATATTAACCATAAACTCAATTGCGCTGTATCCAAAGTGACAAATATTTCAAAACAGAATGTGAAAAATTAGGTTAAAAATAAATAATTATTTCCAACGAGTAAATATCAAGCTCATTCCATAGAAAAAATTTCAAGAATTGAATATTATGCTGATATTTAAATAGCATATTTTAAGAAAATTAATGTTGTATATGAAGAAACTTATCTCTTTTTCAATAAATTCTTTTAGAAATATTTAAGGAATAATAGGAAACTATTTCATTCAAAACTAAAGCTTGTGAAAATATAAAACACTGAAACATTCTAGTCCATGATATCAGCAGTTAAAACACTGTCTGAACAGCTAATATCACACACCAAATTTTTCCTTTGTTATACAGATATTCAAACAAGTAAATATTTCAGATAAGACCATTTTAATATTTATGTCTTTAAGCTATAAAAATAATTAAATTATTGTTTGGTTAGAAACAGATGATAAAATTATAATCTTTCAACATATGTAAAGAAATTATAATTTCTTTATTTTCAGAGATGCAACTCACACATTGTGTTAGTATAAAAGATTTTTTTCCCAGCCAAAACATGTTTAACATTGGTATTTTATTATTGAGCCTTTTTAGCCACTTTTAAGCCAATTTATTTACAAAATGTTTCTAATAAAAATTTTAAATAAAATTTTTAAACAATAACAATTTTTGAGGAAAGTTAGATGTTGTGGAGAACTATTCGTGAACATTTAGAAGAGAAATTAAGATTATAAAAAAAGATTTTTTCTGCTTTTTCATCAAATAAATCAGTTTGTTATTTTGTTTTATGATGTAATATAAATTAATGAATGCCATTTTATGAAAATGCATAAGTTTAATATAATAAGATCAATAAAATACGATTTTTTGTGTGAAATATTTAACACCAAACTTGTGTTTCATTAGAAAAAAAATGAACTTATACCAAAGTGAAATTCCTTTAATGCAGATCCTGCAGTCAGTATCATTGGCCTTACATTAGTATATAATCATTGAGCTTTTTTAATCACTTTTATCTCAATTTATTTACAAAACGTTTATAATAAAGATTTTAAATAAAATTTTTAAATAATAACAATTTTTGAGAAACTTAAGATGTTATGTGGAGAACTATTCGAGAACATTAAGAAGAGAAATTAAGATTATAAAAAAAGATTTTTTCTGCTTTTTCATCAAATAAATCAGTTTGTTCATTTTGTGTTTTATGATGTAATATAAATTAATGCATGTCATTTTATGAAAATGCATAAATTTAATATAATAAAATAAATAAAATATGATTTTTTGTGTGAAATATTTAACACCAAACTTGTGTTTCATTAGAAAAAAAATTAACTTATACCAAAGTGAAATTCCTTTAATGCAGATTCTGCAGTCAGTATCTTATTGTGATAATAAAATATTAAAATATTAGAAATCATTATTGCGCTCCTCAAATGCACATTATTTAAAGCAATATTTAAAATATTTTTTTAAATTGAAAACAATTTTATAACTGTTTTACATATCAGGATTATAATCATGCTAACATGCAGTAAAATTGTTATGATTACTGAATGAACTTTTGTACTTCATTAGATATAATATTTTTGAGAAAGAAGGATTTGAGCTCTCACAATTATAGCATTTTGAATAAAATGAGTTAAAATTCTCAGCATTCATTAAGATATAAAGAATTCTTTTATCTATATTTAAATGAAATTATATCCAATTGTAATATACAGGCTATGATGATATTTTAGCATATTTATTCTTTAGTCTTTTGTTAGTTGAAATTTACCTCTGGTTTGCTAAAAACCAGTGAAATTCTATTATCAATTTTAATATTTTTACCTACAATATTTTTAAATATTTACAAAATAATCTATTTTGTATTTAAACAGAAAGAATAACTAAAAAATAAAATAATTAATAGCTTACGAAATTTTTTAAAAATTGCTTAAAAGCAAAATATTCAAGGGGAAATAAGTAAATGAGAAAGCAAATATTTGCATGAAAAACAAAACATTCAGAAATAAACATAAACTTTCATATGAAAGCAATTACTTTTGCTTTTAGAGAAGCTTCAGAAAAGAAATTAGAAGTGTAAGATATAAATAAGCTTACGAATTTGAATTTAAATGAAATTTAAATTTAAAAAAATAAAATTTCGTTTTTTTGCTTAGCAAACAATTTTAAATTACTCCTAACCTTTCAAATGCTAAATTTTTCTGCTGTGCAAAAAGAAATTTTTGTTAATTTTCATATTTTAGATTGTTTATTTAGATACAACGTTGGAAAAATGAGAGACAATTTATTTTCTCTTTAGTAATTTGGTGTTTCTGTTCTTCATAAAGGTAAATCTCATTGCTCATGGTTTATAATACTTCATCAATAAATATGATTAAAAAACGGGGAATTTCATATACATTTTATTTCTTAATTTTTATTTTTTAAATCCTCAATTGTAGACGTTTTATTAAGTTACACATTATAGTCAAAAAGAAACAGTTAGTATTTAACGACAATATTTAGCTAATCAACGGTAAAAATTTACAATCTTAAAATGCTAAAAATATTCAGAAAAATTTTGAAAGTACTTAATTTTGTATAAAGAATAAAATTTTGCATTTCATCTCCATATCAATAATTTTATAATACCAAAATGAAAGTATATACATACATGTTTGTGGTTAATTAACCGTTACCATCACATTTTCTTACAAGAAATTTTACATAAGAGTTTACGAAATTAATTTTACATAAAATAAATGTAAGCAGTCAGAAAATAAATTGTCATTAAACTGATTTTTTCTAACTTATCATAACATTTTTAGACAGTTAAAATTTTACTTTCTTGTTTATTTATTTATTTTTTTACATTTATAGTTCCATAATTTTAGAAGAAACAATGTAAAAATATTTTTTTAAGATTTCGTGAAACGCAAAAATATATTCATTTATATTACTCATCAAAATATACTGATACGCATATTTAAACATATTTTTGCGTGTTAAACGAGGATCATAAGGAAAAAGTGCACAAAAAATTCATAAATAGCTATAACAAAAGCTTTTTACTACATAAATAATGTGATATAGACGAAACGAATAAAAATTTCTCACTAAAAATATAAGTTAAGGACTTAATAAGACACAACAAAATGTTTTGAATACAAAATAAATAATTAAATTAAACATTGAAGCATTTTATGAAAATGTTAATTTTTTATTTTAAAACGGAGAAATGTTTAAACTGTACTCTTCAATACAACCCGTTGTTGTCCTAAACAATTCAATTTTTTTTTTTGATGAATAGAGGTTAGTAATAGCTTTTATCTCATGAAGATATTAAAATTGATTTTTTTACATTGCAGCGTACTCCATGATGAATTTCTGAGACGACGTTTGTTTGATAAATTTCTTCCAAGTTTTGCAATAGCTAGACACATATGTTAAAAGCCTTTTTTTATGACTTCAAACTTGTTTTGAAATTTAGATCCATTTCGAGAAAGAGCGTTTCTTATTTACTGAAAAGCTACATACATTTTATGGTTATTTTGTCCCTGTTTCTGTATGTTCATAAACTGTTAAGTTATGGATAATGTCACGATCATTTACATTTACATTCATAAAAATTATGTTAAATTCACTTTTTCTGAAAATATCAAGAACTTTTCAACAGGTATTATGAGCAAACACTAAGACTTCTGATGATAATATTGTTCCATATATTTATATTAGCGACACACTTAGGAAAGATGGCTTTCCAACACGAAGACTAAAGTGGAAAACATTTTATTGATTAAAAGATATGTAAGTTTGCTTTTGAAGTTCACCATTAACTTATATTGTTAAGAGGTAAAAAATGTGTTATGAAGGAGGCTGTTGGAGGCATCGATACAACTTTGAGATCTATAGGATGCTAAAAGACCATGACATTATAAAGACCATCAAGATAAATCGTATAAAATTTGCAGGACACATTTGCCGCCTAGACCCCTCCACCCTGACATACAAAATCTCGCATTACAAACCCATCGAAAAAAGACCAAGGGGTCAGCCTAAACTCAGATGATGGGATGCGGTAGATGAGGATCTTAGCTTTTTAAAAGTGAAGAACTGGAGGTCTGTCGCCAAGCAAAGGCCGGCGTGGAAAAGTGTTCTAAGGAAGTCCTTGGCCCACCCTGGCTTGTCGAGTCAATAGAAGAAGATGAAGAAGAAATATGTGTAATAAAGTGTCCAATATATATGAAAATCGTGAACATTCTGATGTAGTATGTAAATACACACAAATAGAAAATAAGTGATATCAACAGTTTTGAGTTTAACTTAATGTCGTAAGAATTCGAATATTCAAATACACGAATAGAATCTTGATTAAGAATATATCGCATTATAATTGCACAAAAAATCATTTAAAAAGAGCGTGAAAAAATGGCTTGAAAAACAAAGCTCACACACACAAAGTGATTTCTGTACAATCATTCATTTTTTTTAATTTTCCACGCTTTTTTAATCAAACAGAAACTATATTATCATTTATTATATTAAAAATAATGAATAAAGCTTCTGTAATCTGAATATATTGATGAATTTGGTAACCGTTTTATATGGCTTGATTTTATTTTTGTTATGGTTTCTGGATCAGTATTTTCTTACGTTAAGCATAGAAATAATTTTTGGCTATTTTGCTAATAGATTCTTATTTTTGCTATCATTTTTTGTTTTTTATTATTTATCGAAATTTATTCCGTAAAAAATGATGACTTAATTTCAATCCAAATATTGGATAAAATTATTAAAAAAAAACATATAACTTGATTTGAAACTTTGTGCATGCAGCATAAGATTTACCCAATAAGTTATGTAGCATGCAAAGTTTAGTTTGTAGCATCCAGTTTGAGCCAATTTTAAAAAATTTTTATGGAAAAATATTATTTATTTTTATTAACTCTAATTATATTAACTTATATAATAACTAACTATTTAATACTTTTGAGAATCGAGATATCATATGGTGTTTTATGCTGGTATTGCTGTTTTACGACAGTAATTGCTAATGATCATGAGATTATAATATAGAACTCTTATTTCTGAAATTTGAGAACTGTTTTTGAAGTTTATTTTTAAATGAAAATTATTTTTTCTTTTCTGACAAAACTTTAATATTGTTGATATGTAATACGTTTCTTTCTTCACATTTATTTTGTGTTCTACCAGTTTAAATTTGATGCTTATTTCTATTTGGCGATGTGAATATCCATTTCGCCAAACGTAAGCAATTTGACGCCAACTCTACCCCTATTTTAGAAGATTACCCAAATAATGTATTAGTTTTAAAAGACATTTAAACTAACAAATTATTGTTGTTCAAATTATTATTTGTATTGCACTTTTCGTATTCGAATATCAGAGTATAAAATATTTTTTGGTTGAATGTTATGTGGACACACCCCATCGATGAAATGCGGAACCAAATCGACAAATTATCGATGACAAACAGGGGGGATTCTTTTAAATTTCTAATTTAAAATACTTGTATATTTGTATTTAATAAAGCGATTTTCTCAAACTGCACTTTATTGGTTGTGATTTTATGACAACTACTTTTGCATGAAATTTTTTAAAAGTAATCCACAAACGAAGTTTTTTTTTTTCCTAAAAATATATTAATTGATATTTTTAGTGAGAAAAAATTTAAACTGCTGAAAATAGATAATTTCTTTAGAAATTTCAATAAAAACATAATAGTATTTTAATATTTATGAGCCAAATATTTTGCAATTAATTAAATAATTAGAAATAAGGGATAGAAAAAATATTTTATTTTAAAAAAATGCAAACGATTTTCATTCTAAGTAATTGATTAGAATAAAAATTAATAGAATATTTATACTTTATCATTTGGTTTTAAACTTTAAAAACATTTGCGCTTTTTTTAAAGGAGTACATTTTTTTATGATTTGCTGTTTAATATTGACCCATTGTTTAATGTTTAAAGCAAATACACTGCTAATTTTAACCGTTATTAAATGCAAGAGGTATGAAAGATATGATTGAATAGTGTATGAATGTTAATTTGATTTCTGTTGTTGTTGCTTATGACACTTGGACAAGCCAAGCTCGCTATGCCTTTGGTAGTGCGAATTAAGTCAGTAGAGAACGTCTTTCATTTGGATCAGAATACTACGAAGGTGAAAGTACGACTTTGCTCTTTTTAAAGTACCTCGTAATCTTCAACCACGGTCAGGTGACGAGGCACACACCTGAGCTGGCACCCTCCTCTCCACATCCACGCCACACCAGCGAAAGGACTTTGGACGTCACAGATTAACGTGGACACGTCCCCAACCCACGGAGTTCCAGCAACCCGGTGAAGGAGAGCACACCGTGGTCATCTTCCCAACCACTGCCCGCGGCAAATGATGCTTCACTTTGCTGAGCTTACGGGAAGCGGCGTGAAGCTACTGAGCCACTGGAGCTCAATTTGATTTCTAAATCGTATGAATGTTCAAAATGTGGTAAGAACATTATATTATATGAGTGAAATGATTCTACAGATTGATTTGAATGGATATATTGTAAAAGAAGTAAGGATATGGATGTCCATGATTTTTGTCGTAGTATAAGAAAATGATCTCGGCTCGAAATGAATAATTTAAGTATGTGTGATGTATTATGGATAACGAGGTTTTGATTTGGAAGATGTACGAATGAATTTGTTTTTAATGAAGTAAAAGAGAGCAAAATACTGTGGTTGAAAAGTACATGTTTTGTCAAGAGGTTTGCAGAACTTTTAGGATGAGAGAAAGTGGGAAGTTGGTGGAAAAGATATAAGTCTTGATGTGGATGAGAGCAAGTTTGGAAAAATGAAGTATGGAAGTGTGCAAAGCCCTTTTGAATGGTAATTGTGTGTTTGGTGAGTTTAAAAGGGGAGCGAATAAATGCTTTTTATCGAGTGGTAGAAAAAAAGTATGAAACAAAAACTTTTAAATGTGATAATATGATTAAAGAATGGTTGTTGCCGGAATCACTGATAATATCAGGAAGTTGAAAGGCTTGTGATTCCTTACAAGACGAAGAATTTTAGCTTTTAAAATGTATTACAATCTGACATTTAAAGATCAAGATACTGGTGCTCATACTAACTCATTAAAGGGATCATTATTAACCATCAAAAGACATTTGCAGAAACATTCTAGATACTTTAAGAATGGCTCACACCTTGGGGAACACACGTGGCGTGGGTCAACTGACCATCTTACAAATGACGGCGTATTTTGTAAATCATTGAAATATGTTTAAAAATTTATGAACCTGAATGTCAAGAAAAAGAAAAAAAGAATATATTTTTATTATTTAAATTAATAATTCTAAATTATAAAAAAGTTGGAAAACTTAAGAATTTTGTATTTGCCACTATGAAGTAAGTGTCATAGAAAATAAAAGTAATTATTCTTCAAAACTGAATTTAGAAATGTTATTTTTGTTAGTCATTTAGCTTTATTGACTAGTTATTGACCCCGGCGAAGAAGCATTACAAAAGATTTTTTAAAACGTTTGCGTCATTTTCCCGTTAAATAAAGACTAAGACATTGCAAAAAAATCCAATGTTATTCACATTATTTATATAGCTGTACTGCATGTTAAATTGAAACTGAAATCTTCAAAAGAAAAACTATTTTCATGTATAAACATAATTTTGTATCATGTATTCTTCGCGTTTTATTTTTTATATTTTATAGTATAAATCCTCATTTATGGGATATAATTATCATGTTTGAACTTTGCATTCCTGTGGTACGCTGTAAAAATTAAAATTTTATAAATCGTGTAATTATATATCGAAATCATATAAAAATCATATAATTATATATATAGCAAGAAATAATTCGAAGTTATGATATTCCAAAACCGAAATTAATTAAAATCGTATAATAATGGAAATGAAAACAAATACGCGATAATTTCGGAATCAGAATATTCAAATTCATAACATCTTAATAAAAATTATTGAAAAAAAAATCTTTCGAAATCACAATTTTCAAATAACATAATCACGTGATATTACGTCATTTTGGTTGGCGAGAAAATGTTTGGCGCCATTTTTCCAGCTCTCTCCAAGGGATGGGTCCAAATTGGGCTTTACCAGAAAAAACATGTTTTAACCCTGAAATTATAAATATAATGTTAGGAGACTTTTATCGATTTATTTCTTTATATCACTTATCTGATTAACACCTTGCTTTCAAAGATTATGGCTTTTGGATTATATCTTAGTAAAAAATATAAATAATAAATATTGCAATATTGTAACTGTTTCTAAATTTTCTTTGTCTGTGTATGGGCTTAGTGTTTCTAATGAGACTACTAAGAGTTTCTCTGAAACAAATACTGTATTGTGTTTAAAAGATTATCGTTAACTTAAATTGTTATCGTTGACTTATAAAATTAATTATTTTGTTAAATTTAATATAAATTGAAATGGCTCGATATTGTAACACAGTATAGAATTGATTTCGCAACTTATTTTAACATAGCATCTCAAAATGTGATTAATCAATCATGCAAATATTGCATTTCTACGTAGAACTGAATTATTAATATTCGTGAATTATTTTTTAAAAGTTTATCTTAACTTCATAAGAAACGTTGAACGAAAATAAGCCATAAAATGAAATTCAATCAGACCATTCACATGAAAATATATGATATATTAAAAAATTGGATCAATTAAAATCATTTTTAAAGAATCATTTTTAGATCACTAATAAAATGTACGACGTTCCTATTATTTCTTTGAATGTAGTTTTTTCTGTTTTTGTAATTTAATTTATAAAGTGAAAAAATGCAAACAATTTCACAAATATTTTTTAGTATTTCCATGTTTTCTCATATCATACTCTAAATTATTAGCTTTAACATATAATTGTGCATTCTTAATGAAAATATAAGGCAAATTGTATATATGACTTCAAATATTAATTTTTGGAAAAAGTGCAAAATATGCACAAAATAAGAGTTCAGACCTTTGAATTTTATTGTCAATATGTTCTCTCGAATTTAAAAATATATAACATACATTTTTATTTGTTTGACTAACTGTCTGAATATTCCAACAAAAATACAAATTCAGTCTGGCATTTATTTTCAACATTTTGATGACCCATATATAGCATTTTAAAATGAAAGAATCATGTCCATCATTCTTTAAAATTCATTTGGCATCCTCTCTAAATCATTTATCACTTATGTTAAAAGAAAATTATATTTTTATCACAACATTCAACAAACTATTCTATTATGGAAAAATAATTCAACAAATTTAACTTAGAATATATAACAATGAATTTTTTTTTTGAAATACAATAAATACTCACAATAAACTGAATTTACATAAGAAGAATTTTATATTTATTTTTGATATAAATATATTTACATCATGCATAGAAATGGAAACTACAAAAAAAAGAACGTATTACAATCATCTAAAAAGAAACATCTGTTTCTTTTTTCAAAACTAATTAGAGACAATGTTTTGCGTCTGCGTTGTAAAAAAAATATATATAAAATAATGTATGAATATTATGATGATAAAACAAACTAGAATATAATTTCAAAAAACTTGTTTACTAAATAAGCAATAGTTTAAACTCTTATTTATTACCAACAAAAAGCTGATCCATGTAGGAAAAACGAAATTACTTTCCGAACAACCTAATATATATATATATATATATATATATATATATATATATATATATATATATATATATATATATATATATACATACAGAGAGAGACAGAGTGATTAAAAATTTTATTATTCGATTTCTTTTATTTTTTATTTTGCTTTGAACATATCTCAGTCGTAAACGTTTTGGCATAAAAATTCTTATTATAAGCCAAATATTTTCTAAAATGTAAATAATTGCACAAGTATATATTAAATAACTTTTTCTAGGTATCATATTCAAATAAAAAGACATAATTCTCTTTAAATTTTTTACTTCTCCTGAATATTTTTTCTGCCAGAACTTTGAATTTTTATCCTCCAGTTTTTATAGACTTGTGAATTCAAACCAAAAAATCTAAAAAAAGAGTTATTCAAACTTTTTCTCCCGTTTTAAATTCTAAGGATCAAATGCAGGTTCAGTCACAGAGAAATCTTTCCAAAAAATTTTTTTTCTGATGGGACATTTTTAAATGTTCTTGAAATTCTTCAGAATATTTTTAGAAGTCAGATTCGCAGTCACAGCAAAAATTTTGATACTTGGTATTAAGATTATTTTAATGTATTTGAGTAGTTAATTTTTTGAATTATGAAATATTTTATTGTACATTAAAATTTAATAAAGAATTTATTCATTTGCAACAATGTAATGATTTTGTTTTATTAATCTTCTAACCTAAATAATCTAATAGTTTTCAATGATTTAAATTATTGAAGACAAGAAATTATTCTGGATTTTATTAATCTGGCATGGCAACACATTAACACCAATGAAGTTCCGATTATAATACGATAGATGAATAATTTTTCACTAGAAGAAACTTGAAAAAGAACTTAAAATCTTTTTGCATTTCATATCTCCCTAGGTGAATAAAATTAAATTCAATATGAATTAAAAAGAAAAAGTATGACTGATATATAATATTAATCAAGCAACCATGTATACCAAAATTATTATTAACTGACTTTTATGCTGAATATTATTTTAATAAATATTTTGACTACATGGTATGGAAAGTGCTTACAAGAACCAATGTACAAACAAGAATATTCCAAGAAAGAACTGAACATACATATACATATATATATATATATATATATATATATATATATATATATATATATATATATATATATATATATATATATATATATATATATATATATATATATATATATATATATATATATATATATATATATATATATATATATAAACATTCTATGCGGATATGTAATAAATCAAATAAAAAAATCAAATCAATTTGACTTTTCTAATCCAAGAGTTTTTACAGTAAGTATCATTAATGACCGGAAACATTATAAATAGTAAAAATCCCCATATCACAAAAAAACAGAATCTATTGCCATTATGCCAAGATCAAAAGAAGTATATAAATAGGAGATGAATTCAATGAGATAGTGTCTAAAATTATTAAATTTGATTTGATTATAGCCATAATTTTCTATTGTAAGTTTTTAATATTATAAAACTATAGGTATAGTATTTATTTCAGTTTATCTTATTTGAGAATATAATTTATATTACATTATAAATATTGTATTAATTACACATAATGTTTGCAAAATTTAGTTACACGCATACAGTTATTTCGTTCATTCCTAAGGATTCTAGATTTAATAAAAACACAATATAAGGTAGTACATATATAACAATTTCGTTATTGATAAACTATTTCTGTCAACAAAATAATGTCCTTTCATCACTACAACAACACGAAAAGTTTTTTCTTGCTTCTAAGCGATGTTTTTCCTATGCATCAATTTGCACACATAAAAGTAGTCTTCCGATTTCCAGTTTATTTCATTTGTAAATGTTTCACTGAATTAACACACTCTACACGCACTTTGCAAACTGTATCGCTTAAGGGTTTTAAATACATAAATTCAAATTTGTCTCTGAGAAAAAAATTAGTAAACTTTTTTTACACTCTAACTTAATTTTACAAAATTTTTCTTACCAGCAACATATTGTAAATAGATTAGAAAAGCATACATATATATAAAGCAAAAAAGTAAGAATTTTTAATTGTATATTTCAGATTATAAATCTTAAACTCTTTAGTACGGTCAAATACGAAAAAAATACAGTTGAATCAAGAAAAAACTTTTCTACTTATCATAGTAATGAAATAATACAAATTTGTTTTTTATTTTATAGAAATAATATCTATAATTAGATTGTTTAGTTTGTGCTATTTCATACTGTATATTCTGTATACCTAGAATCACAAAGATTAAAAATTCACATTTATATATATATATATATATATATATATATATATATATATATATATATATATATATATATATATATATATATATATATAATTTCGTGTCACGATGTATGTTCCCGATAAACTCCGAAACTACTGAACGGATTTTGATAAAATTTTGTTATCATTTATAATATGGTCCAACTTAAAAGATAGAACAGTTTTTATCTCTTAATTATATTGATCTCAATATTTATTATACGATATTAGTGTTTATTTATTGGTTAGTTTTGTAAGTTCCTAATAGGTGGCGGTTTAGCATCTAAGTTGCACAGGTATTCGGCAGATGGCCACGTGTTTATTTTTCTAGATTATACCATCTTCGAGAAAATTAACGTGCGCGCGCAAGCGCAAGGTTAAATATAGAATTTACATATATTTTCATGATGTATAATCATACTATAACAATTTTCCGTGAATCATTTTCATAATTATACTTTGTATTGTGTTATTATTGTGCAGTGTTCTTCAGTTTGAATATTTTTAATATTATAAATAGTAAAATAAAATTTTATTAATTGCTGTTTTTCTCCACTAATTTTCATACCACCTCGAAAACATGTAAGTATTTCTCGATAGCCTTTTGTTTATTTTTATTTTATAATTTGATAATTATTAATTTATTCAGCAGTACATTTTGATCTAATTTATTTATTCAAATGATAAATTCTTTTAATTATTTTTATTTCAGTATAATACCGCGGAAAAAATTTTTAGTTTTAATATTTTAAAATTGAAAAAATAATAGTTCTATGTCAATGTTATCTACCTCATTTATAACAATTTATTTTTAGATGTTTTTAATTTATATAGTATATTTTATAAGAGTAAGTCACTGATTACAAACTATAATTTAATATAAGATGAATAAAATGTAAATTCAGAAAGTATATGTTGATTTATGCTTAATTTCAAAATTTCGATACTTTACCTATTACTTTTAAATTTTGGTGAAACGTTTTATTTTTAATCTCATAAGAATGAACCTATTTTAAATTTTTTAGAAAATATTAATTTGATTGTACCAAAGAGTTAGTAAAAAATTCATTCAATGTATTATAATTACTCAGCCACAGCAAAGCGTGGCTGGGTCAGCAATTCTATATACATAAAAATTTCGTGTGTCATGATGTATGTTCGCGATAAACTCCGAAACTACTGAACCGATTTTGATAAAATTTTGTAACCATTTATAATATAGCCCAACTTAAAAGATAGAATAGTTTTTATCTCTTAATTATTGATCTCAATATTTATTATACGATATTAGTGTTTATTTATCAGTTAGTTCTGTAAATTCCAAATAGTTGGTGATTTAGCTGATACTCAGTTGCACAGGTATTCGGCAGATGGCGACGTGTTTATTTTTCTAGATTATAGTATTTCCCAGAGTAAATTAGCGTGCGAGCGCAAGCGCGTAGTTGAATATAGAATTTACATATATTTTCATGATGTATAATCATACTGTAACAATTTTTCGAGAATCATTTTTATAATTATACTTTGTATTGTGTTATTATTGTGTAGTGTTCAATTTGAATATTTTTAATATTATAAATAGTAAAATAAAATTTTATTTATTACTGATTTTCTCTACTAATTTTCATACCACCTCGAAAACATGTAAGTATTTGTTTATAGACTTTTATTTTTTTATTTTTCTTTTATTATTTGATAATTGGCTCTGTAATCGTGCTATTTTGGCAGCAAGAAACTTTGATGCGAACGAAATTAACTTTAATATACAACAGATGTTGCCCGGTGAGTTGATGTCTCTTAAATCAAACGACACAGTTACTGATGAAAACGAAGCCGTAAACTTTCCATTGAATTTTTGAATTCTCTGGATATGCCAGGAATGCCACCACACAATCTTCAGTTGAAAATTGGTTCACCAATTATTCCTCTACGTAATTTAAACCCACATCAATTATGTAACGGTACACGCTTAGTCATAAAAGAAATGACAGAAAATATTTTCTAAGCAACAATTTTGACGGAAAAATTTAAAGGAGATATCGTCCTGTTTCCACGTATTCCACTGATAGCGTCAGAATCTCCAATACCGTTTAAAAGGCTCCAATTTCTGATTTGTTTAGCTTTTGCGATGACCATAAATAAATCTCAAGACCAAACAATGTCTATTTGTGGTTTGGATTTGGAAAACACATGTTTCTCACATGGACAGCTATATGTTGCCTGCTCACGTGTAGGAAAACCATCAAATCTCTTCGTGTTAGCGAAAGACAGGTTATCCAGGAATGTTGTACACAAAGTAGTACTTAGATAATTTTAATTTTAATAATTTAAAATTGAAAAAATAATAGTTCTATGTCTATGTTATCTACCTCATTTATAACAATTTATTTTTAGATGTTTTTAATTTATATAGTATATTTTATAAGAGTAAGTCACTGATTACAAACAAAAAATTTAATATAAGATGAATAAAATGTAAATTCAGAAAGTATATGTTGGTTTGTACTTAATTTCAAAATTTCTATACTTTACCTGTTACTTTTAAATTTTTGCGAAACGTTTTATTTTTAATCTCATATGAATGAACCTATAAATTTTTTTAGAAAATATTAATTTGATTATACCCAAGAATTAGTAAAAAATTGATTCAATGTATTATAAAAACTCAGCCACTGCAACGCGTGGCTGGGTCAGCTTGTATATATATATATATATATATATATATATATATATATATATATATATATATATATATATATATATATATATATATATATATATATATATATATATATATATTACTATATTTACTAGTTAAATTCTTTGTTACTTTTTTATTTTTACTTATTTTCATAATGCAAGCAAATTAATAAAATTTGACTAGACGCTCACCATTTTAAAGTTTTTATTTACGTAATTTCCTGAAAAAATTGCGATTATATATACGTATGGTGCGGTTTACATTTTGGTGCATTTGTATCACGAAAATCTTCAATATACCGAATCATATTATTTGGAAGTATATATTAACGAATAATACAAATAATTTTGGAATTATTATTTTATATTTTTCTATCCATTACATAGAATATATAATCTACGTAAAGTCATATATATATATGAAATAAAAATGAACTTGTTAATTTACCGAATATGAATACATTTAAAACAAATTTCTTTCGAGTGCAAGATATATTGTACTTCAACCTTTAAAGAAAAATTCTCGCTCTTTAAATTAGTTTGTAATTTTAATATCTAAATAAAATGTTAACAAACCAAAAGCAAAAAGATGTTTAATCTTTTTTCATTTTTATATACTTTTATATTAAAATACGATTGATTGAGAAAGTCTCAATCGATTCTTAAAAACGTATGCTGTGTAATTACGAAATGTTTTAAAGAATTTTACTCAAACAAAAGCACTTAAAAATACTTCTAGCATACTAAACTGTCTCAAAATGTTTTAATAAATAAAATAAAAATTATTTCTTAACTCACCCAGTTTTTTGCGACAGTAGAGGCCATTGATGGAATCCTTCTTTTTCGGACATGGCATTGTTCATTCCTCCCGTTCACAGGTGGGAGAAAAATTCTCTCCTATTGTGTGTTCCCGTGATCCTCCGAAATTAAACGAGATCAAAATGCAAATGCGATACATTTTCCGAGCGAGAAAACAAAACGGTCGTCTGGGAATACGATAAACGCATCTGTTTCCAAACGTAAACAATTTTGAGGTGGAAAACGATATTTTACATTCAAAGGATAGGGAAGGTGTTTTGTAAGGTGGTAATTATGCACCCATGCGCGTCTGGTGAGTGATTTTATGCAAGGAAGACAGCTCAGTTTAAGCGAAGTCGCCCCTAATTGAATTTAGATATTCACACTTGTTAAGACTGGCTCCGTTGCGTTTTATAAAATAACTCCACCCTAACTCAGATCAGACATTTTCCAACGACATTTAACGCAACTTTCTCTTGTAGTTCTTAATATATATTAAGATATCTTTCATTGAATATCCCAATGGGACTAAAACTTGCTCTAAACTGGAATTAAAACTACGTTTATAAAAATTTCCTTTAGTTAATTTTGTAAAATAATTTAGTATTTTTCCAAGCATATTAAAGTATGTAAAAACTATTAAATAAAATTTTGAATGAAATAAAAATAAATAAAATATATAATTTTAATTTTTTATAAAAAAAAAAAAAAAAAATTAAGTACTTTTTTCCATTTCGCCAGCGCAAATCTCGCCAAGCGAAAATTAAGTCGCCAATTGGCGACAACACACAGTATACACATAAAAATTTTTAAATAATGTTTTGTTTTACATAAAATTTTTTTAAAATTTTATTTTATTGTTGTTCTCGTGTTCACGCTATGCGTGGAATGATGGGTGCCAGAGCCTCAATTTATTTACTTATTATATTAGATTACAATTTATCGGGTGATGCATATTTCAAAATTTTATTTTTTTTTTTAATAATTTTTATGTGAATTTGTTACGATTATTATTTTTTAAGATATATATTTAAAATTCGATTTTTTTCTAGAGAGATTTTATGAAATTATTAAATTTGTGTATTTAGCAACATAGTATAAAATTATGAAATGGAATAAAAAAAAGAGTCGAAATAAAGTCTTTGACAGTAAAAGGCCGTCACATGTTTTGGAAACGTAGCAGTAAAAGGTTACCAGCGGAGATATTCCCTCTAGCGCTGGTTGTATCATTTTTGGCGACTTTATTGCCTGCGCCGGCGAAATGGAAAGGTACCAAAAATTATTATCTATAAAATAATTATAATAAATAAATTTGCATTAATAATAAAAAAATATTAGAAGTTTTGTTGTATGTATGGAATTTAGAATAACTTTATATAATAATTATAAGAAGAAAATGTAATTGAAAGATTCGAATGACTCACATATAGAACATATTTGTATTTGCGAACTTGCAATCGATATTATTAACATTGTTAAACAAATTATTGGTAATGGACTGGAATGTACTATATTAACATATACTCGGCGGTACTCGGTTGATTCCGAACCATTTTGAAGTAAAGAGTAAAGTACACCAGACTCAAGCTTTTTCATCTAATTTTAATATTGCACTAATGGAAGAATATTTGCCCATGTTAAAAATTCATAGATATTTTAGATGTGTTACAATTTTTTAACATCAAATCTCTACTTGATCTTTAATTTCCTGTCTTACAAGTGATACTTTTACCGACAACACTCTTTTTCTCATGTTTGTAGGAATGTAAAATTATCTGAGTACCAAGCATGCTTGGGAACTAAACACTGGGGGTCTTACGTTAGGCTGACCACCCAACTGGGACATATGCATCGCACCCCACGGCCCTAGGTTATGAAAACAGTTATGGGCACTATAGGCCTTGGCGGACATGTGCCTGTCACGCCATGGAGTTTAGCTTAGTTTAGTTTAGTAGGAATGTAAAACGATATTTTTTATATTTTAGACTCATGAGACTGAGAACTCTAATGCGTAGGACATGCAAAAGTTCTTTATTTTGTTCAGAATACCTATTGCGTAAATTACTGGGTATAAAAGCCAGCAAGCATAATGGAATATTTAGTGATAAATAGTATAAATTTAGGTTCATTTTGGAATAAGGAAACGGCCAAGTATTTCAACATGAAGGCTTGAAGCTTTAGTTCCTAATCACTGTTGAATAACTAAAAAGTAATTTTATGTTTTTGTTCTATAAATGCACTTACGTTCTCGGAGAAATTTGGACTATTAACTCTTGGAAAAAGTGGATATATGTGATATACTATCTGTGAAAGCGCCAACCACTTAAATTGCACTATATTTTTGATGCTCCAAGAAACGGCGGGCAGATTGGAAAATCATAACTTTCTAGAAAATTTACAAGATTTACAAACTATACTTTCCATTTTTTTAAAAATTTTATTTCATTGTCATTTTGTAATGTTTTTTCTCGTTCCAGAAGACAGAATTGAGGATTAATTATAATAACGTATTACATTTTAAGATATAAAAAATAAATAACAAATAAAATTACCCCACAAACTAATAATATCAATATTTCATTAAATATTTGGTACATATCAAAAAGTCCACAACAATAAATTTTTAATTGAATGTACAAAAGCACTCCACACATAATGAGGAACCTTACAGCAATAAGAAACATGCACAATTGAATAAATCATACTTAAAAAATAATTTATTTTAAAATTTATAATATAAATTAATTTACATAATAATGTTCAGATTTTAGAAAATTTTCAATTCCTAAAATTATTTAATAATGAAGAGATGAGTGTTTATGAATGAAAGCTGAGAATAAATATATTATTACTTCACTAATAATTAGTAAAAATCTAATTATACTTGTGAAAATAAATTATAGATAAATCATACTTTTAAGAATGTGATTTTTTTTAAAAATAATTACTCTGAATGTATCAAATAATAAGGAAATCAATATCATTAAAATATTTTTTAAAATATGATATTTTAAAAAATATGTGTTTACGTTTTCTATATATAAGCGCAATAAATGTAGGAAAACATATTTATTTAACATTAATTGAACAGAGAAAGGAAATCTAAACTAGTTTTTGGTGGAGCAAGGGAACTATCAAATTCCAACAGAAATTTAGCGAAGTTTGGAAATAATTGACAAATATTAAAATGAAAATGCATCGTGAAAGCAAATAATTTAAGATTTTTAACATATTTGGTTCAAAAACTCATTTTTTCTGTTTTGAAATTTTATAAAGAGTCATTAAATTATTAGTAATGGAAAAAACAAAGTCACTAATTCTATTTGTTATTATTTAAAATATTTTGCATTTAATTGATGATAATGTATTATAATGGAACAAGGCCAAAAAGTTAGGGAAAAAAATTGCTTTCTTTATATAATATAATTTAAACACGAGTTGTTCTCAAAACAATATTCCTTAATGTCGAGTCCAAAATCTGATTTTTTACAACCCAATTTCCTAATCAATATAACTTTGCAAGTTTTTATTCTCTATGCGACATCCCTTTGCCAGTTTTTATTCCCTATGACATATCCTTTTGTTAGTTTTTATTCCCTATGTCTTATCTCTTTGCCAGTTTTTATTCCCTAAGCCATATTCCTTTGTTAGTTTTTATTCCCTATGCCATATTCCTTGCCAGTTTTTATTCCCTGTGCCATATCCCTTTGCCAGTTTTTATTCCCTATGCCATATCCCTTTGTTAGTTTTTATTCCCTATGCCATATCCCTTTGCCAGTTTTTATTCCCTATGCCATATCCCTTTGCCAGTTTTTATTCCCTATGCCATATCCCTTTGCCAGTTTTTATTCCCTATGTGAAATTCGGAAGGATATGATTAGAAATGTTTATTCATTGAATATAGTCTGCTTAAAATCCCATACTAAGATGAAACTATTAAAATACATCAATTATTCGTAAAAATTTTAAATTACAAGTTGCCTTCTATGTCTTGCTAGTTGTCCCTACTATCAGGAAATTGAACATTTGACATAGAATTAATTGTGTCACCTCAATCAGTGGTCCGATTCTTTGATTTTATTTTCGAATAGTCAAATTAAATGCTCTTGTTGTAATTTTCAATTTCATTCCATTTTCTTCCTAAATTTTTATTGAATTGAATAATTTTTTTATTGAATTATCACATTGATTTTTATTTATGCAATAATAAACTCCTAAAAACTAATGTCATTTTTGTATTTAATAGTAATTTAATATTATTAATTTTGAAAAATATTAAAACCTTTGTAAAAACTACAATTTCCTTATCTAAATTTGGGATTGTTAGTAGAATGATAGGGCGCATAACGAATATGGAATAAAAATCTTTGATCCCATCATTCAAAACTTTTGATAAGGTGAAATAAGCTAAAATTTTAGATAAATTGACACAAAAATAATTATTGTAAAGATAAAGTTTATGCAATAACTCTTAAAGACTTTAATCAGGTTTAAGGATTTAAAAATTACATTTGAAACATATTCATTATGTTTCAAGTTCTTGTAAATCATTATTTAGTAAATGAGTAACATTCATTTATTACTTTTTATTCTATATTATTATGTATTTACATGTTAAATGTATGTAACTTTATAAATGAGCATGTTAGAAAGTAAACTTTTCAAACTCAATTAATATTTCGAAAGAGTTTTAAAAAATAAGTCTCAATTTCTTCTTTAAATTCTTATACAAAATTTAAATAATTAAAATTAAAATTAAGGAAAATGTTCACCAATATAATTCCTTACTTGCATAAAATTCCCTCATTCTAGTTGAATTTTTTAAAATGTTTTAAGCAAACAATGATGTTTGAGGTTTGGAAGTAATAAAAACAACAGTTTCCTTTTGTAGTTACGTTTCTTCATTACTGAATTTTTAAGAAAATTGTTGTAAATGAGCGAGGTTAATGTTTTTTTTTATTTCAAAGCAAAGCTCGTTAATTTGAATTATGTGGGAGCACTGATGACTGTTATAATTTCTTTTTCATTTAAATATTCTTGCTTTTTGAAAAAAACGTCCAGTGTTTACTCAGCTTTTAGCAGCATAAAGGTTAAATTTTAGTTAAATGAAGCACTTAAGATAATATTTTTCATTCGTTTTACCAGGTTTTGTGGACCCTTTTTACATGGAATTTTCAATATAAGCTCTTATTTCTGGTACATGGAAATTTTCCATAGTCTTTGTTATATTAGGACTATATCAATCTCACTTCTTTGAAAATGAAATAATTTTCAAAGATAAGAAATAATTAATAAGAAATATTTAATAAGGAAATAAAATAATTTTTCCAAAACCACTAATCCTAATTAATTTACCCGTACTTTCAAATATACAATTCAAAACTATCAAGATTAATGTAAAATGGTATTTACAAGTGTATTTCCTCAATATAACATTCCTAAAAAAATTAAATATTCTTAAAACATATAAATATTTAAAATACCATAATGGAAAATTTCTAGGGAAATTTAATAAATATTTTCAGCATTTAAATAATTCCCTAATAAAAAAATCCATCAACAAAGAGGATTTGATTCCTGGTCATTTTTGACAGTTGGCATTAGAGATCATTAACAAGATCCCCGACAATGCCACAAAAATGTATACGGACGGAAGTAAACTGGATGTCCACGATGGTAGCGGCATCTACATTGCGAAACCGGGAAAAAGCTATGTATCAGCCTTCGCAATCCTGATTCATTCTCGATCTTCAAAAGTGAATTAATTGCAATTGAACAAGGTCTTGAAGCCTTTCTTAATGAAAGTGATTTTGGGGATCTGTGGATCCTTTCGGACAGTAGAAGCTCTCTTCAGCACCTCTACAACTGGATTGCAATTGGAGATCAAACTAGCAGTTCTATTCTTCTCACGCCTATTTCGGAGTCCCATAAAGTTTATTTTCAATGGATTCCTTCTCATGTAGACATATACGGCTATGAGCAGGAGAATAAACTGGCCAAGGAGGGCTGTAACCACGATAATCCTTCCACTTCAACACTTACCTTTTTAGTACATCAGTCTATAGTTAATTCTGAAATTTCGAACGGGCGGAGGATTCCTCCCTGCCATCACTAGTACGCATGCAAAGAGCCTGGATCTTCATTCGCCCACAATTGTGACAGAGCCTGGCTCTTCATTCGCCCTCAATTGTGACAGAGCCTGGCTCTTCATTCGCCCACAATTGTGACAGAGCCTGGCTCTTCATTCGCCCTCAATTGTGACAGAGCCTGGCTCTTCATTCACCCTCAATTGTGACAGAGTCTGGCTCTTCATTCGCCCTGAATTGTGACAGAGACTGGCTCTTTATTCGCCCTCAATTGTGACAGAGCCTGGCTCTTCATTCGCTCACAATTGTGACCGAATCTCTAGAATAGCAATTTCCAGACTAGCAAGCGGCCACACTAGGGATCTCACGTATTTCAAATGCAGGAAAACATTTGAGGTCTGCTCTAAATGTAAAACTTAGCAGGCTTCTAATCACATTCTGGACTGTTTGGGACTATCCAGAGAGAATATATACTTACCCCCTTCTGGTCCTTGATTTCCTTAGGGTCAACGGTCTGATGGACCTTGTCTGACTTCATCAGACATTTGGAGGACAAGCCACAACAACAACACAACATAACAAAAAATTATTTAGTTTTAACATCGTCAAAAATATTTCTTTCCTCTGAATTATTATTATAATTTTAAGCTATATTTCCCTGCAATAATCTATGGGGTCATCGTATTTTGTTCTGTACTGTATTTAATTATGCATCATTTCTCAAATTTAAAAAATGAACAGCTAATGAAACAGAAATTACTCTTTATCCTTCAATATAGTAAATTAAGAAATTACTAATATTGCTTGTTTACTGTTCTCATACTCTCAAATCATCAAATTATTCATGAAATATTACTTTCATGAAATATTCCCTTCAAAAATTATTCATGTAAGATAAGTCGCGTCAATAATATAGTTTTAGTTATTTAATAGTTTCATTTTCAATGAATAAAATGCGCATTTTCAAAATGCATTTTCTATTTGTGGCATACTATCACTTTTAATAAGTATATTATTGATTTTCGTAATTTATTGTATTTGAAATCGTCACCTTTGTTAATTCAAACTGTTTACTAAAATTTTACATTATCTTCAAGGATGTGTTCAAGAAATATTAATTGAGATTTTCAGAATGGCATATAAGATACATATAAGAAGTACTTACGATATAATCTATGTTATAAAGCAACTAACACAAAAATTGTAAAAAAAGAGCAATATTCTACTTAAAAGAGAGTTGGTAAATCAGGTTCTGAAATGTGTCTTGCAGTTATTAAAATTCAGTCAACAAATTCCTTATTTAATAACTGAAAAAAAGAAAAAAATGTAATAATGCAATTATGAAAAAAAATGCAAAATGCAAATGATTTTGCGCTAGAAATTATCGTTCTAAAATTTATAAAGCAAACACAATGTAATGTCCCCTATAATTTATTCCCGTGTTTCAATCTTTGATTATATTTAACTATTTACTTATTTACTAAGATAATCTATTACATAATAAGAAAATGTTAACGATTTCCTTAAGAAAATAAATTAATTTATTTATTACAGAGTGGGATTGATATTCAACATTTTCTTTAGGTGTGAAATATTTATAATATTAAATTTAATTGCCTGAAAGCGCGAAAGTTACATTCCGCATAAAATTTTTGAAGCCTGAAAATGTTCCCTATAATTTGCCTCTGAATCTCAGCATAATCAGCTAAACAAATTGATGAACTGTCAGCGCTCTGAATTTTTTAGTGGTTTGGAATTAGTTTTGAGTTGTATATTAAGAGATAAATCTGACAACAAAACATTTAAAGCTATACTAGTAATATCATGAAATCTTTCATCCATTCATGTTGGTTTAAATCAGTTATGTTCTTGTGCCAGTTAGAATGCCAGTTAAGCTGGCATTATGGGGTGCGCTGTTCTACTTCCCCAACTGATCCATATTAGGTGTGGAGTCCGACTTCTTCAGTATACACATGCCATAGGGACCCGTTTATAGGGTAGGCAAGTATTCACAACCCATTCATGCATGGATAAAACGAAGACAGGATAGATACAGAGAGAAAGTACATCCATGCCCGAACTGGGATTCGAACCCAGAACCTCCCTATCCACAGTCAGGCACACTGATCACTAGACAGGTTGGGCGACAGTAATGTTGTTCGTTGTGTCAAAGATGTTTTATTAATTTAAATGAATTTTAATCAATCATTTAAATATGAGAGTTCATTAAATAAAAACAACAATTATCTCATTTTTTAAATCAATAAAAACTGAAATTATTGTTATATCAGTAAAAATTTATGTATGAACAATGCAGTAAATGAAAATGCATAAGTAAATGATAAATGTAACACATTATATAAGATTAATGTTATACAGAACTATAGGAGGGATTTTGTGTGTGTGTGTGTGTGTGTGTGTGTGTGTGTGTGCAGAGCAAGGATAAAATTACAGTGCTAGTATTCAATATTTCTTAAATATTGCATCAGAGTATTTTGATTGAAATTGTGTGTATGTGTGAATTGTGCATGGTAGTATAGTAAAATAGTTATAAGGAAGTATAAAAGAAATCATCATAGCAACTATTTTGATAAATGATGAAAACACAATTAATTGCATATTATTAATCAAGTCCGTTAAATACGATTGCAATGCATCCATTATATCTACATATTTCTTAATCATTGTAATTTTGAAAGATGCTTTCAGATTTACACGTCATTAAAGTAAATATATGAAAATCAAAATATACTAGAAAAAATATTATTAAAATAAAAATAACGTTAGAAAGAATTAAGAATCGTTTCCAATCATTCATATTTGATATTTGCTTAATCTTTATTTTAAATTGACCTGCTTATTTCTTATAAATATAATCGATATTTAACTAGTTAGAAATTAGTTAACCAGTTGACCTAACTTTCATATTCAAATAACAGTATAATATAAACTATTTTAAAAAATACAAAAATTTGAAGTCTTAATGCTAGGCAAGCTGGTTAAATATATAATTGAAACTGCTGAAAAATATTTTGAATACAGTAGGCAAAAGTTTGGAGAAAATGTTGTTATTGATAAAAAAATAAGACGAAAATGGAAGGAAACGAGAGAGGAGTAAGTTTGTTGGAACATGTTTGAACACGTTAAAGAACGCAGTGTTGAAAAACTTTTACGTGTGAGAAAATACAGGGAAATGCTAAGTCTCTCAGGGAACAGGGTATGGGCAGGCGAAGAGAATTTCCCTCTAGCATCTTTCTTGTCACTTGTCCAAGATTCAAAATCTCGAAGTGGTTGGCAACATTTATCAACTGTAACCGTTAAAAATTGAAAGTCAAAAACGTAATGTAATAATTTGACAAAACCTAAATTAAGAACAACTGGGAAAATTTATCTAGTTAAAACTTTAAGTTGATAATATGTTTTGTGAATCTAGTGTAGATATAGATATTAATTAAATTTCTAGATAGACAGTTTGACTAAATGCGTAATTTTTGTTTGAAATTCGAATATGAATTTTGTTCTAGAGATGCATAAAGGGCTGTTTGTTTTTGTCTCAAGAAATATCTTCTGAAAAAACATTAACAAATTTTGAAATTTAAATGAAAGAAACGTATATCTATTTAAACCTATGTAATTCAATTGGAATTTGAATTTAAGTAAACTAAATGAGAAGGCAGGCAGCTGTTGTTGTTGTTGTCTTGTGCCAGTTAGGCTGACAATACGGGGTACGCTGCTCCACTTCTCCAACTGAACCATATTTTGGTGTGGAGTCCGACTTCCTCAGTACACACATGCCATAGGTACCCGTTTATAGGGTAGGCAACCATTCATGCAAAGGAAGGACAAAGACAGGATAGACAGAGAGAGGAAATACATCTATGCCCGAACTGGGATTTGAACCCAGGACCTCCCTATCCGCAGACAGGTACTCTGACCACTACACAGGGTAGGCGCAAGGCAGGCAGCTAACAATGATATTTCATTGCCACCATTCTTTACTTGGAATAAGCACATTTTAATTTAATTTTAACCAATCATCTGGCGTTAGAAAATTATTTAAATTTAATTACTTAAACTGTAACCGAAATCGTTATCCAAATAACTGACACATATTTAAGAATTTTAATAGTGTAATTAGTTTTTATTTTCTTAGATTAAATGTTTAAGTGTTGGTTTCTTTTATTTTTTTGTGATGAAGAGATATTATTTTCCTAAGATTTTTTTTTTATATTTGCATCATATTGAATGAACTGATTTATATTTTTCATAAACCTTTCTAGAGACATTTATAATTTTAAATTCTTTTATTTAGAAATCTATCTTTCTTTTGTTTGTATTTTATTTTATATTGAAGAAAAAAAATCGAAATGCGTCTTTCGGTAACCCAACTGAAAATAACGCCAAGTCATTATTCAGATGTGTGCTGCCCAGGGAAATAACTTGGAAACAGATGGCACTGCCTAACATTTCTACAGGGTTTCATGGTTTTAAAATGTTTACTCTGTAATTTTTATCAAAGTAAAAAGAAAGGAATTAGAATTTAAGATAGAGAATTATTTTTATTCTAAGTTTTATATTATATTGGAAATTATGTCTGTCTTGATATTGCGTGCATGTGAAGCTTTATAATACAACACTAAAAATAAATTGTTTAACAACATTTTTTTTAAAATTATAACATAACTTTATCCGGTATTCTAAAAAAAATGTGAAAAACTATTTATTGAATTGCAAAATTAAATATGATAATTCGAAAAATGTTTTTCTAAGATATAGTGTCATAAATGAAGAAATCCATACAAGTAATAAAAAAACTCGCAGTTATACATAAAAGCATTTTTTAATAAATAGAAACAGTTCTGTACAGTTTATTATTATTGCTTTTTTTAATAATTTTCTGAAAATGATCCAGATTTTTATCTAATAATATTTTAGTTTTGCTAGAAATACTACATTTTTATGCTCATCTTGGGATTTAACTGACTTAAGGCAGTGTTTGCTGAAACATAAATAAATATTTTTTTTCCAATGGCGGGCACTTGGATGACGAACCCTATACCACAACAAGGCCAGATACTGCTACCCATTTTTCGTTACCCAGCGGGTTCCTATGATACAAATCACGGAGGCGAGTAGCGTTGCCCGCGCCATACCACCACAAAACCGTTTATAGGCTGGGCCACATTCATACATCATCACAAAAAAACAGAGAAACACAGAGAGAAAGTAAAATTCATACCCGAACCGGGATTCAAACACGGGACCCACAGCTCTGGAGTCAGGAACGCTGACCACTCAGTCATCGATCGGCTAAATAAATAAAATAAGTCAACATATTTTTCCCAATGCCCGACTGCCCTTAGGAATTGAATTCAATTCAGAGCTACAAGATGCAAAAGTGATGACAACAATATAAATTGTCATCCTCTTTGTTTTCAGTGGATGTGCCATCATATACACAGAGAGAATGAAACATCCCTGTCTGAGTTAGGATTCGAACCTGGGATTTACTGCTTCGAAGTTAGGGACGCTAATTAGTCCGCTATCAGTTGATGGCCAACATAAAGTAAGTAAAATTAAATTTTAAACCAACAATTATAAGTTCTGATATAATCTATATAACTTTTATTCGTGATTTTATACATGAAATAATTTATTTCCTGTAACAATTAAATCAAAGTAATGAAAAAAAGCATTAAAAACAAAAAGAAAGTATGGTTTCTAATGAAAATGCGTCTACACACGTCAGTTGGATAATTGTGTGATTGAAAAATGTATATAACAGTTAAAACCATATGTTATAAAAATAAATCCTATGTGATCTCGATTTATGTACATTTTGCTTATATTTTTCATTGATAATTTCAGGAAAACCTTTCAATGTTATTGTTGTTGTTGTTGTTGCCGTGTGACAAGTGCAAAAAGAAAAACAATAAAGACTAAGTCATATGGGACCAAAGGTATGGAACACCTGCCCTGGATGACATCTTCAGCTTTTTCGGTATAGAGGGTGTCATAGCAATAGTTGGAGCCGATGTTGAAGAGGGTCGAGGCAACAGAGATGCTTCGTATCCAGCGGAACACCTGTGCGGTGCCTGCATTCTGTGTAGGTTCTAAATCCGTCGGGCAGGATTCTCATATCCCTCATGTGCCCAGTCCGCATTCTGATCAATGGTAGAGGTGATAACACGGTCAACATTAAGCTCCGTTAAGCACCATTTTTTCCTTAGTCCCCCACAGAGTTGATGTCTAACTTTTCAATAAATTGTATGAAGTACAAATTAAAGAAAATTGTATTTCTATAGTGTTTTCCACAGGTTTCGTTAACATTTTAAATCGATATATTTACTAAATCAAAATTTTTGCTCACTTTCTTGCAAATATTGACCATGTCACGAATTTAATCAATCCGTAGTCTGTAGATTCGATTCTCCTCTCAAATGGGAATGTTTATAGAGATTTAGAATTCTATTTAAGCATTAATTTTCTATTGAGTTAAATCTTATATTCAAAAAGTGATATTAGAGTAACAAACCAAGTCAAGACACCGTAATCTTAGGGCCACTAATTTATTTTGTAAGCAATTCTAGATTTTTATTAACAATAAAAATTGCAAATATCTAAATAATGTAAATATTTGTTTCAAAAAAAAAACATTTAATATTTTTATACGTGGTTTACTCGAAAACTACCACCTATTTTCTATAGTAATGGAAAAGTAGTAATGATAATTAAACAATAATTGTTTAAAACGCATGTATCAACCTCAATTGTTGTTATTGTCACTTGGCACAGTAACTATAATTAATGTAAGGATATATTGTAATGTAAGTGTAATTATTAGCCTACATTAACAATATATCCTCAATTACATTGGTGCTGTTGAAATCTTATGAACATGGAACCATGAATTTTAAGGTACAAGTTTAAATAATTAAGATTCGTTGAAACTTCAGGATTAACTGTAGCTGTTTCCAGAACTTAAATAACAATGATTCAGTAAATGTTTAAATGTATTACAAGAATTTTGATGTTGGAATTTACATCTTTTTGGTATGAAAATGAGACAAATATTTCGAAGTTGTAATAAAAATGTCAAATCAGCAGAAGAAAATAAATTCGTACAGTTAATTCAGTAATACTATTTAGAGTAATGGAAGTAATGTTATATATATTTATTTTATATACACTTGAGTACGTATTAATGCAAAAATTAAAAATTATAGTTAGTGTTAATCATAGAGCAAATAAAAATTCTATGAAATTATATATAGTTAATACTTTAAAATAAATTTCATTATCTGTGTGATTATAAACATTTTAGATCATTCTTAATGTGCACACTACTATAAAAATTTATTAAAAATAAAAAATAATAAAATCGAAAAATGATACAAAGTAATTGTATATGCTTTTCAAATATCCACATGCTTTACTGGTTATTAATTCATTGCATTATGGATTATAATTATTAAGTGTTTTTTAAAATAAATTTAATAGCATATTTAAGAAATTCATGCAAAATTGAAAAAAATAATTATCAGATCATCTTCAGAATTTCTGCATATTTTGTACACTACGCATATTTTTACAGCAGTTAATTTATGTTTCTGATTTAGAAAATTTGACTAAAGTAATTAAAATAGCCATAAATTAACACAACTCTGCAGTTTTATTAAATTCTAATATTTGATATCAATTTTTAGAAAACAAAATATGCAACGAATTTAAATTTATAAATTATAACCTACAGAAGCAAAACCATTGCATGATATATATATATATATATATATATATATATATATATATATATATATATATATATATATATATATATATATATATATATATATATATATATATATATATATATATATATATATATGTGTGTGTGTGTGTTTAAATTATATGCAGTCTGTTTTATCATAGGAGGTTTTTAAATAAATACGATAACAAATATATATTTTAATATAGTGAACAATAAACTGACATTTCATTATATTTCCAAATATTGTGCTTTCAAGAGTAAATTATTATATACCATTTTCAATTAGTAAGTAAATTTTATTGATTTAAAGAAATAAATATGCATCATTTTTTAAAAAAATAAGGACATAAAATTTATTATCAATAATAGATGATTTTACAGTTATCATACCAAGTACAGCACGAATCGCCATAATCTTGAAAATTGCAATGGTATGAAAATGTTCTAGCATTTCTAGATAGCCTTATCAATAAAATTTTATGAATTATTCTTTTAGAAATATGAGAAAAACTAACTACAAAATAAAAAACCTACAAGTAATAAAAAAATTCAATCTGTAAAAAAATTATGTATAAAATGTTATTTCAAATACAATGTTATTTTCAGATTAAAATTAGACACATATGTGCATTTATAAGAGCCAATTAATGATCAAAACTATCTGCAGACAAAAAATATTATGAATTTTTATCAATTAATAATTGCTAAAATATAACTGCTTGGAAAAAACGTAAGCCATTATTTTATTTTTCTAGAAGTTATAATCATTTATTCATGAGCAACATAATTACCCAGATTACATAATTAAAATATTAAATTTTTTCCAAATTATTTTAATATCCATTGTTGCTTGGCAACTTAATTTGTTCAGAATATAACTTAAAAGGTTATTGTTTAACATTATTAACAAATTAGATTCATAGATGAATCTTTTTTTGTCAATAATGCTAATACATGCTAGTTTCCTGAATCTTTTGAATAGCTCTTTATTTATGGGAAAATTCCCAGTGCATTACTCCCACCCAATCAAAGCAACGCCGTCTAGACGTATGATTACCAGAGGGTTGCGACACCCTCCTTCAATCCTAGCGTGATTATCTTAAACGGAAGCATTAAGACCGAAATTATTGGTTAAAACCTCCTGAGCCCCTCTCAGAAGCCTGCATTAAAGTGGTGATCGCTCAGAAAAATGAGCCCAATAAACGAAGAAATGCTTAAAATTATCCATGAATAAGTTTACGAAGTTTGATATGGAAAGATTTATCCTAAGTAATCAGATTAAATACGAATTTCTGTTGCGTTGTAAATACAATTATCAGAATCATCCCATTCTTTCTGGTGAAAGATGACCAGTAATCAATCATTTATTGATATACAACTGAAAAAAACAATATTTATCTCCAAGAAATTCGGATCCTTATTTGTTGTATGAATTATTGTATAATTTTAATTTGAAATGTGTCTTAATAAATTATTATATTAGATTAGTTTTAAAATAAAAAATATTAGCAACGCACTTATAAATAAATTACATTTTAAATTGACTCAAGTAAATATATAATTAAATAATTTAATATACTGAAATAGTATTCAAAAATACTCGTATTTATCGAAAATTTAAAAAACAACTAAGCAAAATATTATAAATTGACATTTTCAAGAACACTTTGAAACAGAGAATATCTTTTAATATATATGTATGATAATAGTTCGTTTCAAAAATTGTATAAATACTTTTTAGAATATATTTGAATTTTACAAAAACTTAGGAATTACCCTAGCTATAAAATTGAATTTTAGATTTAATTCAAATTTTTTATTAGAACTAATGTGAAAAAAAAACTTATTTATTTCAAAAAAACAAAAGTTGTTAAGTAATTTAGGAATATTTATTTGTATGCGCGAAAATATTTTACTAACTTGAATGCGATAGAAGTTTTGGTCTTGATGGTCAGTTATACATTTTTATAGCTTCTTGCTGACCATGAAAATCTGAACATGAAGGTTGCTATAAATTTAAAATTATAAATGGGAAGAAAAAAATTAATTATCAACTTGGTAAGTTATTAAATGAATACCAAAAATAAAAATATTATCTTTTTAACTTTCCTCAAAAATAATGTATTGTGAAACAATGAACGCTCTAAAATAGAATGTGTTTAACACGATAAAATTAGCCATGGTTTCAGTCATCTAAAATTTAGGAAAATAAGATGACAATATAATAAGTTAATTTGTATGATTCAAGTCGATTAATTTGAAAGTTTAATACAAAAATCCATATTTCAAAAAAATCTTAAAAATTGTACTGATTGTTCCTAATATATGAAATAAATTTCTCAACAAATTACTATTGATTTTTAATATCTTTCTGATTTTGAAATTATTTAATTTAGAGAGACTAAGCTTATTAAATTTAAAATTTGTAGCTTCCACAGATATTTTTCTTCTTTGTTTTAAAGTTAAATATAATTATACTGTAATCAATGGGCAGCGAGCGATCTTATATGCTTACAAAAATGGTGACGAGTATTTTATTGTAAAGTTGCTTTATGATAAATGCATATTCACTGTCATTCTTTTCTTCACAATACTTATAAAAGTTTTTTTAGGCTTTGGTAGTTAATTTATGCATTGTTGTAAAATAACGAAATTCACATTATTGATTACACAACTAGATTTTTAATGTTTCTATCTACACTCGTGTCCATAAATAAAGGATCATGCAGGTTCAGATAAGGAAAAAGATAGAAGCAAAACAAATGTGACTTATTTGTAAAGTCTGTTTATTAATGCATGCAAGTTCAGGTAAAGAAAAAGACAGAAGCAAAACAAATGTAACTTATTTGTAAAGTCTATTAAACAAAAGGTAAAGAGCAAAAAAGATGTTTCATGTTTGACATCATTAAAAAAATTACGATTTTTACTCCCTGGAGCAAATTTCAAAAAGAACCTATTTACAAAAACCAACATAACATGGCTGGTATAATGGTTAATACGTAGTATGTCCCCAGACGATGTAATACAGGCGGTGCAACACTTAGGCATGCTGAGTATCAAATTATCGATCTGATCTTGGGGAATATTACAAAAACCATCAAGCAATGCTCTCCGAAGTTCCGGTAGACATGTGGGAGGGGGTTGATCACCTGCAATTCTTCGGCCAAGCATGTCCCACACATGCTCTATTGGATTCAAGTCCGGTGAGCATGCTGGTCAGTCCATACGGGTGATATCGACCGATTGAAGACATTCGTCTACAATGTTTGCACGGTGAGGACGGGCATTGTCATCCATGAACAGAAATTCTGCACCCATGGCACCCCGAAACAAACGTACATGTTGTTCCAGAATGACATCCCGATAGATGTGGCCTGTCATGGTTACATTCGGAACATGCAAGTTAGTTCTGGAACCCAGAATAATTCTTCCCCAAACGTCATTGTGACATGCTATCGGCTCCATCTGGTGGTTTCTTGTAATTTGCATATTATTCGTCAAGATGTGTGTGATAATTCTACACGTGAAATTTTTATTTTAGAGTTCAATTTCTGTGTGATTCTGAACTATCTTTAAGTTATGGACATGAGTGTAGTAGGCAAATGGTTAGGTGTACTGGTCTTCGTTCAACTATTCCTGTTTTCAAATTCTATCAAGAGCTTAGATTTTTATAATGATTTAGGATATAATTTAAGCTATAGTTTCCTGTCTAATTAGCCCTGGTCTGTAAAAAGTGAATGTTGAGTGATAACTAAAACCAAATAGATATCCTACCAAATAAATATGTAAAAAACCAAATAGACAGAAAGTTTTAAGTATACCGCAAATTGTTATAATTGATTAAATTACTTGATTTAAGTAAATCAATATATATGTGATCTCTTATTCTAAACTATTTCTACGAAATATACTTTAGAACATAAAAAACCATCATAAAATAGCAAATCAAAGAAATGACAAAGGTGCTTACTTAAAAACAATGATATGAGAAAAAAAATGTTCCGCATTTCAATCGAATGAAATTGAGTGATTTTCTTGTTATCAGTTTGATATTTTCCCAATTCAACATGTGGTTGATTTTCACCGACAATTTTCATATTCTGCAATACATTCCCATTCTTTCAGTTTCAACAGCTAATAGAAGAAGGCATCATTTCTTTTTTTGATTGAAACACAACAAGAAATAACAAAACACTTTCTTTTCATATTTCTACACAGAAAATTGATTTTGGGTTGATTGAAATCCTACCATTTCAAATATATTGCTGCAAATTCATTTTCTAAAGAATAAGTGCATTTTTCATTTTGAGAAATAAGCAATTTGCTTACATTCTATTATTCCCTACATTCATTTAAAAAAGCGAATTCCCGGCTTAACATTTTATTATATTTTTAATATATTGTTTACTAGCAATTGACGTTGTAAAATATGAAATACCAAAAGGTTATTTTTTTCAATTTCAGCGTCAAATATTATTCAGAGTAAAGGCATATCTGTATTATGACACGTGTGAAAAATATAGTTTTTCGTTCATTTGAAATTAATGCTTAATTTAGGAAGAATCATTTTAGTTTCATTTTTTTCAACCATGTTTAAAAAAGGTAGATATTACAGTTTTGTATAATAAAAATATAATATATATGAACGTTTATACAGCGAGATAAATCAAAATATTAGAAATTCCTTATATATTTGCTGATTATTAACATACCGCAATAATTAATATTAATTATGTTGCTGTTACTTATGACACTTGTAATTGTCAAGCTCATCATGTCGTTTTCTATGTGAATTTAAGTCAGTGGGGTGCGTCTTTCGTTTAACCAGAGCACTACGAAGATAAAGGTACGATTTGGCTCTAAACTCCTCCGATAGATGGCACCACCAAAGAATGCACTCCCTCAATTTTGACATTGATCTGAAGGGAGAGAAAATTTTCTCCAGACCATTACACTCATGGTAACTGCTCAACGACTAACCACAGGACTTTCGATTCCACAGATTTAACGAGCACGTATATCGCATGTACTCGGTGGGTCTTTGGCGGCAATGAGAGTCGAACCCCGTTCTTCCATACCGAAAGCCGATCCCCTAACCAATAGGTTACCATGGCCCTAATCACTGATTTAATGAGGAACATAAAAACTTAGGTTTTGCATTTGCTCTTAAGTAAAGATTGTCTTGCTAATGATATTTTAACTTCTAATAACATAACATATGTATGTCATTAGAACAGCTTTTAATAAGGTTTCATATGTACTTTTTTCTCAGAGGTTTGATTTTGATTTATAATTAATGACTAAACAAACGCAATTGCCCAGAGTTTAGTACTAATGGCTAAAGTTTAGTCGATCCCCTCTTTTTGCAAACATGTAAATTTGTATATTAGGCTTTTAAATTTGTAATTACAGTATAATGTACTTTACCTGGTAAAGAATCGAGGAATAAAAAAATGCTTCCGTCCTTACCAGAATAGGATTTTTTTACTTACTTAACAGTAAGGATTTCAAATCTTACAAGCAAATAATGAAAAGTGCTTGTCTGTTCATGTTACTACACTTTAGCTTAGTCATTTTTCAAAAACCATATACCATTTTCGCTTGTTGGCACTTTTATTGATCTCTTTATTGATAATCTGATTTGTGTTATAACATATACCAAGGTCAAATTGTAAAATATTTTGACTCCATACTTAGACATTTGTATGTGTAATTGTTAAATATTTCATAAAAATTATATTAACTAATGATATCATTTTCATAATTTAACCTTTAAACTACATTAATGTATTCAAGATTTTATAAGATAAAAATTTCGTTTACAGCTAAAACTTTTTATTATATCATCATAAGATAAAATAATTATATTTTTTAACAAACAACATTTTCTTTTCTCGTGCAAGAGTAATTAATTCTAGTCTAAAACTTCATATTACTCTAAGCGTTTGAAGCTAAATAGTAATGAAGAACCTTCGAACATTAAGAAATTTCGCTAGTTTTGAAAATACACAGATTTTTAAATCTTTTCAGAGAGGTGTCATTTGTTCTTACTTGAATGGTGCAGTTCACATTCAAAATTGCTGAATCTCGAGCAAATAAAACATATGCGGGTGTATCATCAAAATTCTATTACATCATACAAAGACAGCAGATGTTGATTCAAAACAACCATTTATCATAATTCTAACTAAAAATTACTAGCAGGAAACTTTACTCATAAATTGATGCAAGCTTTCATAATCATTATAAGAAAAGGAAGTTTACCCTTCCGCAAGTGCAATAAAATTAACAATTTTACATCAAACATTTTCATGAAAGACGGATCGAATTTACCCCGTTTTGTGAATTACAGAACAGCATTTGTGAACAATTTAAAATTCCTTAAGACATACCAGATTTACCTATTTTGTGAAAAATTTAAAAGTCCTTAAGACATACCAGATTTATATATTTTATGAATTACAGAAAAGCATTTGTGAACAATTTAAAATTCCTAAAGACATGCCAGATTTACCCATTTTGTGAATTACAGAACAGCATTTGTGAGAAATTTAAAATTCCTTAAGACATACCAGATTTACGTATTTTATGAATTACAGAACAGCATTTGCGAATAATTTAAAATTCCTAGAGACATACCAGATTTACCCATTTTGTGAATTACAGAACAGCATTTGTGAACAATTTAAAAGTCCTAAATTCATACCAGATTTACCAATTTTGGGAATTGCAGAACAGCATTTTCGAACAATTTAGTATTCTTAAAGACATACCAGATTTACATATTTCATGAATCGCAGAACAGCATTTATGAATAATTTATCATTCGTAATTCATTAATGCAGCTGTCAGTTCAATTAAACCTAATTTCTGAGATTGTACTTTTGGCTTTTAACTTCTTAGATCTTAACTTCTGTGGTTATGAGGTCGTACAATTTCAGGTCATTGGACATTATAAAGATAATAGCACTCTTGAGAAATTGTTCTACTTATTGAACATTTTCTCGTCGACTGTAAAATCTCACACGAGACAAATAGCAGTGGGCTGCTAAATATATTATTAAACAACTTGAAAAAAAAAACAGATGAACTAAACTATAAAAACTAAGCAATATTCTTTATATCGACTAAAACAAAAAGAAACAAAAACTCTAACCATAATTTGTTTTTGCTTTATCAAGCTAAGCCGTTTTTTAATCAGATCAAGTAATCTTATTCTCGTTTCTAATTTCAGCAAAACTTGATAAAAAACTTGACAATAAAGCTCCAATTTTTATGATTTTCCAGCTGGTCATTACTCTCAGAAGATTTGACATTTTCTCATGCAAAATACCAAATACTAAGCATTTTAATATAAAATTTATTTTGAAATTTCTTGACTTGATTTCATGGATGATTATATAACAAATTTTAGAGAAATCCAATTTTTTTGTTTTAGATAAAGAATTTTGTTCTTTTCTTTGGTACATCTTTTTATTACATTAAAAATTAACTATATTTTTTCTGCCTAATTTTATACGTGCATGTTCATGTGTGTGTGTGTGAAATTGTATACTATATGTAATTTAGAAATCTCAGCTATTTTTCAATTATCAGCTATCTTAACAAACACAAACTAGATCAAATAACACACTTGAAGAAGAGACATAATTTTATTTGTAAATTAGTTTCACAATGAAATCGAATCAATCAGTACTTGATTTCCAAAAGTTATTCTTTGATATTAATATAAAACTAATTTCAAATGTATTCTTTATGCACAACATTTGAATTACATCCTTCAATTAGTAAAATGTAACCATAACTAAACGCAGTACACATAATTCTTCTAGTTTACAGAACAATTCATCACCAGAAAACAATGAAAAATAAATTGTTTAGTGATTTTCTATAGAATTAATCTATATAAGAATTTCATATGGTTAACATATATATAAAATTTGAATTTCGCTTCCTCTTTCTAACTATATTTTATATCTAGATTAATTTTAAGTTTAAATTTTTTTATAATTTTCTCTAAAAACACCATTTAAATTCTTGTTTATTTTAATAAAATTAATTTTCTTGCATCTTTTAATTTCAAAACAAAAATTTTTCAATTTTTCTTTTTGATATTTTTAATATTCATTCTCTGTTATATAAAAATATTTTTCAAAAACATATAGATGAAAATAAGGAAAACATTTAAATTAACTATGGTAAACAAACTAAAAACTAAACTCCATGGCACGACAGCCCATGTTGGCCAAGGCCTACATTGCCCATTACAGTTTTTATGACCGAGGGCCCTAGGGTGCGAAGCATATTTCCCAGTTAGGTAATCAGCCTAACGTAAGACCCCCAGTGTTTAGTTCCCAAGCATGCTTGGTACTCAGTTAATCGACCCACTGAAGGGATGAATGGCTGAATGGTAAATAAACTATGTGGTCAAAATATTAAAAGCATCAAAACCTTACATTTTCATTGAAAAATATCTTTGTGTGCCCCTCTCATTAGAGCTGTGTGTAGTGAATGACTGAAGCATTTTCTATCTGGGGAAATAAACTTTTGTTAAGTTTATTAAAATTAACTGTTTTCCTTCTTAGCTTAATAGTATTCATTAAATATAGTGTCAGTCCTTATTAACAATTCTTTCTATTAAAGAAATCTTTATATAGCTTTTTTAAGCAAAATTAAGTGTTGTTTAATGTTCGTGGGTGTATTCCGGTAAACCAACATTTAAGAAAAATACTTTCTTAATACAGTACAAATGCTACGAAATGCATATAATATTGTCCACTGATAATGTCATCAATCATCCTGGATGTAGATGATTGTGCCAGTCAGAATCATCAACAATATCAGGAGTTGGAATAATTGTACAGGAAATCATTCGATTTTCGTGACAAATTCTGAATCAGTCTGGTATTGATAATTATCATTACTCAAAATTGTTTCCAAAGTACAAATTCAATGACAACTTGAGGTATGTAATAATACACGTTTTTTATATACACAAGTTAAATATAGAACTGAAATTAAAAGAACTGTCATTATATATCATAACAAGTAATTATTAAAATTGAATCTTATTACCACAAAATTTAGTAATACTTTCCAATCATAAGCATTCCCTATCACAAATGAAAATGTAATTAAAACAATATGAAAAACTTTTCTGTGGGAATAATTTTATAATTTTTAACATAATCTAAACAATGGTAAAAATTGATAATAACATATAAAAATATTAAATTTTTTTAATCCAAACCAAAATGAGGGCATCCTTTTCAATTTGCAAGCATTATTACAACTTATATATGTATAATTAATACATATATGTATGCAAATATATGTATATATATATATATATATATATATATATATATATATATATATATATATATATATATATATATATATATATATATATATATATATATATATATATATATATATATATATATATATATATAATATATATATATATATATATATATAATATATATATATATATATATAATATATATATATATATATATATATATATATATATATTATATATATATATATATATATATATATATATATATATATATATATATATATATATATATATATATATATATATATATATATATATATATATATATATATATATATATATATATATATATATATATATATATATATATATATATATATATATATATATATATATATATAGTCTGTTATTGAAATTTTCTGGTTTACTATATCATTGAAATTTATAGTAACACAATTACAAAATATGATTTAAAATTCAAGATAATAACATATTTTATTTGGAACTTCTACATTGTAGAAAAAATTAAAAACATCTTAAATATCTTAAAAAATCAAACAATGTACTATTTATAAATTCCTTATGAAAAGAAGAATATATTTGATTATTATCGAGAATGATATCAATCAGTGCTGGAATAAACATAAATTTACATTACATCCCACAATTTTGATACTTCTATGAAAGGAAAATATTTGAATGACCCCTATGTATATACATTATTTCTTAGAACTTTAATTTGTGAAACAGTTTTCCAAATGTACAAGATTTAAAGAATTATTTAATATTGTGAATAAAACTAATAAATAACTATAAAAATTAGTTAGAATTTCAAACATTTTTTTAAATCATTTTTAGAAAGCATAGATAAACTACTCTTATTATATTATACCATTTTTAATTTATAAACATACAATAAATTTACTTAGCACTTTTCGACATCCAACTGTGACTGTTTTAGTGTTTTTCTTTTGTATTAAATAAAAAAAAGATATAAATAATAAGTCTTAGTTAAAAGAGTTGATAATTCTGCAAATATTGAACAAATATAATTGATTTCTTTCAAAAATGTTCAAATTAATTATGAACATTTTAATGAGAATCATAATTCTCATTTATTTCCAAGAAAAGGAACTTGGTTTAAAAAATTACATCCGACTACTTTTAGAAAAAATATCGTCTGGTGTGATGAAGGGTAGAGAGAAAAATTAATTTAAATTGGGAGACATGACACAAGCTAATTTGCTCTCTCTCATATAATTATTCGCTCTAACAAAAAAATTTAAATTCTCAAAAATGTTTAATAGCATTATCTTCTTACTGTCTTTGAAAATGAAAATATATATTTAAGAAATGAAGGATTTTCGTAAGACATTCAAAATGATTTTTTTTAAAAATACTAATTAATAAATACATATTGGAATGAAGTATTTTTACCTAATTTTTTAAAAAATATGTGCAAACAAAAAAATTGGAGTTTATATTCGCAAGTAATAAGCAATCGAATCGCAAAAAATGATTAAAATTTTAAAGAAGCCTATTAAATTGATGCAAAAAATGTAGCGTGTTTAAATCGTAATTAAAATATTTTGCTTTCTTGACAGTTTAATTAAGTTAAAGTTTAGTAAATAGAGAGAGAGAGAGAGAAGCTTTTTTTTTACTTTAAGATGGTTGTTGTCTTTATTTTCTTGCATGAATTATTTAATAAAAAAAGTATTTTAACTAATTTTTATGTAATTATACTTAGTTTTATTTTTATTGCAATCACATATTTTCTATAGATTTAAATACTTAAAAAAAGTAAATCTATGAAAAAATATATGATAAATTACCGTTATTGTTAAATTGCCGTAAATAACAAAAATAACTTTTAATCGTATTAGTTTTTATTTTCTTTTTTATGTTGCAGTAAGCTCTTAATTGTTTTCATTTCATATACAGAGACGGATACATACATACATAGATAGAGAAGGAAGAAAACATTTCAAAATAAAAGAAAATTTTATCTACACACAAGTGATATTTTATAAAAAAATTTATCTTCAAAACACAAATCAATTAAAGACAGTCACACTATGAACAAAAAATTTTAATTTTAATTTTTACATCAAGAGTCAAAAATAAGAATTGAAACTCGTGATGCAAACATATTTCCTAAAGTATCTATGAATCATTATACACGCAGTGCAAATTTTTTAATTAATCATACCAATTTTATGATTATTTTAATCAAATTTTTTCAATGTAAGTATTTTTCAGTTGTATCACAAAAAATAGTAAACATAAAAGCATAATGAACTGCAGTGTTTAATTTGAATAAAATATGCTTTAAGAATAATTTTCATATAATTGCAAATTTAATGAGTTTTGATTTTATTAGCATTTAAGATTTTAAATTTTATTTAACTGATTATTAGAAGTATTACATGTCACAGATTTTAAATAGTTTTAAATAAGAAAATAGCTTTAAATAAGCCAATAGTTTTTAAATAAGAAAATTTTTGATCGTCGAAAAATAGGAAAAATTTTTTTTCAGTTATTTATTTCTGAATTTTATAAAAATTTGTTTTTTTAATAACACTTAATTTTATATTAAAATTTATAATAATTTATGTATACTAAGATTTTTAGTTGACTGAAAGACATTATAATTATCTTCAAGCATTAATACCTACTTTTAAATTACAGCTTTTAATTGAGATTTTCTGTAATCCGATTCTTAAAAAATGATTTAAGTTTTTGGCGTTTTAAATGTAAAGTTCATTGTTGTAGCTAAATCAGCTCGTGGTAATAATGTTCCTAAGAGAAAAATAAACTATGCTTCAGGTAAAGCAAAAAACCTTTCTTTTCATAAGGTTTGCTTTAGTTAATGGTTAGTTGCATATGAGGAATAATAAATATTTCTTTCGTAAATTATGATCAATAATATTTCACGCAAAATATAAATTTTCATGGTGTGCACATTTAAGAATTTATTTTTATTTTGAAATTTTCTGGAGTTGTTAAAGCGGAATGTTTTCAAATCTACATTATATCTGAAGGAATCAAAACATTCTCTAGAATAAATATAAATTATGTATAGAACCACTTCAAAACACAAACACAACCCCGTAATTCCTATCTAAACCTCATCTTTATATATATGACGAAACATTTTTTGTGGAGAATTTTCATTGTTAATTTAGAGAGATATTTTAAATTTCTGATGTTTCTCAACTTCTTTTATATTTAAGTAAAATTTAGACTTAATATTTATTGGATTCAACATTAAATTAATTTTTACCTAAAAATTTGAGAGAAAGATTTTTTGAACAAGAACTCCAATTTATTATCCTTTTCTTTCTGTATATAAACTCCACCATATTAATTAACCTCTTCAGATAATACTCAAATAAAATAAAAACTTTTCTATCAAAAGATATTATATTTCTGCTTTACATCTGCAAGAAATTAACTTGGATTACTTAATCAATATAATTTCTTATATATTTAAATGTGAATTGTCTACATTTTTTTTTCCAGATTTTCGGAATATAGTTGAAAAGAGCGTTCAAAATGCGTTAAGACATTATTTATGAAGGTACAGTACAAATCCATTCTATTTTTTGATTAATTTTCTACCATTAAATAGGGTCTTCTTTTTTTAAGATATTTTTCTTTTTGCGAAGTGTCGTAGGTGGCTATGAATTGCTTTGATACAATTTCAGAAAGGAAGCTTTTCACTTTAATTCAAATTTAGTTGTGAAAAAAAAATGAAAGTTGTAAAACTCGGTTTTGTGTGTTTATCAGATTTATTTGATCTTGGTTTCAGAGCTCGATAAATTTTGATTTTTTACCTAAATTAAACTTATGTAAAATAATATGCTTAAAAGTATTCAACAAACTTCTATCTCGTCTAATATATGAAATATGGGCTAGAAGAAAATTTAGTTATTCGAATTTGCCATTAAAGATCAAATATTTTCTTCAGGATAAAGGAAATCTCGACTTCTTTAAAGAATCAAACAATTTTATGTAAATCTTCTAAATAACCTCTTTTTTGTCCTTTAGTAAAACAGATAAGAGAAAACTGAAACGGTACTTAAAAGAAAAATGAAAAAAGGAACATTATAAAGAGTATCAAATAAAAGTCTACAAATGCATGCAGAAATTGATATAAATTCTTGTTATTGAGAAGTGTAAATCAATAAATAATAGAGAAAAATGTTAAGTAAGAATGTAAAAAATACAGACAATAAATATGTGAATAAAGTTAAACAAGGATTTTTTCATATATTTTTATGATTCTTACTGATTTTAAACTGACATTTAGTAAACATTATTTTTACATACATTATATTTTCATAGAATGTTTGATTTATAAATTTTCTTTGATATATCTCTTTACCACGCAAATTGTGTATTTTCCTTAATCAATTAACCTTTTAACCTTAGAAAGGTTGGTTTCCCAGCATTGTGAATTTTTTTTTTTTAATTTATTGTTGCTTATGACACTTTGACAAGCCAAGCTCGCACTGAGGACGGATATGCGAATTTAAGCCAGTAAGGTGCATATTATTATTTTTTTTTTACTAGAGCACCACGAAGGTGAAAGTACGACTTTTCTATAAGACTCCTCCGATAGATGGCACCACCAGAGGATCCACTCCCTCTGTTTTGACATGGATCTGAAGGGGAAGGAAATTTTCTTCAGATCACTAAACCCACGGTAATTGCTCAACCACCAACCTATTAAAATTTAAAATCTTCAAGCACTAGTTTTATATTAAATAATCTATGAAGTGAAATCAAAACAAAAAACTGCATTTAGTTTCTACGGTAGTTTAGAATATTTTTTTTCATTTAATATTTTCTTCTCATTTTCTTATGTGTATATTTTAAAATATTTAAGCAAAACAATCTAATTTCGTATATATATTGTTACAAATATTGTATAATTTGTTATATATCACAAATCTAATTAAAATTACAAATATAATATAATATATATATATATATATATATATATATATATATATATATATATATATATATACATACAATAAAGCTTACTAATGGCTACAATAAAGCAGCCATTATTCATTTTGAATTACTTTTTCTACCTATACCACTAAATTTGGTTTACTTTTATATTTTTTTGGTGTATTGAGGGTATAAATAAATAGTTTAATAAAATGAAATGGCATTTTTGTGAACATATTGCATTCTGTATAAACGTTATTTAACACTACTTCTGTATAAAATGTGAATTGTAATATGAGAAAAATTCTTAAATTCTGTTGTTGTTGCTAATGTCCAAAGGGTCTGACGGAGTCAGACCAAATCAAGGAATCCGTTGATGGAGAGGAAATCGATGGCTCAAAAAAATGAAGGCACTGCGTTTTTTACTGTACATTTTATACTCTAAGGATGAAAGTTTAACGAGATATTTATTCAATGGATCTCATGTTATGAAATTAAATTATAAGCATATGGTAATCACGGAAACTCTCTTGAAACGATTACAGACAGACGCGTCTATTATGATGCTACTTGCAAAACCACGGCATGTTTCTGTGCCCAATATTATTATTTTACTTTTGGTATAAGATCAATAACACTTAACATTTCATCAAATGGTTGACTGACTTCTTTTTTCTATTTCAGAAGCAGAAGAAACAGCAATTATATTCATAGTGCTTATAATCTATAGAGTTATACATTACCGCTCTATCTGTATAGAATCTTCCCTTTTGGACACAGACTTTGGACATAAAACCGAACGAGCTTTAAGTTTAAATACAAGTACAATGGCTTTTTCACAGGATTGATTGTATAGCGTACTCAGTCTGGTACACAGAGCTATAGGTAGGCAGGGCTGTTAAGGAACTAGGCTCACATAATTCAATATTCTTGACGAAATATTTATTTGCAAATTTACAGGATAATTAACCAGAACTGTCATAAATTTTAGGCTCCAGGAAAATTGATGAGTTCCTCACTTTCTGAAACGTTCGCTGCACATTCGGTCGAGGAAAAACTCCTCGCAGGTACTAGGAACCAGACTCCTTAATTTCGCACTCGGGACTCAGTCTCTGAGAGTCACTCTGCAATGTCAACGATCCTCTTCGGAGAGGACTGGAGCCTTCGGTATTCAAGCTCGAGGTTTGACATCAGTTCTTTTGATCTCGAGCCAAAGGGTGTTCACTCTTCTCTTTCCGTCGCTGAGACTTGTCCACTCAGGATTTTTTGAGAGAAGTATCAGAAACACCAATTCTCCTCTCGTCCCACAAGGGCCTTGTTCTGATGCCGAATTAAATTTACACCGTGAATTTATCACACAACATATTAGCAATCAATTTTTTTTAATATCATCTATGATTGCACATAACATAACATTAATTTACAGGAACATTTTGTAATAGGAACACCACCATTACATTCTCAACATGGCCGTTCTAAATCACTTTCGAATCCGGCCGAACAGCTCGCTATTCTTTTTCTTTTTTTAAAAAAAAAACTCGTGTTGCTGTCTCTGCAGCGCCATCTCGAGTCGTCGAAATCATTACAGACTGCTCTTAATATACCAGCCTTCCCCCAACATCTGGAATTCCAGTAACATCTTCTGAGATCACTCTTCAGCTCATATTTCCGGCCACTCCATCGATTCGAATCAGTAAAGGTGAAGAGAGAATAAATTCTTCGAATGCACTTGGCCCACTTAGCAGGGGATTTCAATTTATTTTAACGAATTATATTTGTCATAAAGGACTTAATGGCCCTTCACGAATCCTGTTTGCAGTTTCCACATTATCCCCAACTCACTGATTTTCTTTGGTACTGCGTACTTCTTGGGATTCAAACAGTGAACATCAATCTCTTTTACGGCTGCAAAGGATGTTATATTCTATTGAAAATCTGGAATTAACTTGGGGGCTAGTGCAAGTAATAATGGCGACGTTATAATTGAAATATATAACGATCCGGTTAGCTATCAATAGTTTAGAATCACACAAATTTGGTAAAGATTCCAGTATGATCCCCTTATATTCTGTTCTATATTAGATTCATTGCCTTAATTACATTTTATGGAACACAGATCAACATAGTTACCAATGCGGTGGAAAAGTAAACTGTAAATCCAACATCCCAAAATCCTGTCTTGATAAACTTTTACGAGAAGTTTAAAGTAACCACACCTTCGGTTTGATAACCAAATTACAAACTAGCTAAGCATAGTTCAATTTTATAATATTTGATTATTTTTTGTATTGTAAGCAAATACGGCAATATTAAGAATTTTCATAAAATAATGCATCTCACCTTATGAAATACACTGCTCTGTACAAATTCTTAATGTGTTATTTTTTTTTTTTTGGTTATTTATATTTAAATTTTAACTTCTCTACATTTAGTGGGTTGAATATTAGTTTCACCAACTTCAAAAACTATAATTGACCATAGAATAGATGTAATATTAGATATAGTAAGTATGTGTGTGGACTTTATAGGTACTCATTTTGTACCGAATGATATTGAATACAGTTCTTTTACATATTTCCTATCCCTTTTTTCAAGACTCGAAAAAGCATCTACTTTTATTGGATTGAGGTTTTATTTGATCATAAATAAAAAAATAAGCGGAGGAAGTAAAAATGAGTACTTCCAATTGTCTGATAAGATAGGATTTTATACCATTTTACGCCAAAGTTGTAAATCTTTATTATCTTGATCACGATATTCACCATACTTTGTACCGAGCCTTAAGAAAAGAGCTGCATCTTATCCTTTCTTTTATCATCAACTTTTGAGGTAAAACATCTGCTTTCATAAAAGAAAAATGATTCATTTCTGTTAATGATTTCTAGAGTAGATATAGTTTTTACATAAAAACTTAATAACCTACAAGATCTGACTCGTAAAACTATAGTTAGTACTCTTGATCAAATAAATCCGAGCTTACAGACGAATATATAGCACTCTAGCCTGCGTGTCAGCAATTCGTGTATTCAATACTATTTTAGATTTGGATGTCTTCAATCGTTTGCAATCCACGTCAAACGATAGCTCGCAGTCTAATCATCCCTAGTGTTTAAAAAATGAGCATTGTACGACAAACATACCAAAGTTTGATAAATTAAATGAATTTAAATCGAGTGAAAAATACCAAACATTCACCGTTCTAGAAGTGCTGTTTAACGGACAATAAATCAATTATGATTGATAATTATATAAAATTTAGCAATCTTTTTTATAATATATGTTTCTTTTTAAATCATAAATTTACAATGTATTTTTAATAGAATTTTGTTGAAGTGAGCGCTAAATTTAATATTTAATAAAGAAAATATTTGCATAAAGTATTAAATATAGAGTATCACAATATAATTTACCTTATTTTTTTGTATAGGAATTAACGAGAAAACTTTACTCAAAATAATTTGTCAAAATAAGCTACTTTCATTTTTTTCATTAATTAAAATTAAGTATTACAAATAAAAAATATGTATTAAGAAATAAATTTTCATATTATAAATTTAACTATTGCATGCTCTAAGCACAAATTTATTCCATTTTGTTTTAAGTAAGCATTTTAAATATGAACTAACAAAGAATTTCAATGAAGTTCTTGAAAATGACGTTATTGGAGCTTCCCGTACAAAATTTTCTGCTTATTTTCTAAAGAGAAATTATCAATAAACATGACTTACAATTATTAGTAAACTGTACACAGTAATCCTTGATAAATTTGTATTGATGGTTTATATATTGAAATGAAGAGAAAAAGAAATTAAAATTGCACATTAGAATAGGTTTGTAGTAAAAAAACATTTCTATTTATGCATTCAATTTTCGTGGGTCTTAAAATATCTGCTGCAACGTTTAGAAAACATATAACAACCGCCATGTTTTCAGTCGTCTTCTTCTCGAAGTGAAAGTATCTGATTATCCTTAAGTTTAACTGTATATATATATATATATATATATATATATATATATATATATATATATATATATATATATATATATATATATATATATATATATATATATATATATATATATATATATATATATATATATATATATATATATATATATATAATAACTTACATGAAGGAAATTTTAGAAGTATGTATAAACGATGAATTAATAATAAAAATTTGTAAAAATAGCATATAAATTTTAAATTTCATTGTGATAATAAAACATTAAAACTAGTTCTACATGCCTATTTGATTAATTCATAAATAAATAAAAAATAAATTACTTTCTTATAAGGGAAAGTGATGCAGGAAAATTAAAATGAAATTTCTGTTCAAGAACTTATAATTTCATTAAATTAATCGGATTGTTTTTCGAACTTGGACCAATTTTTTTTTATTTCTATAGAGAAAGCCTGATATTTTTTATCACTTTTAATTTGAAAATTTAGCTAAAATTTCAAATATATTACATTAGAAGTATTTTAGATCGATATAGCATCACGCATTTGAACTAAATTTTAGCTTGAATTACCAGAACTATGATGCTAATTTAGGCTTAAAACTCATTAATTTATTATTATGAGACTTTAATTAAGTAATATTCACAACTCAGGTATAAATCATCAATAGCATGATATTTTTTCAACTTCTAATTCGCAAACTAAATAAATAATATAGCATGAGAGTTAATTAACTTCAAATATGCTCTTCAAAAAATACTTCAAAAAAAGCTCCATTTGTTCAGATCATTTTCTTAGAAAGAAAATTAAATTCCTTTGAAAGTGAGAAACTATGTTTCTCCATCGAATAGTCTTTGACCCATGACATTTCATTATACATTTATTCCTAGTTTTGCATCACAAAGTATAGAAAATAATTTTGAAGTAAAATATTTTTAATAGGAAATCAGTAATTGAATAAAGAAGGACAAGGAAAATTAATCTTTAGAAATATAAGTAATCTCTGGACCGCTTATAATGTACGTTTATTATTAGTATGCAAACATTTTCTGATAACTTTTTGCATAATTTTTAATTATTACATTTAAACAATGTGTGTAATCTTTCTGCAATTGTTACTGATATTTAAGGGATTGTTACAGAAAATTTTTATACAAAAATATATAGAATTTATATTAACACTATAATATACATTTATTCTCTGTAGAATGCTTACTGTGCGTTTGAACGCTGACTTTTTCTGGCTAGTGTATATATATTCAAAAGATTCAAACGGTTGTTATTCCTTTTTATATTACATAAGGCTGAACATTGAAAGCAAAATATTTCAGTTAATTATACTGTTCAGTTTAATTGTTCGGAATCAAATTTGAAACTTAGGATATTAAATGTTTAATGACTCATCTATAATGTAGACTTATCGGTGCTGTGAATAAGATAAGTCTACATTATAGATGACCTTCTATCAAATTAAAAGATAACAAAATATTTTATAATATAAAAACTATAGAACGCTAATATATAAAACCGTTTTCAGTATCGTGTCACTAGTGAAAAGTAAGTTTATTTCATTTTACTTCTCAAACAATTTTTCCAGGCGATTAAAATTAAATATTTTTTTACGACGTGGGAGATACTTTGTGAAGTCCCTAGAGTAATGCAACTGATTATCAACAGTGCACGAATTATAGTTTGAAACACAGTGGGATATTCTTCACATGTCGTAAAGTAGGATACATTTCTGAGTAAACTTCAAGTTGTAAAAAGAGAAGTTAATTAATTATGCTATAAACTTATTAATAAAACATAGAAAATTATTTATTGATTAGAAGATTAAACTATTTTAAGAGATTATTTCAAATATTTTTAAAAACAATTTTTAAACTACAAAAAATTTGTCAATTATATAATTATGAATTAAATTTCAATAATTTGCTTATCTGAAAATTTAATCATCGTTAATAGATTATTTCAAAAGAATTTAAATAATTTCACAAATTAATATAGTTTAAAAATAATTCTTCATTAGATCTAAAATTTAACCAATAAAAGAAATTTCAAACCATTATAGTTCTTATTGTTAATAGAAGAATCCTGTAAATACATGGTTCAAATCTAAATTCAGAAATTGAAATTGATAAAAGTTACCAATATATTTTACACACACAAGTTTATAACTAATTTTATTTTTATGAGATTCTTAAATAGGCTTCTTTGTTTTATTATAAAATTTTTAAGACATAGATCTAAATTATGTTTGAGAATGATTTTTGATTACAAATGATATCACATTATTTTGTTTTCTATCCATTTCAGCTTATTGCTGTTACTTATGACAGTTGGAAAAGCCAAGCACGCTATGTTTGTGGCTATGAGAATTTAAGTCAGCAGGATGCGTCTTTCGTTTAACCAAAGTACCACGAAAGTGAAAGTACAACTTTGCTCTAAACTCCTCCGATAGATGGCACCACCAGAAAATCCACTCCCTTAAATTTAACATAGATATGGAGGAAAAGGAAATTTTCTCCAGACCATTACATCCATGGTAACTGCTCAATGACCAACCATAAGACTTTCGATTCCGCAGATATAACGAGCATGTATATCGTATGTACGCGGTGGGTCTTTGGCGGCAATGGAAGTCGAGCAGCGCCGTAATCACTAGACTACCCCATCCCATTTCTGCTTGTAGACTTGGAATAGTAAGTAATAAACCTTGTCGTAGATTTAGACATAAATCAGTAGTTGGTGCTCAAGGCTTATACATGCTTTTAGACTTATGATGGCAGAAGTAAAAGTGAAAAATAGTTGGCGCTCTAATTTTAGTAACGCATAAGTTAATTCATTTCTCTGATATAAAAATGTTAAAGGCTCTAAATCTACTTTAAAGTGTATTTCGAATTAGCATTTGTATCCGAAAAATATGATCATGGGTGATAAGGAAATCAGACAACCTAATATGTTACGTAAATTTTAAAAAAAATGCTAAAGCTGATTATTAAGGCTGCGAATATAAATATCAAACCTTCCGTTCAAGAGCTAAATCTTACTTTTTATATGATAATTTATGTCTCTGAATATATATATATATATATATATATATATATATATATATATATATATATATATATATATATATATATATGTATATATACATACATAATAGTAAATTTTTATAAGATACATCATATACCAAATGGAAAATAATAATCATATTAATCTCTGAAGAATCTGGCCCAGGTTGGTACTTCATTCCACTTTCCTTTTATTCTGTTTCTTAAAAATTTTTAAACTATCTATTGAACAAATTTTCCATCTCTTTATAATATTTTGTATTTTCAATTTATTTTTCTCCATTTAGTATTTGATTATTTTTCTACATTTGGCATTTGATTACATTTTCAAAAATTTATTATTAATTATATTTTAGTAATTCTATTTAAGCTGCTTTTGCTCTGAATGTATTGCTAAGTTTATGATTTTTATATTTTTATTCTTGTGTTTTTAAATTTTTGTCTATGATATATATAACCATGCTCTTTATATATATATATATATATATATATATATATATATATATATATATATATATATATATAACGCATCAAATAAAATAATTTAAAATATTACCCTATGGGTATATTATATATAACTTAATATAAGTTTACTGCATAAAATAAGAAACAAATTAATTCTCAAAATATTTGCACCTCTTACCTTCAATTACAGTTCATTAAATTTGTGTGTCTGTGATTATAAAGTTAAGAATAAATCTACTTTTAGCCTGTTTAATTTTAAAAGTATATTCTTGAAATGCTTATAACATTTGAAAATCTCACGATATTAAAACTAAATGTTAAAACCGAGAGTAAATTTATAGACATAATATTTTCAGAATAACAAATAATTATTTTTTAAATTATGTTAATAAAGAAATAATTCTGCATAATGGTCTTAGGAAAATAATATATGTCTAGTTCTCGTTTTAATCCATGGTGCATAATATTTGCCGTCTATATTATATAATCTCAACAGACACTTAGGCACGTTGTATTTCCTAACACCACATTTTCAAGGTAAATAAATTATTTTTGAATTAATTAAGTTTAAACTACACGTTTTCCAAAAGAATTTCTTTAACATTTCATTTATTAATATCACTTTGGCCGAAGGAAAATTAAGTTTTCCTGCCAAGCAAGTAATAATATTTCTGAATCGAATGATTCTGAATCATGACATTTTATGAACTGTCACGGTTCAGATATCATGTCATGGGTCAATGAAACTAGAAAATTATTACTAGTTTCCTCATGTAAAAAGCGGAAAATAATTTTGAATTAAAATATTTTATCTGGTAAATTAACAGCTGATATGAAAGATTTCCAATGAAAACTAATTTTCAAAAAAATTAATTACAAATGAATGTTTTCCACTGATGGAGGATAAATTTCTGTAATTTTAATACATCATTAATTTACAAGTCATATAATCATTTGGAGTTATTAAAATTTACATTCATTGGTTTCATTATTATTATTTACATTTTGGGTTCTCTAAAATTTAATACTTCTGCTTTTTAATAATAATTTAAAATTTAATCCTTTTTTAAATAACGTTGGCACTGGGTGACTAACCCTTCGCCAGAACTAGACCGGAAACTGCTACTCATTTATTGTTACCCGGTGGGGACCTGTCAACTAAGTCACAGAGCCGAGCAGCATTACCCATGCCATACCACCACAAACCCGTTAATAGGGTGGGCCACATTCATACATCATCACAGAAGAAAGGACAGAGATAAAAAAATATCCATACCCGAACCGGGGCTCGAACCAGGGACCAATTTTCTTAAAATAAGAACAATAGTCTTTAATTCATTTTACATTTCTAAGTTGTAATCACGAAGGGTATCCAAGAACGGAATTTGTATCAATCAATCATACTGATGAGAAAAAAGAAATGTAATTACTTTTCTCTAAAAAATTTCAAATAAATTAATAACATAAATGAATTCCAAATAAAATGTAAACATCAAAATAATAATATGTCATTTAATTATCCAAAGTAATTGTTGGGAATTTCAGAAATAAAATAAAAAATTTAGGAAAATAAATTTATTTTCATGACAAAATTGTAAATATAGTAAAAAATATTATGAAGCAAACGATAAATTTAGATTTTTTAATTAAAAAATTTTCATCATTTGAGAAATAACGATCCTCAAAGGAAAACTGATTTTTTTAAATATTTTTAATAACTTTTATATAGTTTTACTTATTTTTAGATTATTTGTAACTGTTTAAATTTCAGACTATTATTTTTGCTTAAAAATAATGTAGCAGTTCATAAGCCAGCCTGATTCATTTTTAAAGATGCTTTTAATTTCTAATTTATTTAGCTGTAAAAGTTCAATTGTTTCAACAAATGATGCTTAATGAATGTCAATGAACAAATAATAAACTTCTGTTCATTATATTTTTAATAAAAAATATTTTCCCCTTTGTTTAAAATATAGCTTTATATTACTAAGCAAGCTATTGTATGAATTTTAAGTGCTCGTTAAATCAGCGGATTCAAAATTATTGTGGTCGGTCGTTGAGAAGCTACCATGGATGCAAAGGTTTGAAGAAAATTTCTTCCTCCTTCAGATCAACGTCAAAATTGAAGAAGTGGATCATCTGGTGGTGCCATCTATCGGAGGATTTGAAGAGCAAAGTCGTACTTTTACCTTCGTTGTGCTCTGATTAAACAAAAGACGTAGCCTACTGACTTAAATTCGCATATCTTTGACATAGCAAACTTGGTCTGTGAGCATCTCCAAGTGTCATTAGTAACAACAACATGAATTTTCGTACTTCTATGCATATGGAAATTTAAAAGGTGTTACGGAAAAATTTTTTCAATATTTTTCAAATTCTTTCATCAAATTGTTGTCAAACAACTAGTACATAAAAAATAAGGGAAGGAATTTCTGCTCCTTTGGATGTCCCTTTTTTGCTTCAATTAAGCCCTCCTTTGGTGATTAGAATTTAATTAAGATTGCTCCTTTTATTTATTAACGGGAATTATTACCAGGGAATTAATTCGTCTCATAACAGATTATTTTATATATGACTTCATTGCGCATTGTTTGTATTTATACAGATACTTGTGATTTGGGTATTTAAAATTAATATTTTTATATTAAAGCACATATAGGCAATTAAAAGAGTTAACTAGGCAAATAATTCCTACTATCAAACAAATTACACGAAAAAAAATCCTTTTTTTATCTATTATTTCGTATAAACTTCGATATAAATGTAGGAATTTTTGGCTATATATTGGGTTGTTCGGAAAATAATTTCGTTTCTCATGAAAATGAAAAACGTATAACGAATAAATATCGTAATGCATAGCATATTGTCCATTCTATTCCAATGGCTTTTACCATCTACTTGATAATAGCACGATTTCACTCCCATAAAGTGGTTGTTTTTTGCTAGCAAAATTCTGACCCAGGTGGGTAACACGAAATTACTTTCGGAGCAACCCAATATAAGCACTTTTTTTAAATAATTATCAATCTTAATAAAAAGGTACATAAAGGCTTTATTTTGTGGAACCACATCTTTGAATGCTGAATGTTTTCAGTAATACCAAATATATAAGTATGCATTATTTAATTTGCTATCACGTTTGATTCATTACTTTGAAAAATTCTCTTCATTTCTATAGTATACAAATGAGATTATATAAAATATTTTTTATTTCCAATGACCAAGCAAAATACAAATAACTAAATGCTACAAAAAATAAACTACAGAAAATAAACCGAAGAGACATTTGCCTAGTTAGTGATCTTCTCTCCCAATATCTCGCTTCCTCCGTAGAACAGCAAAGATCTCTACAAAGGGGCAGATGGTCAATGTGCCTCATTCTCCAGAGCCGCAGAGAGGACAAGTAGGAACAGTAAGAATGCCCAAGCGCTTCAAATGAGAGACTAGGCAGTCATGTCCTGTTGTTAGACGAAAGTTGGCAACTGCATTTCGTCTTGGTAAATCAGGAATAAGAGAAAGACCTAAATTACTCCAGTGTTTTTGAGCTATGAGTCTGTAGGTCTCTTGAAACATTGGAAGTAAATAGATGCTTTAGAAACAGTTTAATCTTGCAATACGAGAGGCGTGTGGAAGGATGTTGTAGAAGGCCGGCACCTTTCTTTGAAAGAATGTCTGCTTGTTCATTGCCTGATAAGCCACAGTGGCCAGGCACCCACTGGAGAGCAATTTGCTTCCCTTTCAAAGCAAGAGTTCTCAGGAATTCTTGACATTGTTGAATTTCAGGTGTTTGTGGGTGTTCAACAGTAGAGATTGATTGGATGGCTGCCTGAGAGTCAGAAAGGATAATTGCTCTTGAAAACTTGCAATGAATAGCTGATAGTTGTTTCAAAGCTGTGCATATATTTCACCGTCGAAGGAAGTACCAATATAACCTGCCAGGGCATACAATTATTATATAAAATTATGTGAAACACTGTTTATGAATATCAAGTAATAATTTAAAGTTCAGGTCCTTTGCATTAATGGATGTATCTAATATTTTTTTAAAGTCAAGTGAAACCTTTTATGAAAAAGTTATGTGCTAAAATATGTTCTTAATATTTTAAATCTTTGTATTTTTGAAATCTAATTTCTAATTCTAGTTATAATGCTAACCGAACCCAATAATTTGATCGATATATTTAGATATCAATTTTGTTCACTATTTTCCTTTTTCTTAAATTTTAACATAGTTAAATGATTTGGCATCTTAAACACAGATTTCTTCAGTTTTTTGTTGATCAATCAATGTAGTATAATTGAAAGACCTATAGTATCACTCTCTTATTTTTTACGAATTATTTTATAATTGATGCGCCGTTTATACTGCCTAAACCAGTACAACATATATTTAAATGCTTGTTTCATTTACATATCGGATCTTACACAACCAAATTTATAAAATATATTATCCTGTAAAAATCATCTGTTAAGTTTTAAAACAATAATATTTATTTAAGAAAAACAAGATTAGAATTTTATATGACACTTCTTTGACGTCATCAGAATCCATAACAAAACAAGTAAATTAAGTGAATGAAAATAACTAGACATATTTAATTCTGTATTGCTTTCTTGATGTTTGTATTACAATTTCTCTGTGAGCAGTTCTTCTTACAAAGAACATTAGTTCTCTTTAAAATAGTATCGATTTTATAACATTAGCATCAATGTAAAAGTATTAGTATCGAAGTAGTATGATGATCTCTAAAATATCTGCTCTTACACTCATTTATCCAAAGTTGTCTAATTAGATCTGCAAAGGTATTTTATTTTACGTTTTCCAAAAATATTACTTATACTGTCATTCAATATATTTTACACTTTCACTACAATGCTACATAGCACAAAACTCGATATTAAACACCATATATATTTTATGTCTAGATGCAAAAATATATGTGCATTTTTTAATCCACTTATAAAAAAGTACTATAAAAGCTGTTAGAATGTTTGAAAATTCCATTGAAGCAACATCACTTAGAAAAAGTTGCAAGCATGTGATAAAATATTTCACATATCTCTTTTGTTGTTGAAAAAGTCTGTCAACTATGTCATCTTGAAATTTTTATACATGGTCTTTTGTTCCCTTATAGATCAGATGGTAGAATATATATATATATATATATATATATATATATATATATATATATATATATATATATATATATGTATGTATGTATGTATGTATGTATATATATATATAGCTTTTTTCGAAGAAGTTTCAGTTAATCGAGGAGATTACTGTGGCTAGTAGTAGGACTGCTCTCTTCAGAGCGAAATGTTCCAGGTTCGATATCGTCACTGTTGAACAACGGAAATATCATATTTCTATCTCTTTTATATACGTCTGTTAGGATTGATGCTAGGAAGTTTTACAAGATTTTTCCTTGTGGCACTAATTTATCTCCCATTATAAGTGTAAAGAACTTTCTGAAATCAAATTACGTGATGTAAATTAAAACATCTTTGTACACTATTAGATTGTTATGCAGTAAACTTCGCGAGGTAAAAAATTTTAAATTTAGGTGTTACAGAATCTGCTATTAGTCTGTGTAAAATCCACCTACTATTGATTCGATATTGATTTCACTCATTTTGGTCAAAATACTTCACATCCTTTTAACTACCTCAAGAACAATATCCTAGTTTGGATTACATCTGCATTAGTATGCCACAATATCTTCATAAACATGTATGAATAGAAATTATTTCACTTTGTTTATAGAAATGCAAACAGAAATAGGATATTTATAGGGTAAAAATCTTATTTTTGTTAGTTAAATAGGATATCTTATTTATGTTAGAAATAAGAGTTTTTTTAAATTTTCAACAACTATCTATCTCTTGCAGCATTAAAACTACTTACAAGCCTAGGAATTGGTTTTGATAAAGATGGTATAGCATGTACAGTAATAGTTGCCCATGCAGATTAAATCTAAAGTTACAGTGTATTGATCACAATGAATATCATATGGTAACGAACAAGTCACTTGGTAGTCATTGACGAGTGATTTCATATCAAGGAAAAATCTGTTGTTGTTTCTTATGACACTTGGACAAGCCAAGTTCACTTAACCCTTGGCTATTCCAATTTAAGTTGCATCTTTTTCGTTTAACCAGAGCACCCCGAAGGTGAAAGTACGACTTTGCTCTAAACTCCTCCGATAGGTGGCACCACCAGAGGATCCACTTTCTAAATTTTGACATTGATCTGAAGGGGGAAGAAATTTTCTCCAGACCATTGCCCCCCTGAACTGCTCACCTACCGATCACAGGACTTTCGATTCCACAGATTTAACGAGCACGTATATCGTATGTACTCGGTGTACCTTTGACGGCATTGGAAATCAAACTCCGTCCTTCTGGACAGACTGCCGATGCCCTAATCACTACACTACCATGGCCCAGTGTAAAATCTGGACAATATGATGGCTAGAGTTGCTACTTCTTCTGTACTAAAAGCATTATTAAATTACTGGCAAAACTAATGCTGCATTGTTCCATGGTCAATTCCATTACTTGAGGCCTTCCTATCTATGATACTGTGTACAAGGTAGATGAAACCTTATTTGGCGTACAGCTGTAGCAAGCGTCATGGATCTATTCGCTCAGTTCTTCATTATTTTGACAGACACTACTTCTTGACTTAGGATTCGTGATGAGGCTATAAGCGCGAAGAAGATATTAATGCCGTAACTTCATAATTTACTGTTAATAATTGAGGGCCACTGTAATCCATTGATCTTCTAAAACTCTTGATATCATATCATACACGTATTCATGTAATCTCGACAGAAGTAAGCAGCAATACCCTTCATAGAATACCACAATCATGGGAGCGACATTACACACTACATCAAACTCAGAAACATGTTGGCAAGCAATTCTTTTTACAAGAGGAAACTTTTCAACAGGCAATAACGCTCAAAAAGAATTTGTGTATGTGAATCTGGTGTGTGTGCTGTAGCATTTCTTCATTACGTCATATTTCGTAAGCACATTGTACCGAGATTATTTTAAAGGCACACTAATCCTTTGCATCGTTTTCCTATGTTTCATATTCCACGTGTTTAGAGCCTTCTTCTGAGTGTAGTTATTTTAATGACCAACAATGTGTATTCATCAATATTATTAATCACACATGTATTAACTTTAACTAATATTTTTAATGTATTCAATGATGATGCTGAATACACCCGTTCGACTCCTTTTTTCTCTTCTTTTCATTTCCTTCAAATGATTTTTCCAATTAGGTCTACAAGCACTATCTTTTTCAATATTTTATTCCTGTTACAGCAATATATAGTATTCTTTCATATAGCCATTAACCATTATTCTACTGAGGGTGTCAGATTTCTAAATTCAATTATTCTTTCATATAGCCATTAACCATTATTGTGCTGAGGGCGTCAAATTTCTAAATTCAATTATTCTTTCATATAGCCATTAATCATTATTGTGATGAGGGCGTCTAATTTGTAAATTCAATTATTCTTTCATATAGCCATTAACCATTATTGTGCTGAGGGCGTCAAATTTCTAAATTCAATTATTCTTTCATATAGCCATTAACCATTATTGTGCTGAGGGCGTCAAATTTCTAAATTCAATTATTCTTTCATATAGCCATTAGCAATATTATTGTGCTGAGGGTATCAAATTTCTAAATTCAATTATTCTTTCATATAGCCATTAACCATTATTGTGCTGAGGGCGTCAAATTTCTAAATTCAATTATTCTTGGGTATCGAGCAGTAAATTCCTGGAGGTGATTTCGTTTCATTTCTTAACGACATGTTGAATCGCAAGATTGATACGTTTCTAGTATTTTAAACATTGAATTTCATATAGAATATATCAAGATTATAACTATGAATAAGATTATAACTATGAATAATCAGATTATAACTATCTATCTATATATATATATATATATATATAGATAGATAGATAGATAGATAGATAGATAGATAGATAGATAGATAGATAGATAGATAGATAGATAGATAGATAGATAGATAGATAGATAGATAGATGGATATATGGCCAGGTTTGTTCAAATTCATCTAAGCAGGTGGAAATTTTTAAATCCCACTTATCTTTTAATCTTAATTTAACTTCATTTTTCAATTCCTGAACATACTTATTTCTGGGATACATTAGAAGAAAAGTATTTAAAATCATCATCCCAAACGCTACTTGTTGTGGAAAGCATACTGATAGGGGGTCTACTAGTTAGTGAAACTGTGGGATCAAACAAAAAAAAAACCTTAAAACTTGACCTGTCAACTCCAGAGGTATCATTTCACTTGGAGGGCATTGCAACCACGACCTATTTAGCGTTCCCCAAAGGCCTTTAGCGAAGATGACGGATCTTCGGTTAAGCCAGGATTCAAACTCACTGCAATCCGATAACGAGAATGACGGCCTAGTCAACCACGCCATAGCTGGCCCAAAACATTAATAGTTAAAGAATATTAGATAATATATCTTTGGCTTTTTTTCGCATTTGATCAGCATTCAAAATCGGGAATATTTTATAGGAATTATTAATCCTAGAGATATGTTAAATAATATATATTTAATTATATATAATTCAAATTTATAAAAATCACTCCATTTTCTTCTATTATCGCTAAGATTAATTTAGATCATGTTTACCCATTGTGAACAATTTGCTGACCAAAGGTATTTCCGAGTAATTTCTTGCTATAGCATGTACATTTCTGCCTTACGGCGCTATTTGCCAATTACGTGACGCGAACTTCTTTTACTAAAATATAAATTAGGTAAGAGACGCATATTTATGAATTCCTCTTTAATAAGCAGTTTTGAAGATAGCTTTTTGCCACTAAAAGACTAAGACCTTCAAAAAGTTTTTTTCTTTTTTTTTTAATATTTCGTATAGCACTTTAGATGAACATAATGCTGCGTAGACAATTCAGATAAGTTTCGAAAGTGCTTATTTTTGATGAATACGCGAAATCCTAAATATTCGTAGTCTAAATCTTTCTTATCATTTTTTTTATTTCATGTAAGCCTTAAAATTATCTTGGAAATAAAGTTTGTTATAAATGTGCGTAAGAAAAATGTGAAATTTAATCTTAAAGACGTAATTGTTTCCTCGGGCATTTCAGTTTCATTATTTGACTTTAAATTAAAATTTACAAGCTTATAAAATGCTAACAAAAATTAATAAACAGATTAAGAAATGTATGATTTATCTAAATTTGCGAGAAAAATTCTTTCGCCGTTAAGCTAGTATTGTTTTAATAAGACGAAATACTTTTAAATAAAAATTTATTATGGTAAATTTTTAAAAAGATAACATTAAAATTGTATAAAAATATCAAACGATGAATGACTTTTAATTTTAAACTAAAGGGTAAAATACATGAAATGGATCATATATATATATATATATATATATATATATATATATATATATATATATATATATATATATATATATATATATATATATATATATATATATATATATATATATTTTATAATTTTTGTGTAATTCTCCATTAAACATTTTTTTATCATAAAAAAAATCAAAATAATAATATACTATCTCATCCTTTAAAAAATAGAAACAAATTTTATTCTATTATCTAAACAACGAGCATTTGAAACAAATATTGATGAAAAGATAATTTATTTATAAATAATTGCAAATAATTGTATAATAATTTATTTATTAAATAATTATTTTTAATAAAATGAAAGTAGTTTTATTTGTATTTTTAAGTAAATATTCATAACACAATGTGTGTATCGGTGTGCGCGCACATACATTTAGGTATGCGGGGATAATTTATTAGTGTACACAATTTCAAATCTATAAATAAGAGAGATAGTTGAAAGTTACATTAGTGAGAAAAACTATTTGGCAATTTATGCATACACACATATAAATAATAAATGTACGCCTGAGACATAACATTAACTATTAGCATGTATAAAACCTTAATATTTTGCAATGCAGCACTTTTTTTTTGAAAGTCTTATTTGGGAAAACCGACAACACTTAAAAGAAATTCATATCAATTGGTATCAAAGTTTTAAAATATGAATGACATAAAAGTTATTTTAAATAGTTTTTTTAATATTAAATATTTAAATAATACTTGATAAATTTTGAAATCATGTAAAAAAAAGTAATGAAAAGATCTTTATCAAGCCCACTATGGTGGAAAATAACATACGGTGAAAATAAACGAATAAGCCGTTTTCTTTAGGAGTGCTGCAGGAATCAAAGCCATCAAACTGGAAAAGCAGAAGACAATTATAGTTAAATGACATACTACAAAATGTCTTTAAGAATTTTTTAAAAATATGTTAGAGGCAGCATGCCTTCCTGTGACAATGCAGACTCTCATTTAGAAAAATATACATTTTTTGTTACATATGACGCTCGCTAGTCAACGATTATGCGAATTTAAGTCAGTAGGGTCAGTCCTTCGTTTAACTTGAGCACCACGAATGTGGAAGTATGACTTTGCTCTAAACTCCTCCGATAGATGGCACTACCAGAAGATCCACTCCCTTAATTTTGACATTCATCTGAAAGGTGAGGAATTTTCTCAATTCCATTACACCCATGGTAACTGCTCAACGACCAACCGCAAGACTTTCGATTCCTTAGATTGCTTGTACTCAGGAGGTCTTTGACAGCAATGGGAATAGAACCCAGCACTTCTGGACGAAAATCCGATTTCTAATCACTCGGCTACCACGACGAATTTCTCGAATAAAAAGACATCAAATTATCAAATTAAGAAAACATTCACCCTGTTTACCTAAACTACCTGTGTGAGAGACTTAATGATGTAATATGAAAAAGATATTTTCCTCCAAAAATGTTTTTTATAATAAAATAAGTACTATAATTTGTTTTAGAATATGATTCAATACTAAATGAGATTATTTTAAACTAACGAAGATCTTGTATGCTACCAGACTGCTTTGACCAGACTCTCAAGTTGCTGTTGTTGTCGTGTGCTGCCAGGCTGGCAACATGGGGTGCGCTGCTCCACTTTTCCAACTGAACCATATTTTGATGTGGAGTTAGACTTCCTCAGTACACACATGCCATAGGTACCCGTTTATAGGGTAGGCAACCATTCACTCCACATTCATATCAGGAAAGGACAAAGACAGGATAGATAGAGAAAATACATCCATGCCTGAACCGGGATTCGAACCCAGGACTTCCCAATCCGCAGTGAGACACCACTAGACAAGTTGAGCTGCAGACTCTCAAGTAGTCACCTAAAGTGTCTATCATTCGAACGAGGCACAAAGATCTACACCACTTGTTGAAAAATCTGCGACCATCCAGCCTCACCTGTTCACATACTGAGTTGTGGCAGACTAACATGGACGGACATAACTTCAGGTCTCCTTACTGTCATCGATTTTCTGGCTTTCAATGACCTTCTGGAGTTTATCTGATTTATGTCATATCTATTGAGAATAAGCAATAACGAAATGTTGCATAGATGCCGTTTTCATTCTGAAGTTAAGATAAATACGTTTATTGGCTATCACTACATTTGTTTCATCGATTACAAAAAAACTGCTCTTCCTAAAATGCTTGAAAGAATATCAGTTTACAAAATATTGAAAATATTTTAATTTTTAAATTATAATTTTTGATAGATTTATTTTGCACTTGACTATATTTTTACAATTATTTTCAAAATTTATTATATGCTGTGATACTTAAATTGATATGTTAGGCTTAATATTTGTATAATAATATTGTTTTTTCATTCTATGATTCAGTAAAGCAAAAAAACTGTCCAAATTTTTTATGGGAAAAAGTTAATCATTTGTAATCATAATTTTTTGGGAATCTCTCTACAATTTACCTCAAATACGTCTTTTGGATTATTTATCTCAAAAATGTTTCGTTAACGTTGAAAAGTTGTTTTAAAAAATGTAAAAAGTAACTATATTACTACAATGCACAAATATTAACATTTATAAATTCACTTCTTAATATTTATAATTATATAAATTCTACTCAATTTGACAATGAATTGTAAAGAATCTGAGTTAATATATAATTTGTTACCAATTTTATTTTTACATGAAAATATTTTCAATTATTGCGTTTACTTTTATTATTTGGATTTTTACCATGTTGTTGCATAATTTTCTAATAAAATCATTTGTAGTTTTAATATTAATTAGTACATTTAGAAAAAAAACTTCAATTACTTGGATGAAAAAAATTTATTTATAGCAACATATTTAATTTTATATGACAAAATGAGTTGATTTTTATTTGGGCATATATATTTTTTATTTTCAGTTCCCATTTTCATTTATTTTTATCTAAAAAATTGTATTTTAAAAATAGACGAGGAAAAAATTAATTGTAAACTAAGAATTTAATATTATATGTATAGATATATATTCCAATGGCAAGTACTTGGGTGACAATCCCTATGCCACAACATGGCCAGAAACTGCTACCCATTTGTCGTTACCCATCGGGCACCTGTGAGCCAAGAAGCGTTGCCCACGGCTTACCACCACAAACCCGTTTATTGGGTGGGTCACATTCATACATCATCACAGAAGAAAGGACATAGAGAACAGAGAAAGAAAGTAACATCCATGCCCGAACCAGAATTCGAACCCGAGACCCACAGCTGATGAGTCAGGAGCGCAGGCTAACCACTCAGCCATCGGTGGGCATATATATATATATATATATATATATATATATATATATATATATATATATATATATATATATATATATATATATATATATATAATATTAAACATATCATTAAATTTACACACTATGTAAATAAGATATCAAACACATTAAAAATAAAAAATCTAGAAATTATATAAAATAAATCAACTGTTACAAAATTCCCATTTAATTAATTCATCCAGTTATAAGATTTATATTCAGCCTAATTTATTTTTTTTAGAAAAATTATGGTAATTATTGACAAAAAATTTATTTAAGCGTAAGATCTTTGGAACAATAGAAATTGTAATTCTTTGAAACGCATCTTCTTAAAAAGGACAAGCGTGATTGTGCACTCATTTTTTAATAGTTGAAACCCTTTCATCCCAGCTAAAGAGGAAAACTGAGTAAAATCTCGAGATGATAATGCAAGAGAGAGAGGACTGCCGTCGTCATGGTAACCAGGGACGAAAATCAGCACGGCGTTGCTGCTTTTCCTTCCTCGCTGATAACGGAAAAGTTCTTCACGGTTTTGATCCTCAAAAAATTTTTGAATCGCTCTCTTTTTATAGTAAGAAACTTTAAACTTCTGTATTGCATGGAATACGTAAAATACGATATAACTAAAATTAATATATTGAAAGAATTGTTTTACATTCCTTATATATTAAATATTACCAACTTATTAGGGAATATTACAAAAATTTAATGAGCAATTATTATTTTTATTTTATAATTTACATCTTTGAATAAATTTATATACCTTACTTAAAATTGTTTTAAAGTTGAAAACATTTCTAAATTTTAATAGCGTTTATAAACGATTGTTTAGTATCGGGACATAAAAAATAAAAGCAATTAATATCATAATTGATATTTTAAGTATTAATATTGATATTTTCTGTTTATATAAAATTCCTTTTCCTATTTGTTAGGTTTATTTATTATTCTTTAGGGATAAATATAGGAATATTTAATCTTACAATTCTTCCAAACTCATCCAAATCCTATTTTAGAATTTATCGGTAAAATGCCATGTAATTACTACGAAAGCTCAAAAATAATGCTATCATCATCAATTTATTGAAAGAATTAATGTAAATTAATATTAAAATCTACAGTTATACCAAATGACAATATGAGTATCAAGCAAAAAATGTAAAAAATAAATTGTAGATGAAAGTGTATTTCGTATTTAATTAATTTACCTCTCTTAGAAATTCTGCCACCCCTGTATTATTCTTTTTTTTTAATTTAAAACTTGGATTTATTCTATTTATATTATTAAGTTTACAAAACAAATGTAAATTTAATAATTGGAATAAAATAAATCCAATGTAAAATCAATCATACAGAAATCTAAATTTTCATAATTCATATTCTCTAAGCCAAAGTCCTGAGTAGTTTCACATCCAATTATCTACCACATAACATTTCCTAGAATACATTATGATTTCGTCTCTAATCAAAGCAATAAGTTCCATTTTAATTCGGTTGATTATATTCTTGATCTAATCACTATATTCTGTGGATATTGAAAATTTGTACTCTGATACAAATTTTTCTTTGTAAATTTGTTTAAATTAAAATGGAATGCAAAATTAGAGTTCAGCAATTATATTTCATATAAAAAAACATCTCTACACAAATATAGAATTATTTATGTCAATGAGTTATTTTCAATTTATCCGAAATAATAAAATAAACAAAAATGTATTTTCTAGTTTCAAAGATTCCATTATGTCAACACCTATGATTTATGTAGCAAACATTGCTCAAATTTTGATAATAAATATTCAAAACAAAATCATTTCTACTTCTAGCTATAAAATGAACTAGTGATGAAAAGAGGCAAATTTTTATACAAAGTATTTTTGCAATTATATCCTTCAAAAGCATATGAGGAGGAATTCTTGAATAAAAAGTATTTTTCCAGATAATATGTATTGTGGGGGAAATGTAAATATGGATAAACTGAATTAATTGTGTATTTCAATCAGTTAAAAAATAAGAAATGAAGCTGCGATGGAAAATTTGTAGTAAGAATTCTCATTTTCTTTATTTTGATATAAAAATATCGGTTAAATTCAGATAATTATAGTGTCATATCAATTTCATTGAACTTAAATGTATTCAAAATTTTACACAATTAGTCCATTAAATTCTACTTTAATACCGGTTTATTTAAGAAGAAATCATATGATTTATCTTACTTATAGATACATTTCAATATTTGGTTTAACTCAAAATAGATCTTAATGAAAAATATTTCCTATGTTAATACAGGACGAGTATCCATTGCTTTTTGTTTCATTACTATTATATCTGAAGGATGTGGCAGCTATTCTAATTTTGAAGTGAAACTATTTGAGCCTTATTTAAATGTGGGAAGTAATTTTAAAGATCGTTGGGGCTCATCATAATTTTATTTATGAGATTATACAGAAATGAAGGTGACCAATAATGCTTAATACCGTGTAATTTTATTTTTACAAAACACATTATAAATGATTTTTTTTTGCACTATTATCCCATAAAACAAATATTGAAAGTATTCTCCAGCATTTTTTCCACCAATCGAGAGTTTTGACATATTTCATAGCATTTTTGTGGTTATTGATGTGATTTCTTCAGTTATGATTTCATCAATCATTCATCAATATTTGCAGGGCTTCTAAAAAAAAATCCAAAAAAGTTTGTAAATGAAAATCCCTTGATTTTTTGGCGATTTTTTTGACGCAAGGTAGGTGCCAAAATGTCAGTAACAAAATGGTAACCCTTAAATTACGTTACGTTAAAGCGCTGAATATACCAGGGTTACCAGAAATTAAATTTTATCACCAGTATTCAACGTCAAATTTTTCGCCAAACTAAGGGTACTTTATTCTACATCGAACCTGAAAATCCTATCTTTAAGATAATTCCACAAAAAAGATATCTAACGGAAAAGCATTGGTGGACAGGGGATTATTAAATTTAAACTGTCATCAAAGTCTTCAGTACGCACTTCATTTGCTTGATTTAACCAGTATGAAGTAATTTTATCTTGCTAAAACCAAGTAGTAACGGTTCTGTATCTCCAGTAAAACAATAAATGTTTTAAATTTGTGTATCCAAGTACACCTCGGAATTGCTGGTTGGAGTAAATATTTAACGAGTCCTTTTCATTAAAATCAAAGAATTAGTTCATGCAGATGAATTTTACTATTGCTATTAATAATCTTACGAAATGAGTTTTAGAAAATAAAAATGATAAAAACATTGAATAAAGTAAATGATTTATAATCAAATCCTTTGCACAGAATCGGATTCAAAATTAATGATAAACATGTGAATTTATGTTTAACACAAACGAAGTTTCGCAGTTAAGAATTCAAAAAATGAGTACTTTTCCATTATACTCCCGTGCGATAATCGACATATAGGAAAAGAAAAAAATCGTAAATTACTCTCGTAAGTATTCTATTTGCTTGCATCGTGTATTGCTGAAAAAGATTAACGTTTTTAGAAACTACTAAAAAATAAGAAAAACATTATATATTTAAATTTTATAAATTATATAATTTTCACTTATTGATAAAATGTATTTAAGCGCCAATGTTTATTTTTGCGAGGGGAAATGTTTAGCAATCGCTTGGCTGATTGATTGATATATTAGATTGCGTAAGTATAGAAGCTTTTTTTAATGAAACAAAATTAAATTTTGCTGTATTTGGCTGTTTTTTGTTTTTGCTGTTTTATGACCGTAATTCTCCTTTTAACCAACAAAAATGTCACCAAGCAATCTTTTGTAACAACTGGCTTCAGCTTTGTTCAGCATTTAGCTTGTCTACCACTGTTTATTATTTTTTTCATATTTATTCAAATTCAAATGGTATATATTAGATTTAAAATAAAATTTTGAGCCAATGAAATCATCGTATCTACCTCATATTATGTTCGCTTCTCCGTTAGAAGCATGCTATTTCTTTCGGATCATAAGCAGAGATATATTGGAAAAGTAACAAAATACTTAACTCACTCATTAAATTAGATATATTAAATACATTTTTTTCCAACGGTGGGCACACTTGGGTGACTAACCCTATGCCACAACAAGGCCAGAAACTGTTACTCATTTGTCGTTACCCAGCGGGCACCTGTCAACCAAGTCACGGAGGCGAGTAGCGTTACCCGCGCCATACCACCACAAACCCATTTATAGGGTGGGCCACATTCATACATCATCACAGAAAAGAGAACATAGAAAGAAGGTAACATCCATGCCCGAACCGGGGTTTGAACCCAGAACCCATAGCTAAGGAGTCAGGAACGCTAACCACTCAGGATATATTAAATATATTAAATAAGTAATGATGTCAAAAGTCTTGCTATATATATATATATATATATATATATATATATATATATATATATATATATATATATATATATATATATATATATATATATATATATATATATATATATATATACATATATATATATATATATATATATATATATATATATATATATATATATATATATATATATATATATATATATATATATATATATATACATATATATGTATATATATATATATATATATATATATATATATATATATATATATATATATATATATATATATATATATATATATATATATATATATATATATATATTGTTAGCAACAAATTGTAATATTACTTATAAAATGAGTGGCCACTAGATGGCAGTGTTTAAGATGTCATGTTGAGAGGTATGTAGAAGTAATTGAGAAGGGAGATTGTAAGAAGGAGCTCACTATGAAGGAGCTACCTTAAAGTATATCTGTAAATATTCTGTAAATAAACCTTTAAATATTAGTAAATTTATAAGAACTTCTTCCTTCCCCACCTAAGCTACTCACTCGTCATCTGACAAATAGTATGAAACCGATAACAAATCAGAAGAGGGATATAACTCGCGACGCTTTCGGAATTGAGGTAGGCGAATTTTAATTGTTTCGTTTCGAAATGTATATTAACGTATTAAGTAACGTATTTATGAAGTAGTAAACGAGATTTAAGAATTTTGAGTATAAGTATAAAGTATTTTCTTAATTTCGTTTGCAAAAAGTAATTTCGTTTTTAAAGAAACAATTATTTTCGTTTTGGGTGAAGTAAAAGTAATAATTTCGTTATTGATATAAAGTATTTTTATGTATAAAGTAATTAAGTATTATAATTTGTAAAGTATGGCATTTTGGGGGAAGGCTAAAAAAGTAGATTTAATAGAGTTAGCAACAGAATTAGGTCTCTCCGTACCTGAAGATGCTAAAATAATTGATTTAAAACGTATTATAACGGAATCAGAGACGTATGATGAAGAGTTTAGTAAGAGCTTATTAAGTAGGATTACTGAAGATCGAATTGCATCAGAAATAGCCGCCAAAACGTTGGCTGACCGTGAACATGAACTTGAACGTTTGCGTATCGAAAATAGAGTTCAAAATGTAAATATTTCAGATATAAGTAGCAACGATGAAAGTAGAAACGTACACATAGATTTTCGAAAGTTAATGCACGAATATAAAATTAAAGATGGGGATATAAATTTTTATTTAGTTTTATTTGAACGGCAGGCAAGACGAATTGGGTTGAATGAAGAGTATTGGGTGTCACAATTATTGGGACTGCTCCCATATGAAATTACGCAACTAATAGCGCGTGAAAACGAAGATAATGCAAATAATTATAAATATGTAAAATCGTTATTGCTTAAGAGATATAAGTTAAGTGCTGATAAGTTTAGATTTAAATTTTTAAATCATGTTAAAAATCCAGAAAGTACATGGAAGGATTATTCATTCGAATTACAAAACTATTTTGAGGAATGGATAACGGGACTCGAGATTTCAGATTTTAATAGTTTAAAAAATTTAATTATTACTGAACAATTAAAGAAACAAGTAAATTCAACAACTCGGGAACATTTTGTAGATGAATGGCCTAAAATTAATACTCCAGATCAGTTAGCAGATAAATTGGATAATTATGATAATGTTCGATCTATTAACAGTTTTAAATTAAGAAACTAATCGAATTATAATTCTCGTAATGATAAATTTCAGGTAGAAAAGAAATCATTTCCATTTAGTGAAAATGAAGGTGTTAATCGAAAAAGGTAGTCAGCTCGGATATTCGAAATGAAAAAGGGGAATTTAAATGTTTTAATTGTAATAATTATGGTCATATAGCTCGTGAATGCCCGGCGCCGAAGACTTCAGCTTACTGTAAGAAATGCAAAAAACTAGGTCATTCTCAGAAAATGTGTAAGTTTGAAACCGATCAAAAGTGCGAGGGGAATAATTTATCTGTCAGTTAAAACAATTCGGATTCAAGTGCGTCGTCGGCTCCTACGAACTACTTGAAAGATGCTTATATTTATGGAAATAAAGTAGTTGCATTAATTGATACAGGAAGCAGCTGTTGCCTCTTAAAAGAAAGTATTGCAATAAAAATGAATTTGAATATGACCCCAGATAGCAGTAATTTATTCGGTTTTGGAAATCAAAATAACCCAGTAACTAAAGCTCTTGGAAAAGCTGTAGTAAATATTCGTGTAGATGATGTAGTTGGAAAATTTATTCCGTTATTAATTGTCGAAGATAATTCCCAACCATGCGATTTAATTTTAGGTAGAACATGGTTAGATTTACCATACATTGCTTTTACGTGTATTGGGGGTAATTTAAAATTTGAATACGCAAATGACGATGTTTTTTCAGAAATTCAAGTAGATTTAAAGGAAAATACAGTTAAATTGAAAACATTAAATGAAACAGAAATCGAAAGTAAGTCAATTAATTTAATTAGAGCGAAAATTGAAGAAACCGAAAATTCGATAGTTAATGGAACAATTTTAGTCAAAAGTATAGGACAGAATTTCGATTCTATTCTTGAAGTAGTTAACGGTGAAACAGTTGTACCAGTAATAAATAAAGAAGAATTTAACTTAAAAATTAGGAAAGGACAGTGCTTAGGTAGAGGAATGGAAGTAAGTGAGGAAAGCTTAACCCTATCTAATAAAGTTAAAAGTAATAATGAAAAAGTTGAAGTTATAACAGTTAACAAAGAGAAGTCTCCTATTTTAATGAAAGATATTAATTTCGACAAATCCTTAGAAAGTGATAAAAAATTGGAACTTTTGAATTTATTAAATAAATATCGTGATTGTTTTGCTTTAAACTTAAACGAGTTAGGCTGCACGAATTTATGCAAAATGGACATAAAAGAAATAGAGGGCAGTAAGCCCATTTTTCAAAAACCATATAAAACTAATTCTGAAGAGAGGAAGCAAATAAAAGAAATTGTATCCGAATGGAAGAGGTATGGAATAGTTTCAGATACAAGATCTCCTTATTCTAGTCCTGTATTATTAGTTAAGAAAAAGACAGGGGAACAGCGATTGGTTATAGATTATAGGAAATTAAACTCTCAAACAATAAAGGATAAATTTCCATTACCTAAAATTGATGACATTTTAGAATGTCTAGGAGGAAGCCAATTTTATACTACTTTAGATTTAGCTAGTGGTTATTTACAGTTACCATTGACTGAAGAAGCAAAATTGAAAACTGCTTTCATAACTCCAGACGATACAGGTCAATTTGAGCGAATGATCTTTGGATTGGCGAATGCTCCAGCAGAATTCCAAAGACTCATGAATCTTGTTTTGGGCCCATTATTCAACAAAAAAGTACTGTGCTACTTAGATGATATATTGATTCCAGCTAAAACATGGACCGAAATGATACAAAAACTTACTGAAGTATTTGAATGCTTAATAAAAGCCAATTTAACTTTAAAATTACCAAAATGTGAATTTGGAAAATTAGAGACTGAATTTCTTGGTTTCATACTTAGTAAAGATGGTTTGAAACCTGGACCACGTAAAGTAGCAGCTATTGAAAAATTTCCTATTCCGAAAAATACGCACGACATCCAAAGATTTTTAGGGCTTACTAGTTTCTTTAGAAGATTTGTTCCAAAGTATTCTCTCAAGGCAGCACCATTGTCTGAACTTACGAAAAAAGATGCAAAGTTTGTTTGGGAAAAAGAGCAAAGTGAGGCTTTCGAGGAACTTAAAAGTAATCTAATTAAAGCACCGATCCTAGCTCATTATGATCCTCAAAGTGAAACTGAGGTACATTGTGATGCAAGTTCAATTGGATTGGCCGGAATATTGTTTCAAAGAGATAGTAAAGGGAATTGGAGGATGGTTTATTGCGTTAGCAAGAAAACTACAGAAACTGAACAAAAGTACCATTCGAGTAAATTAGAGTTGATGTCAATTGTGTGGACATTAGAAAGGTTAAGGCAGTTTCTGATAGGAATAAAGTTCACAATCGTTACAGACTGTCAAGTACTCGTGTATCTAAACGCTAAAAAGTCATCAAATCCTCAGATGGCAAGATGGTTTAACCTCATGCAAGAATACGATTTTGAGATCCGGCATAGATCAGGTGAACGAATGAAACACGTAGATGCACTAAGCAGAGCAGCTGTTGAAGAGCCAGAAGATACTTTGCACAGTATTATTGAGAGAAAATTTGAAGTTTGTTTGACCTTGAGTGAAGATGAGCAAATATTGATGATACAGCAGGCTGATCCAGAAATACGAAAATTAATAGAAATATTCAGAAAAAACGATCAGGATAGAACAAAAGAAGAAAAACATCTTATAAGAAATTACATCTTTAAGAGAAACTTGAACAATTTTGTAAACAAGTCAACGAACAAGACACCATTTGAATTGCTCCATGGTTATTCTCCACGATTCAACGATGGAATTTTGAGAAAGTTAGCTGATGAAGAAGCTCAGAGTTGGCAAGATCCATCTATAGTGCAGGAAGAATCTCGAAGACAAATAGAAGAAAGTCAACAAAAAATGAAGCAGTATTATGATAAAAAGAGATGTAGAGCAATGACGTTTGAACGAGGAGAAATTGTCGTAATGAAAAGAGCCCCGAAATCTTCAGGCCAACCTACGAAGACACAATTTAAGTACCGAGGCCCTCTTATTGTTACCGAGGTATTGCCGAACGATGTCTACCGTGTGACTCAGCTAGAAGAAAAAAGAAAGGCCACTTCTACGCAACAACAGCTCACATTAGTCAACTAAAACCATGGCTAAATGAACCAGATTCGGATGAAGATAGTGATACCGATAGTGCCAATAGTGATGATGAGGACTATAGCCCTAGACGCAATCCACATAGATCCACTCGCAAGGACTAAAGCTGAATGAGGGATCCTAAATGGTGAGATCTTTTCAATTTTATTTAAAGAAAAAGTTGCAATTAAAAGGCAATGAACTTATCATAAACTATTGACTCTAAAAATAAATAACTTTAAAGATCATTTACTGTATACTGAAGTATTCATCAAGTATTATGAAAATTTGTTAAATTTATTCTGTGAATGATTTAATATTCCTAAGTTCATTTATTTTCTATTAAACTTTTGTTGTAAGTAGTTTTATTAGAATTGTATCAAGAATTACTTTGTGGAAAAAAGTGTATTATATATTATTATAGTTTTTTTGTAATCTAACTTAATAATTTTCTACTTTTAATGGAAGATGTGTATTATTAATGATAATAATTACAGTATTTGTTTGTGTGAATGAAAAATAATGATAGTTATGTAGTTAATAATTTTATTTAATCTGCTGTGTTTAATTTAATTTTTAATGTTAATATTTGTTGTATTAATTAGTAATTTAGTATTATTACATAAATTGAGGACAATTGTAAGGTCAGTCTGGCCGAATGTTAGCAACAAATTGTAATATTACTTATAAAATGAGTGGCCACTAGATGGCAGTGTTTAAGATGTCATGTTGAGAGGTGTGTAGAAGTAATTGAGAAGGGAGATTGTAAGAAGGAGCTCACTATGAAGGAGCTACCTTAAAGTATGTCTGTAAATATTCTGTAAATAAACCTTTATAATATTAGTAAATTTATAAGAACTTCTTCCTTCCCCACCTAAGCTACTCACTCGTCATCTGACAAATAGTATGAAACCGATAACAATATATTCTTAAGACAAAAGAAACAGGTACTCATTTAAATTTATCCCCAAGTATTTTGAATCATTTTGGTGAGTTAAGGATGAATTTCATTCCATAATTATGATGCATTAATTTATATCTGATGTTAATATTATAAATTTCAGACAACCTTGTTAATACAATGTTTTGTAATTTTTTCTTTAAATACAACATTTCTTAGAGTTATTTGGGACTTTTTTGCTCATAACAAACGATTACTGGAATTATTTTTACTTTAGTCTTAGACGAATATGTCTCATTAGGGAAATAGAGTGGAGTATACATTTTTATGAATACTAATAAATGATCAGTCATTCTTCAGGGACAAAACTGAATACTTCTGAACATATTTTAAGACACGCCCTTCAAGAAATTAGAAAAGGACTTTTTGGACACATATAGTAATTGCAATCTTCACTACTCATGGTTAGAAATAATTTTCATGAACTCTTGAAAATTATCAAGAACCCTTAAGATAATTAGAAATTAGTAGGTGCTTATATGTTTTAGGTAATGTAATGATTTTTCAGAAAATTTCATATAAAATATAATAATTTAGTGATCATTGGAGAAAATATAAAAGAAAAATGTAAATTCTCGAGTTTACACCCACGTAGCTGCTTAACTGAAGTCAATCCGTCATCAGAAAAACGTTTAGTCAAAACACGGTTGTCTTTGTGCGTAAGCTTGTCAAGAAATATCAGCTAAGAAAATATTGCTTTAATTTCAAAAATTTTTTTTAAAAAAATAATTCATAAATTTGTGACATGCTTAAGTCATTTGCTCTCTGAAAATATTGATATAGTTCTCTTTAGGTACAAGTGCATTAAAAGAAATCATGCATTTCATCAGGTGTTTTATATAAGAATGAATGTAAATTTCTCCAAACATTAGATTTAAATATCCGTGTTATTAAACGGATCCGAAAAGAGAGTCTTGTCACATTCAAAAGCATTTCACATATTATGTTCTCCAACTGTTATTTTATAAAAGGAAATATTATAATATGTTACTAATGACATTTGGACAAGCCAAGCTCGCTATGCCTTTGCAAAATTAAGTCTATTGGGAGCGTCTTTCGTTTAATGAAAGCACCATAAAGGTGAAAGTACGACTTTTGCTCTTCAAATCCTCTGATAGATGGCAGCACCAGAGGAACTACTCCGTCAATTTTGGCATTGATCTGAAGGGGAGTAAATTTCTCCAGATCATTGCTCCTATGATAACTGCTCAACGACTGACCACAGGACTTTCCATTCCACAAATTTAACGAGCACGTATATCGCGTGTACTCGGTGGGTCTTTGGCGTCATTGGGAATCGAACCCCACTCTTCCGGATGGAAGGCCGATAACCTAACCACTAGGCTACCACGGCCCATTATAATAATAGTAATATGCTTTTGATTTTTGCTTAAAATAAAAATCATTGCTTTCAATTTCAATGATTTGTACTTTAAGATTGATTGATTTCAATTTTCTGAAAGCATCTGTTTTTAATATAAACTTAAAAAAAAAAACTCAACTTCGCAAAAACTTTCATATAGTTACAATGAGTGATTTGCTCTCAAGCATATTAAAAGCAAGATAATGATAAATTACAAAGCAACGAAAATTGTCAAAAACCCAAATGTAACAGAAGAAAACTTAAAGGGAGAGAAATAAATCTGAAAAATATGGGTATTAAATAACAAAGGAAAAATGTGCAGCCTATTTGCAAAATCCGAAACTGAAACTACTTGAATATGAAACAGTAATAATACAAAGAATTCATATGAACATTTTTCAAATTATTCTTCACTGTTTGAGAATACTTACAATTGAATGTGAAAGGAAACACGACATTTTATTTAAATAGGATATCTTTTCAGTAATGTATGAAATGCGATGTATAAGATATCTTATTTTAATTTATGCATGCATCATTAAAATAATTTATCATTAAGTTTCAAAAATGTGAAACAGTCTTAAGCTGGGAAATTGTGTAATGTTTCTTAACCTTCAAAAATGAAAATATATTATAATTTTTTAAATAATTTGCGGCAAATTCCTTACGTATGCAAAAAAAAATTTTTTCTACAAAATGTTATTTCATTCAAAATATGAAATTAATATATCATAGATATGTTATAAATTATACATCCAGTTACTTTTCAATTGACACATTATTTAAATTTATATATTGATGTTAAATGAAAATTTTAGTTATCATTTGGTCAATTTTTGAAGTTTCATTTTTGATTCTGATAATGAATTGAATTTCAGAAAAACAGACATTCTTTAAAGGAAATGTAAAAATCAGCGAGCAAAAATTTCAAAAGGAAAGTACAAAAGACTTTTTGAATTTTGATTGCATATGTAAATTTAAAATGGATCTTTATTTCATGTAACCAACGTTTAACAAATATTACCGAATTTCTATCACATAATTGCAATAGTGTCGTATAAGTATTGTTATTACTTATGACACATGGACAAACCAAATTCGATGTGTGAATGCGAATTTCAGTCAATAGTGTGAGTCTTTCATTTAATCAGTGTACCACGAAGGTGAAAGTAAGACTGTGCTCTAAAATCCTCCGATAGATGGCACCACCAGAGGACCTACTCCCTCAATTTTGACATTGAGAGAGTTAAGGGAGAAGAAATTTTCTCCAGACCATATTACACCGATGGTAACTGCTCCAAGACCAACCGCTGGACTTTCGATTCAACGAGCACGTATATCACATGTACTCGGTGGATCATTGGTGGCATTGGGAATCGAACCCCATCCATCCAGATGGATAAATCTTAAATCTAAAATCGCAAAAATAGTTTATTTCAGTTGAATTTTAAAATATCGAATTCAAAAACAATTATTATTTTATAATTTTTCCTTTGTAAATATAATTTTAAAAAAAATAAGGGAGCATTTTTACGAATTACAAAATAATATAATTTTAATTGCAGTAATTTTTCTTATAATTAACTATATAACTATGAAGAAAATGAAGGACTATTTTAATTTCTACTTCGAATTCTTTTTTAGTCATTAAATGCAGTCTTTAAACATCTTTCTCTATAAAATCAACAAATTGAGAAAAGGTGATCAAAGGGTCTTAGATTTCAGAATTAGTTTTGGTGTACCAATTCTCTATTTGTCTTTATTTTAGAGGATTAAAAGGGAAAATAACGATAAAAAAAACTCTCTATAAAGGCTAGTAATAAAAGAAACATAAAATGGAACTCTGTCTTCTCTCTCGTATTACATGTTTTTCTTTGGAGAATAAATCTTCTCTGCCGTTTACTTTCCTTTTGTCCGAGTGAACACAGAGCCTCAGGATCTTTTTTTATATTCTTCAGATTTACGCCAATCTTTCTTTTTTTGATAGCTTCCCATTCAATGGTGTGCATTTTGAAATCGATGGGAGGAAAATGCGATTGGGACATTTATGTATCGCCTCCCCTTTTTATTGATGAATTCCGCAGTAGCTGTTTACCAACACCACAATCTGTGCATTTCACGTTATGAAGCATTTTAAATCCCATTAGGCTTAAGGGTGATTTAAAGTCTTTCGAATTAATTTTGAAAGACGAAGTATTTCTGATATAGTTTCAAGCTGAAGAGGTTGGAACCATTTTAGTTAATCAAAATTATCCTCTTTTACGTAGTTCTTCTGTAGGTAATTTACATCAGCTTGAAGTTTATTGCAAAAAATATTGATAGTAAAACAAATAAATTAATCTGTATCTTCTCCATGGTATCTCCATGTTTGTATCTGACTTGCATAATCCAAAGGGTATGTATCTTTTACCTTTAATTTTGTACTTATATCGAGGGTGGCCTATGAAGCCTAATGAATTTTCAATGAGATCGTTTGTGTAACCGTCATAGCCTAGTGGTTAGGGTATCGGCCTTCCATCCGGAAGAGTGGGGTTCGATTGCCAAATGCCGCCAAAGACCCACCGAGTACATGCGATATACCTGCTCGTTAAATCTGTGGAATCGAAAGCCCTGGGGTCGGTCGTTGAACAGTTACCATGGGTGCAATGGTCTGGAGAAATTTATACTCCCCTTCAGATTAATGCCTAAATTGAGGGAGTAGATCCTCTGGTGCTGCCATCTATCGCAAGATTTGAAGAGCAAAAATCGTACTTTCACCTTCATGGTGCTTTGATCAAACGAAAGACGCCCTCTATTGACTTAAATTCACATAGCCGAGGCATAGCGAGTTTGGCTTGTCCAAGTGTCATTAGTTACTACAACAACAACAACTTATATTGAGTCATAATAATGTAATGAGTTTGAAACCATAACAATACAGTAAGTTCTGAGATACATTGTAATACACATCCGGAAAATTTATTTTTATTTATAAACTGCTGTCAAGAATCGAATTTTGACATTCTGAAAAAAATTATTCCAAATCTTTCCTCATATTGATGGAAGAAGATTATGCCATGCAATTTTTTTTAAATAGTCTGTCAAAATAATAATTTTTGTGCGTGTATGATTTGGTAAAAAAACTAAAACATTCTTTCATTTTATAGTTTTAATTTCTAGGATATTTATAATAAATATGTGGAGATATATTTCATATTTATTATTTCCATTGATCAAAAATATGGCTATGTTTAGCTAGATCATTTGTTAATTGCAAGAATGCTGTAAATAAGAAAAAAAACTATTGAATTAATTTTAAATCATAAATTTCATTTCTATAAGTTATAGGAAATTTAATACCTTCACTTTTCGCCAAAGTTTAAACAAATTGGTTCTACACAATTGATTTGCTTTTATAAAAATTTAGAAAATCGGACGAAATTTAATTAGACAAGTTTATTTACCACATTTTATGGCATCAATTATTTTTTATATTGATAACTTAAATTGATACAGTATAAATAAGTATTGATACAGAAATAAACTCTTGTTACATTTACTTTCTACGATGTTAAATGTACTAAAAAAGTATTTGCTCTTTTTAAAAAATTAAGTATTCTGAAATGAAATTTTGACTGAAAGAGTATCTGAACAAATTGCATTTTTTTAATTAAATGCATAATGAAGAAGATTTGTAATATCCAATGGCTGAACATTAAATATCCATAAAACTGGACATTAAAACCATAAACCAGATATTATATTTTTGTACATTTAAGGAGGAATATAATAATCTTTTAGACGGTGTAGCATATTAATTTATAAAAGATATTGTATTTAGATTTCCCCAGAGATTATATAGAAGAATTTGCTATGCACTTCCATAAAAGCTGAATTATGCTTATTTAAAACAGATTCGCGATTTAAAATATTTGAATACCATTTTATATTAAGATTTTGTCTTTTAAGAGACAATCACAAACTATCATCTAATTTAAAACATAATTCCAACAATATTTATGTGATGTTTGACCAAAAATTGAAACTCAATTGGTATTTTGTGAATTTATGAGTTTTCAAGAGAGTTTCCAGCATGTCTAATTTATACCTATGTCTATTGAAACATCTATATCAAAATATAAATCGTAAGAGAGCTGCGAGCATGTCTAATCTATACCTATGTCTATTGAAATATCTATATCAAAATATAAATCGTAAGAGAGCTTCCAGCATGTCCAATCTATACCTACGTCTATTGAAACATCTATATCAAAATATAAATCGTAAGAGAGCTTCCAGCATGTCTAATCTATACCTATGTCTATTGAAACATCTATATCAAAATATAAATCATAAGAGAGCTACCAGCATGTCCAATCTATACCTACGTCTATTGAAAAATCTATATCAAAATATAAATCGTAAGAGAGCTTCCAGCATGTTTAATCTATACCTTTGTCTATTGAAACATCTATAACAAAATATGAATCGTATGTAATCGAGTATATATGCATATACGAGGTGCCCAAAATAAATCTTTGTAAATTCCAAGGATATGTAGTAACACCAAAGAGTTTCTTCGAATGAAATTTCTATGAAAAAGCATTCTGAATTATAAAGGAATGCGATATAAGGCTGATTTTCCTGATGCAGTGTAGAACGTTTTCTAATCTCATGTAATGCAGGGATGTTTATAACATCTTGCTGTGAAGTTACGTTTCGCAAATGATCAATGCAGTTGTTGGATGGTAGGTTACATGAACTACAGAAAAAAGAAACCGTGTTAATGCAATAATAAGACACAAAAAGGAGTAAGGAAACGTGTTTATGACACCCTGGTTATAAACACATATACAAAAGTGAAAAAGTAAAACATTTATATCAAATTAGGTGTTAAGATTGATGAACCCAATTGTAGTCTTCATCTCAAGCATCTCCTCTGTATGGAAGTTCTGACACTTTAAAACATCCCTTTGCAGCTGTAACGACATGCGTAATTATAGTGCAGTCAAAGGGAGTTACATATTTCAATAAGAGATTTGATATGGACTTCCACAAAAAGTGAAGTTTACATGATAGGATTGATGATTAGAAAGTTAACTCAGTACACCATCACGGTTTGTTCAATGTTGACTAAATACTGTGTTTAAATAGTAAAGTACAGAAAGCTTGAAATGGATGGAACACCATTGTACGAATACCGCAGTAACCACTGCGGGGGCAACGTTTATGTTGTCCAACAAACCTGGATTAATCTATTCTAAGAATATTCACGTATTACGTACCTCTCAGATGATATATCAATATATTGGTCGTGACGAAATGATCCCTTACTATTATAGGCATATATTTATGATGAAACGTATTTGTAAAGCATGAGTATCTATCACATTGAAGGTGAAATTACGACTTTGCTCTAAGACTCTTCCCATAGATGGCACCACCAGAGGATCCCTCTTGACTTTGATCTAGAGGAGGAGGAAATTTTCTCCAAACCACTACACCCATGGTAGCTACTCAACGACTAACCACAGGACTTTCGATTCCACAGATTTAACGACTAATAATATTTAGTTAAAACCTACATCTTAATAATTCTGATGTGATGATGGGTTTTGCAATCTTGTTTCTTGTATGCACTCCTCAGAGCCTCTTCTTTAAAATTAACAAAGTGAAACATCATTTACTATCAACCAGTGATTGGGAAGGTGAATACTTTTTGGGAAGAAAAAATTCTTCTCAGGGATGCTGAAGTTCCGTAAGGGTGGTGTCTACGTTATCTTTGACGTCCAAAGTCTTTCCGTTAGTGCCATGGATGTGCCAACTCAAGTGTGAACTCGTTATCTGTTTGTAGTTCAAAATTAGGAGACGCTTGGTTACAGTTAAATATTCCAAATCCGTTAACCTTAAGGTACAGTCCAGGACTTACATTCAACGTTATATGAACATAAGCCTGTTGAACAAGAACATGTTGTACATCTCCAATGGATTTCATCCCATGTAAATAATAGTGGCAATGAGACCGCAGATTGATTGCCCAAAGAGGGCAGTGAGGAAGGTACGCCCACTGATGTATAACTTACATATCAGGAATTTTACTCTAATGAAAAATCTAGACTTAATTCTATCTGGCAAATTTCACCAACACACCAATGGTACCCTGGAACTTCTCCTGGAACTCTTCTGGATACAAAGTGTGACCGAATATCTCAGACTGCCTTGGCCAGATTCTCAAGTGGACATCTAAAATGTTCATCCTTTGAACGTGGTACAAAAATGTATCCCACTTGTAAAAAATGCTGTGAACATCTAGCCTCACCGAAACATATTCTGAATTGCGTCGGACTTTCCCGGGAGGATTTATCCTCAAATCCCTTGCTAGTCATTGACTTTCTAACTGTCAACAATTTAATGGAGTTGATCTGACAAATGTCAGATCTTTAAAGAGGATAAGCCAACAACAACATAAGCATACCAGTTAAGGTGAATATTTTAGATTTTTCGGAATTTTTTGTCTAATGACATATAAATGTAGATTACTGTCTAGGAAAATTCTTAAAAGTCAATATTATGGAATATTTGTTTAGAAAAAACATACAAAAAGCTTTCGAATGTTGAGCCATTCCCTATGCTCTGTTGAATTATAAATTATATCAATTTACTCTTAAAATGTATATTAAGCACTTATTTAAATTACTTCCTCTTTTAATTTTCCTTAAAACATCATCAAAATAACTTAAATTGTTCTGACACTTAACTATTTAATTGAAAATTTAAAGGAAATAAAGTTACTTTTAAGAATTCAAGATTAAACATCCTTACAACACATCAGATTCTATGATTTTAAATTTATTTTGAAAAAGCATTCTAAGAATGAGAATTATTTTTTTAAAAAATTCCTTACATTTAAACTTTCTGTTTTAATTTTATTCCAGTAATGCATTACCGGATATAATATTACTTATAATGCGTTCTTTAGGCAATATACATTTCCTTTTCAGTTTTAAATTCTTGAATAGGTGAGAAAAGCATGGACAATATTCCCAAGATTTTATAAAATATCGCTTTTCACATTTGAGAGAAACGTTACTATAAAACTTGAGCCGCAAAAAAGAAAAGGAAAGCTTTTTTACCAGATTTTCATTATGCCGTCAAACTATTCTTTACTAAAACGTAAGATAAATTTTGGAATGCGTGCTTTTCTCTTCGAATGTTGGTAAAAGACGACTGTCTTTAAAATACGCGAAAAGAAGAAAAGAATCTCTATTCCTTTATATTTCTTGTTTACTGTCGTTTCACATATTGGACTACTTTAATGGATTTTCTGCTCCCTATTTTATCCCGGAGGAAGGAAATATTCCATATATCCGGGGAAAAAAAGGAGTCTGCAAAATAGAAGGTAAATGTGTGTTCTCTGCTCTACGAGGGAAAATGTTCGTTTTCTGTTTCGGTCTTAATTCTCCCTGGAATCTCTTCCTGGCTTTTCAAGTAGAGTGTCGAAATTGAATGTTTGCGTTGTAAATGAATTTTCGATCTTATGTAAATTTTAAAATGAATTGTTGATGCTGTATTGCTAAATTTTTTCTAACGATTTTAATCTTATGATAAATTTTCTAAGGGAGAAATTATAAAGAATGAGGTAAATGTTCTTTTACTAAGGTTGTTACCCTTTTAACTATTTCCAGAATGAAATTATTTCACCAAGAAATACGTGTCAGGAATTTCTTTTTCATTTATAAATTTGTAAGATACGTTTATATGATCACTGTAACCAAGTAATAGGATAATATTCTTCAAAGTTTGAAAAAAAAAACGGTGGGCATTTGGGTGACTAACCCTTTGCCACAACAGGGCCGGAAACTGCAACTCATTTGTCGTTACCCAGTGAGCACCTGTGAACCAAGTCACGCAGATGAGTAACATTACTCGTACCATACCACCACAAACCCGCTTATAGGGTGGGACATATTCATACATCATTACAGAAGAAAGGACAGAGAAACACACAGAAGGAAAGTAACATCCATGCCCAAACCGGGAATCGAACCTGGAACCCACAGTTCCGGAGTCAGGAATGCTAACCATTCAATCGGCTTTTCTTCAAAGTTAAAGGTAGCGAGATCTATTTCGCAGATTAAAATGGATGGCAGTTATTGAACTTCTTCATGTACGCCTGTTGCAGTTGTTGCACCAGAATACTTCCCTGAGTTACGCTATACCAGTTATGGAAGCAGCCGGATAGGAATCCTTGTAATTTTGAAGCATAGACAATGCAGAAAACCCCAAATATTAGGTCTGACACTCCCAGAAGTACCATTTCACTTGGAGGACATTGCAACCCAAACATATTTAACGTGTCACAGATACATTTATCAAACGTTACGAAGATTCGGTTAAGCAGGGGGGTCGAAATCACAACCTCCCGATGAAGGAGAACGACGTCCTAATTAACCAGACCACAACGGTCTTCATGTACGTCTGTCGAATGAACTCCTGCATTCAATCAAACTTCCTCCCTTGACACACATGGATGCAGCATTTATCAAGCTAGGCTGTCGACTACGTGACGTCAAAGAGGCGTTTAAGTCGGACAATTCAATTTTTTCGTCTTCGGTGTAGAAGCGGGTAACCCTCGTATTTTCAGCGCTTTAACTAATGTATGCTGCCCAATTTGTCTAATGGTCAGCGTGTCTGACTGCGGATAGGGAGGTTCTGGGTTCAAATCCCGGTTCGGGCATGGATGTACTTTCTCTCTCTATCTATCTTGTCTTTGTCCTTTCCTTGTATGAATGTGGAGTGAATGGTTGCCTACCCTATAAACGGGTCCCTATGGCATGTGTGTACTGAGGAAGTTGGACTCCACATCAAAATATGATTCAGTTAGAAAAGTGAAGCAGCGCATCCTATATTGCCAGCCTGGCTGGCACACGACAACAACAACAACAACTAATGTGTAGGTTTAGGGTTGCCATTTTGTTATTCTTTATTTGGAGTTAAAAAAATCTCCAAAAAGTCAAGGGGTACCCGTAAGTAAACTTTTCACAATTTTTTGACCATTTTCAAAATAATCTCCAATTGTATTTAAATACTGTTTATAAGTTACAATGGATGATAAATAAATTTCTTTTTAATATATTTTTCCTGGAGACTTATTGGCTTCTTACAATTAATCTATTAGGCTCTAATGAAATGATTATCATTTACAAAGAGGCCCTTCTTGAGTACCTAAATTATCTCATTCCACAGACAAGTTACAATTAATATTTTAGACTCTAATGAAATGATTATCATTTCCAATGTGGCCCTTCTTGAGTACCTAATCTATCTCATTACACAAGCAAGTTACAATAAATATTTTAGGCTCTAATGAAATGATTATCATTTACAAAGAGGCCCTTCTTGAGTACCTAAACTATCTCATTACACAAGCAAGTTACAATAAATATTTTAGGCTCTAATGAAATGATTATCATTTACAAAGAGGCCCATCTTGAGTACCTAAACTATCTCATTACACAAGCAAGTTACAATAAATATTTTAGGCTCTAATGAAATGATTATCATTTACAAAGAGGCCCTTCTTGAGTACCTAAACTATCTCATTACACAAGCAAGTTACAATAAATATTTTAGGCTCTAATGAAATGATTATCATTTACAAAGAGGCCCATCTTGAGTACCTAAACTATCTCATTACGCAAGCAAGTTACAATAAATATTTTAGACTCTAAAGAAATGATTATCATTTCCAAAGTGGCCCTTTTGAGTACCTAAACTATCTCATTACACAAGCAAGTTACAATAAATATTTTAGGCTCTAATGAAATGATTATCATTTACAAAGAGGCCCATCTTGAGTACCTAAACTATCTCATTACACAAGCAAGTTACAATAAATATTTTAGGCTCTAATGAAATGATTATCATTTACAAAGAGGCCCATCTTGAGTACCTAAACTATCTCATTACACAAGCAAGTTACAATAAATATTTTAGGCTCTAATGAAATGATTATCATTTACAAAGAGGCCCTTCTTGAGTACCTAAACTATCTCATTACACAAGCAAGTTACAATAAATATTTTAGACTCTAAAGAAATGATTATCATTTCCAAAGTGGCCCTTCTTGAGTACCTAAACTATCTCATTACACAAGGAAGTTACAATAAATATTTTAGGCTCTAATGACATGATTATCATTTACAAAGAAGCCCTTCTTGAGTATCTAAACTACCTCATTCCACAAGCAAGTTTGAAAGGGAATAGAAAATCAAAGGAAGTAACTTTCAAACATATAAAATAAATTTAAGATCAAGGAGCTTTCATGATATAGCTATGCAATAAGGAATACCAGGTGTTTATAACTATATATAATACAATTAACAAAATATTTTTTGGAGTAATTAGGAAATACCGAGTTTTATTAACATAAATACTCGTATAATATGAAAATGATTGATTTACTCTATAAATAATTTCGTTATGGTTTGAAAATATAAAGAAGAAAAGCGGATTTAATGAAATTTTCTTCGTTTTCTAATTTTTATTACCCATCAAGAACTTATAATCTGAAGACTTTTACAATAAGAGTGAAAGTTGCTAAAAATTCTGACTTATTAGAAGAGCCAAGTGATTAGTATTTCAATATATTTTGAGAATAGATTGTGAGAAATTTGGATAAAGTTCGGTTTATTTATTTATTTTATTATTTATTTTATTACATTACATATATTCAGACTTGTATGCTTGATTCTTGAGATCCGCTTGTAAGTCTTCGTCGATAATAGGACAAATAGCACAATGACAGATGTACAACCACAGAAGAATAACGAAGAAAACACCCAGGGCCATGGTGGGAATCGAACCCACACTCCTACGCTCTCAAGCGATTAGCGGTGATGCTTTAGACCACTCAGCCACGGAGCGCCCTTCGGTTTATTTGACATTGTGGAAAGATAATCTTATAAGGAACTTGTTAAGAGGCATGTAAATAGCGCAAGCATATACCCCTGTGAAGAATTTTTATGTATGTATATTGGGCTGTATTCAAGTGTTTTAATAGATAAAATCAGAAAAATATCTGAATAGTACAGTTTAGAAAAGTTCCTGTGTCATGGTAGGATAACGTTATTTAGAGTATAATGATTCAGGTTGGATATTAGCCACTGTTGAATATATATATATATATATATATATATATATATATATATATATATATATATATATATATATATATATATATATATATATATATATATAAAGGGAGGTGGATGTTTCCCCGTCTAGGGCTAGATAACCTGTGTCCTGATAGGATAGCGTTCTTACGAGTATGATGTTCCAAGTTGGATACCAGTTACTTTTTTACTTCTAACAAAAGGTGAGGGGTGTTCTAACATATACGTCTATTTAGGTGGGTGCTTGGGACTTTTCCAGTTTCTTCCATTGCGATTCATGAATACGGCCCACTGCCGATGAAAGTCCTCCCGGAACCCAATTTATCTGCTCTTACAATAGCATTTGGCCCATTAGGCTGTCGACTGTATGATGTCAAAGCATAATCCCCAGCAAACTTATGTTAAAAAACAGAAGCGTTCCACTAAAAAAGTTAGTTTTACATACAGCATAACAGTACATAACAAACTTCCATCAATTCATTGCACATAAAGTTTCATTACAATTAATCTGATAAACCGTAAATGACTTGTAAAAAATCCTAGCAAAACCCATTCATAAAGTTATGAGAATGAAATGCTAACTTTATACAGAATGTACAGTACTGATAATTTGCTAGATTTATTGCTTACTATTTTGCATTGTGAGGAATGGTATAACTATTATTCCAATACTGACACTTCTAAATCTGAAGAATCCCATTATAAAGCTTCAACAGCCGATACCTCATTTTATAGAAAGAAAAAGTTGGTAGTCCTTTGCAAGTAACTTCTTTGAAAAATTGCTAAAGAAAACTAACTTATCCGCAAAAGTTTAATGAGTACCATAATAATATCTGAAACCTATGTGGAATTTCCAAATTCAATAATCATATTTTGTATTTTTAATTACTGTTTTAGTATTAAAAAATTCATTGTTTTATTGAATCTTCATAGCCATACATATACTTATTCATTGATGATTATCAGAAAATACGGGATCTGTACAAGAAAATTTTCAGGTTTCTTATACCCTCTTCGTAAATGAAGATAACTTTTCTATGAAAATCTTCAGCAATTTTCTATTATTTTCTACTTTTTCAAATATAGCATATGTGAAATTATTTTCTAATTTCCCATGAATTCTACCTGATTTAGTCTCTAACATTTCTAGAGTTACCAGGAGTCTAATTTTACGATTCTCGTTTAATAGAGTTTTGCGTCCAACAGACCCACAGAGATTTTGTGTTTTAAGTGCAAAACATTCATTTGCACATTAGCATTCATTTATTTGCAAAACGTAAACATTTGTGTTGAAGAATTGTAATAATTGGTGTAAAATCGGGTATCACTTGGTTTGGCGAATCATTTTAGCGATAAACTTCAATTTCCGGTAATCTTGGTAACCCTAACTTTGTACAGCTTTTGGGTAGAAATCATCTAATTTAGTCACATCTTGGCACCTATTTCGGCATCAAAAAAATCGGCAAAGAATCATTACGTACCCGATTGTAACTTTTTACCAAAATGAGTAATAAAAAGTAAAATAATGAAACTTTATGAATAAACTTGCTCATAATTGATTTATCCAATTATCCACTTATAAATAATCATTTACATATTTCTAAAAATGCTATCAACTCTTTGTGTTTATTCTGTGATATTTATTCAAAGATCAAGTGCATTTCTAATAAGAAATTAGCTTTCTTTAATACCTAATCCAGATCCGAATATTCTAGGAATTTGGTTCTACCTTTGAGAACATAAAAATGCTCTTCGATTGACTTAAAAAACCAATCAATTTTTAAATAACGCAAGTGTACAAAAGTAACGTTTTCGTAACATGCTTTAAACTGTTGTCGCAGTCATTTTTGTGTGAAATGTTTGAATTTGCAAAGATCAAAAAACATTTTCTAATCTCGTCATGTGTCACTTTTCATCTACCTAAACAACCACTGTAAGACAAATTCAACAATAAAAATAAAAATGTTTCTTTTACTGATCTTATTTATACTGTCAAGCCATTCGCTGATAAAAAGTAAAACAACCTCACGAACAATGCATGCTATTCTGTCTGAATGAAAAAACGCTGCCTTTAAACAAAAAGGGAGAAAGCTTTTCTTTTCTACCATTCCATGTTCTACATTATTTAAAGACAAGTTTTCTACGCCGTTTGGCGATAAAAACAATTTGTGATAAAAAAAATGCTTTTGTTTAACACTTGATATCTTTTTTTCTTTTGAAGAAATATTTGGTCTTTCACTAATCAGATAATAGTCTCTAGATTTAAATGTATGATGTAAGTAAAATTCCTCTTTATATGCATTACAAAAACATGAAAAAGTGATGTGAATTCTATGTTAATTAGATTATTTTTCTCAAAAAAATATCTGCATAATCTTTAAGATATAAATCTTTTTTGTATTTATATAATTCTGTAAAGTCTTCAGTGACTAAGAGCATCATCTTCAGTGACACTGTGTTTCCTTTACGGAATTTGCATATTACTGAGAAATGGAGCAAAATAATTGCTGGAAGTTTTCATGATATTAGCAACAAGTCCGTGGCAAACACATGCAAATATGGAAATGTCCAAGCTGCTAAATACACCATATTAGAAATCCTTCATTCTATTGAAATGTAAAATATTTTTACTGTTTACATTCAACTCAAATATTCTTTGAAACTTCACTTTGCGATCTGTACACCATATCCAAAATAAGGCTTTGATGCAATCTTTGTCACAGGTATCGTATTATCTATGGGACCATATTCTGAGACTGACGATTTTTTGGCTGATTTTCTTATGTGTCTGGCAACCTCGTTTTTTTTACGTCATACATATGGAATACCTATAAGAATTATATTCAGAATATTCTATTTCGGTAATCCTAGTATTTACGTCATCGCGGACGTCACGATACGTCATCTTGGCAACATTTCTTCATCGCCAAAAAAATTCAAAATTTAGAATCATGGATTATACGGCACCTGTGCCTTAGAAAGTAAGACATTAAATTGAAATATAATAAAATTATCGTACTATGCTTTTAAAAGGTGTGCTGGAAGTGAGTGGAAATGCCATTCATATTGCTAGACAGCACATGAAATACAAAAGATTATACGGCACCTGTGCCCTTTCTTATAAGAAAATTATTATATTAATTAAAGAAAAAATATTAATATAATATTAATTATGCACATTACTCTTATAAGAAAATTATTATAAAAAAGTTTTAAAAGTATTTTATAAGTCATGAGTCTTGTATTAATATGTTGCAAGTAAATTGAAATACAAAACAAATGATATACCTAAAACATAAATATACTAATGAATTAAATATGTTAAACAATCATTGTTTAATGCATGAAAGTGTTTGTAATAATCTATAACAATAATCTATCTTTAACACTATTGTTTGCACCAACAATACCATTACGGACATTTGATTGCGTAATAATATGAAGTAGAAACTTTTTAATAAATTTTAATCTCCATTTTTATCTTAAAATAAGTACAAAATATCCCACAGCTTATGAAATGATAAATTCCTGGGTAGGTCCCGTATAATCCATAATTCCAAATTCAGAATTTTTTGGCGATGAAGAAATGTTGCCAAGATGACGTATCGTGACGTGTGCAATGACATAAATACTAGGGTTACCAAATTAAAATTTTCTGCATAGTTCATATAGGTCTTCATATATATGACGTAATAAAAACGAGGTTGCCAGATACATAAGAAAATCCGCCAAAAATTTCAGAATTTGGCATCCTGGATTATACGGTACCTGTGCCAATTCCTGAAATTCACGATAAATAGTGGACTATATTTCCATATGTGTAACTGAGAAAAATTTAATTAAAATATTTAAATGCAGCAAAACTGACTTCAAAATTCTATTAAAAAGAGGAAAATAATCATAAGTTTCACTGAAATGTTTTGGAAAAGAATTGCAGAATACTATACATTAGAATAATAAAAGATTATCAGGCCGTAATATTATTTATTATTTTTAATTAAAAAATGTTAAAAAATAATACTAACAAAACAATTGAGTATAGTATAACATTTTCATCTCAGTAAAATGCCTAATAAAGAAAGGGAATTTAATAATATCCCTTAAAGAATATTATATCTTTTACGTCCAGTATCATGAATTTTTAAAGAGAAAAAAAAGCAATTTATAATTGTCCTTTCCTATCCATAAATAAAATAGAATTTTAAAGCATATTATGATGCTAATTAAACAATTTAATATCAGTCAGCTTTTCATCCCTTTAAACAGCTTTCCTTTTCACTGTATATGTAAGTTTACTTAAAATTTTTCGAATGAAATACTTAACAACATCAATTTCAAAGAATAAACGTAATAAAACAAACTTTTAGAATAAATTGTATTAAAATAAAGTTTTGGAATAAAAACCTAACACGAATATTTTGGTTCAGCTTAGATGTACGATAAAAAGCGATGAGATTAAAAATAATAAGTTTAAATTTGCTGAAATGCAAAGTGTACATTACTTACATATGAAATGATCAAAGAGAAAAATATCATATCAAAAAGTCAAAGAAAAAATTTTATAGTGATTAGTTCAAGAAAGAAATTTAAGAATTAGACTTCTCTAACTTTAGAAATATATAGAAAACTGAGTATGTACAAAAACATATGATTCCAAGTAAGGAAAATATTATAATATTAAAGCTTTTTTTATTATTTGACAGTTGTTTTCAACTTGAAACTTTTAAATTAACAAATAATACAAATATCCTGATATTTTTTTTATTTTTATACTTTATATACTTTTTTTATACTTTTTTATACTTTTTTTTATTTTTATAGGGAGAACTTATCAATAATGCTGCAACATTTTCTGAAAATTAGGACCAAATATGGTAACTGAACAATTGCTGCTTTGGTCTTCAGTCGAATAATTTATAGGTTTCTCTCCTACTTCCGCCATGTGTTTTAGAAACCAGTTCGGATTTTCTTTTTGTAAACTTCTTATGGAAATTTGACTGAGCTTGTAACTGAACCATTAGTGTTTTGGTTTTCAGTTGTTATAGGTTTTAGTCTTCAATCCAATACCCAAGCAATTGGATGAAGGTTGGTGACACAGTTGGAAGTTAAATATTGAATATGATCTATAGACTCTCGAAGAATTTTGGGATTAATTTTCATTTTCAGTGGATCCCGTCTCACTTCGGCATTAAGGGAAACGTGATTGCTGATTCGCTGGCTAAGGCTGCCTCTTCGGAACCTGAATTGCCATCCATCTTTAATGAGGTTTTTACTGAGAGTTAAAAAACGCTTATGGATGTCTGGAGGGTTCCATCTAATTGGTATCCGAGAAAACGCCTTTACTTTTTGAGGAAACTAGAGGCCAACAGACTTGTATTCCACGTTTCGTCAGTGGTCACCTGAGGGATGTCAAATATGTGCAAGTTCAAAAGACTTTTAGTCTGTGCGCAAAATGTAAAGCTGGACAGGCATCGCTTGAGCATATCTTGAGCTGCTTGAATTTTGACTTGGAAGAGGCTTTTTCAGAGCTCCTTATGTTTTTGAATATCCTGGCTGTTTATGGACGTATCGAGTTGGATTAGTACTGGAAGTGGACCATCTAGGATTAGCAACAACAACAACATTTATAGGTTTCTCTCCTACTTCGACCACGTGGCTTGGAAACAAGTTCGCAATCTCTTTTTGTAATTTTTTTACGAAAATAGGACCGAGCTGGTAATTGAACAATTAGTTTTTTGGTCTTCAGTCGAATAATTTATAATTTGACTGAAGAATAATTAAGAGGAGATACTTATAAATTATTCAGTCGAATAATTTATAAGTATCTCCTACTTCGGCCCCGTGTCTTGGAAACATGTTCGTAATCTCTTTTTGTAATTTTTTTACGAAAATAGGACCGAACTAGTAACTGAACAATTAATTTTTTGGTCTTCAGCCAAATAATTTATAATTCGACTGAAGAATAATTAAGAGGAGATACTTATAAATTATTCAGTCGAATAATTTATAAGTATCACCTACTTCGGCCCCGTGTCTTGGAAACAAGTTCGCAATCTCTTTTTGTAATTTTTTTACGAAAATAGGACTGAGCTAGTAACTGAACAATTAGTTTTTTGGTCTTCAGTCGAATAATTTATAATTCGACTGAAGAATAATTAAGAGGAGATACTTATAAATTATTCAGTCGAATAATTTATAAGTATCTCCTACTTCGGCCCCGTGTCTTGGAAACAAGTTCGCAATCTCTTTTTGTAATTTTTTTACGAAAATAGGACCGAGCTAGTAACTGAACAATTAATTTTTTGGTCTTCAGTCGAATAATTTATAAGTTTCTCTCCTACTTCGGCCCCATGGCTTGGAAACAAGTTTGCAATCTCTTTTTGTAATTTTTTTTACGAAAATAGGACCGAGCTAGTAACTAACAATTAATTCTTTGGTCTAAGTTTCTCTCATATTTCGACCACGTGGTTTGGAAACAAATTCGCAATCTCTTTTAGTAAATTTTTTTATGAAAATAGCTACAGATAAAATTGGCTTTCTTGTTTGAATAGCAATCATAGAATAACAAGCAAAAATAAGTATAGAGAAAAATTGAAATAATTTTCTCTCAATAATTATTTTTCTTTGACTAAATAAATAAATTTTTGCTATTAAATATTATTAATTATATACCTCATATTGATGACATAATATGTAATATAATGATTGTAAAGCAATCTTAAATGCGTATGTTCTGAATTTTCATTATTTTTAAAGCTTTCTTTATACATTTATTTCATTTAGTGGATCAGAGAATGAATATTACCTACAATTGCAAGGGATTATAATAATTTTTACAAATATTATTTTTTAAATGAAAAATAAGTTTAAGAGGATTAATTCTCAGGCATTTTGATTCTACATATTTAAAGGTTGGGATTATTTTGGCAAACTAAATTCTTTTTCCCTTAGAAAATGAGAGCTCTCGACTTATAAATGGTATCCATAGCCATTAAATAAAGTACTTAATTTTTACTTTTACTTTTACTTATTTATCTTTTGTTTTTTATCTGCACTATAACTATTTTTCCTTCTCAGTTACTGGTACAGTAAATTTTAGAAAAGAAAATCAAAGTTTTGAAATTAGATAAGGTCTTTGTAAAAGTTTTGCTTCAGAAGCAGTAGCGATTTGTTCATATAAAATTGCTCCCTTTCTTCGAAAACATAAAATAAATATGCCACATAAAAACATTTTTTTCACATTTGATTATTAAATCTTAAAGCACCTTGAAATCATTAGAAAAGATTCGATTTTTAAGGATATATTGATTGTCGAATGTTGAATGATATATGATAATATGAATGTGATGAAATAAGATCATTTTAACGTCACATTCTTTGGAAACAATAATTTCTTGTGATAATATGTGATATAATAAAGATAATTGTTTCATTAATCTTTACAATTTAACTCAATGAAACAATTCTTTTTATTTTATCACATAAATAATATTAATATTCAGATGGATCGACGTTTTATTTTGATGTTATTAAAACCAATTAATTATTTAAATATCCGCAAACAAATAAAAATAATTAGCTATTTAGTTATATCCTAATAAATAATATTAGATACATACATATGTATAATAATCTAAGCAAAATAAAATAAAAGTATTGATAATCTATCACATATTGGTAACATCGATTTCTAACAGAAATATGCTTCTTTTTATCAGACAAGCTCTTCTTCTTACTTCTTATATCAAGTAAATATTATAGTTACGTATAAACTATGTTGATAATTAGTTAAAATTGAAATTAATTAATGCAATTAATATTAAAATTGATTAATAATATCATAAAAAATTAATTAATGAAATAAAATATAATAATAAATGAAAATCTGCATTTAAATCATGTGGTGTTTAACAAAATCTTAGCAAAAGAATAATTCCATAAAAAAAACTTGAGCATAGTCAATTTATGAATATAACCAGCATACTTCTCATATTGATTAACAATTGTGTAATAAGCAATCTAATCCCGATTTAGCTAAAAATAAGGAAAACGTAATGCTTGGTTTAGGAAATTCATGGAAAGGCTTGGGAAAATAAAGGTATACAACTTTTATTTCAAATGTAATAAATGTTATCGAAATACATTTTAATTGATATGAAGATGTTTTAGATATTTTATGGAAATCTGAGAATTATAAGAAAAATGTTGGTAGAAGAATTTAAGAATTGTGTGAAATAAAAAAAATATTCATACTTCCCCGAAAAATGCATATTTTTTTTTAATTTACGAACATTTTAAATTTAAATAAAAAATGAACACGTTACCAACAGAAAATTTTGAAAAATGTTTTTTCTCTTTAATAGAATATCTACTCAAGCAAAACATAAACTGATATTATATCAAGGGCATTTTAATTTCTTATTCGCTTTTGGATGCTAACATTTAACGTACTGTTGGTGAAAGGATTCATTCAAGAGTGATCATATAACTCTTGAATCATCTTCTAATATTTAAAATATAAATTTAATTCAGAAAATTAGTTTTATTGTCTGAAAAAGTTGAAAAATGCAAATTTTAAACAAAAAATTTGCTAACCAATCACAACTCAGTGGTTCTTTTCTATGGTACAATTCTTCACAATACTATTTGAAATTCAAAAATAATTAATAACCGTAAAGTAGTTGTTTCCTTCGCGGCAGCTGAGATCATGATTGCACTAATTTATTACAATTCTCATTGGTTTAAAATACCTATGACGACAGCAAACGTTTTATTTACGTAATGCGAGTGGCCGCAAACAAGGCGATGTTCGCCATCGCGTTTCTGAGTGTCGCCGGCGACGAGAAAAAAATCCATTCATAATTTTTACTTGTAATATTACAGAAATATTTTTTAATTGTAATTTTTTCTTCGTATAAAAGTTTTCAAAATCATTACAGTTACTTGTTATTCCAAATGATTAGTTTTCAAATTTTCAAATCTGTAGCGATATTGTTTCCGATATTTCCTGACAATGTAATCTTTTTTAATTTGTGTTTTTGACCTATTCAAAAAAACAGTTTTCTTGCCTAACTCTCTGGCCCACCAACATCTCTTATACCATTTCACTTTCTTTTGAAATCCGTTAAAGCTTCTCTGATTCTCTTTTTTTATGATTTTTAACTTGAGGAACATATTGTGCGTAAAACATTGAATTTTTACGAGTATCTAAAAATCATGATTCCAAGAGTCGTTTCTCATCACTTTGAGCCAAATGTCCTTAACAATAGTCCAATTGATTTGGACATGACACTATTATCGCATAACGACTGTATGGCTTCAACTAGTTGGAATCAAAATTAAAAATTCTGTCGAAGTTCATTTTGTAAATAAAACGATTTCGCATATAAAGAACAAAGCTATGGTTTTGAGAAGCCGCTTTCCATTGATTCAAGCAATTAACAAGTTGACAATAGAACAGAAGCAAAAGCAAAATGAAAATGACAATACAAAACATCCTCTTTGTGGTTAGCTTAAATCTATATGGACGATCTAAATTTTTAATTTAATTATATTGTTAGCTTGAGACTAGTAAACAATACACAACATAGGCAGAAAAAACTGATGGACATCAATACTTACTTATTTTTTCACCAATTGATGAGATGCAGACCTTACATTATTCAAATGATATATTGGATTATAGCAATAGATATGGACTTAGGGAATAAAACATCAGATCTATTGAAATGTGTTTTAGATTTCTAATTGGTTACAAGTTAACATACATGAAATTCTCTCCAGAGTTCTTAAGTTTTCTACATATAATAACGTCTGCAAATATTAATAAATGGATAAATAAATCTTTAAGAATTCATTAATCATTTGTTAATACGTACAGCATGGCAATATTCGAATTGATCTACTAAGAATCCCATATTGTTTTTCCGGTTATACTTCATAACTATTTATAAAAAATTAGTTTCTATGGGTATACCTTAATGAGTTCTCTTTTCATCGTTTATGGTTATTAATCACTTATTTCTTTTTCCACTTTGTAATGCTGAATATAGTTTTGAAAAATATTGTCAATAAAAGTGATTAATTTTTGAATTCGTGTATATAATTTTTCCATTAACTGATTTGTATTTGAAAGTGAATTTCCGATTTAATTCTTAATTTAACATTTAATTATTGTCAGGCCAAATTGTCAATTCTTATAAGAATATCGCTGATAAATAGTTTTTGTTGCTGTAGTTGGTTAAATATTGAATTAAATTCATAAACAAAGATTATTAAGTTTATTCATCACTGAATAAATCTTATTATTATTCAGGAAATAAATCTCATTAATAATCATTATTCATCACTGATTACTTATCATCATTATTTTCAGTGATGAGTAAAATATTCCTTTAAAAATTCTTCGCTTTTCTATCAAAAATATACATATTTACTAATATGCAAAATATATTTATTTCCATTTGAGCTTAAAATTAGTTATTAGACATTTAATGGAGATAAAAACTAACACTTATTTCATTTAAATCTAAAAGAATAATATTGTGAAAAAATTCTATGCAAATTACTATTCTACACGTTAAAAAATGCATTTTTATTTTTTCAAATTGACTATTATACACAAAACGGCAGTTTTCTATTTCACTTATAAAAAATTTTTTTTAACTTTTTACTATGAAGAAAGTCATCTCTCATTGAGGAAGTCTTATTTTTAAGATGAAAGGTGAAAAACTGTTTTTAACGTAACTGCTTAGTGAAAAGCATTCAAGCAGCACAATTAATTAATTAAATATTTAATAAGGAGTGAAATATTTAAATAAACATAATTCTAAGCATCAAAAGAAAATTTGCAAACATTCTGTTATTTATCTTACAATATATACTTACATTTTCATAATTATAAAAATAGAAACATTGTTATATTCTTAATTGGCAAACTCTACAGAAAGCATCAAAATTAAGAATTTCATATGCACATTGTGTACACTTTATTATATATTATAAAAAATCTTAAATAAAAGAATGCTTCATTTTAATATTCATTAAGAACTTCAAAAGTTTATTTTTATACAATGTATTGAAATCTTAAACTAAAAAATATTTCTATATATGAAATTGTTTTGTTTAAATAATTTTTCTTTGCACACGAATCTTTGAAATGTAAGTGAGAAAAATCTTTTATTTATGAACAATAATTTTATATTTATGAAAATTTGTTTTAGTATTTAAAATAAGACTCAAATTTTTACTGTGAAATTTCGATAATTTATGAAAATAAAGTTGTTTTTGTGTTCAAAAAATATCAATATGGGTACCTCATTTTTATAACAGTATGTTATATTTATTAGTTAAAAATTTTAATTAAAAATATAAAATATCTTAAGACGCATTGGTAAAATGAAAAATTATGTTTTCTCTAAAAAAATTAGAATTTTCTTAAAATCTTTTGAATATTTATTTGAAAGGTTTGGATCATATATGACGTCATTATAAAAGAAAATAAACTATAGATCAACTTTTATTTTCTTACATTATTTTATTTCAAATTACGTTTCTTAAGTGAATTATAAACTGCTAAACGCGTACTTTTGCTTCATCAAATTATTTTTTCCACTTAAGATTCCTTTTTTTTCACAGATCCCTTAATAATTATTATTTTAACCCCTCTGATAATTATTTTAACTTAAATTTCAAAGATTAAAATTATATTTTTATTTATTTTTTGGCGATGTTAATAAATCTTTAATACAATCAATTTATCTTTTTATCATATTAAAGATATTTGTATAGGCTTCTAGCTCCAATTTGTTTTTATAATTGATATCTTCTATTATTGAATCTTAAAATTTATAATTAATATATAAGATTAATTAATAATATATTTAGATACACAATTAGATAAATACATTCAGTTCAAATATAGAGTTCGTGCATTATATTTCAAATTTTAAAATACATCAAAATGAAATTTTATTTTCTTCCCTATAGTAAAAAGAATTCTCTTTCTTTGTCAACACCTTTCACGGAAGTTTTTATCTAACAATATCAACAATATACGAGAAAAACTAGCTAGCTTAAATTTATTACTTCAATACCTTTTTGTTTGTAAAATATGAAAAAAAAAGTAAAACACTGTAACAAATTCCAGAATTTGGAATTATTTGTTTATTTAAAAATATTTTTATTTTCCCTTTACTTTTTTTTTCTTTTTAAAACAAATAGGAAATTCTTTTATATTTTTTCTCAAAAAATCCTGGAAAAGCATATTGAAAGTGAAAGGGGTAACGATACAAAGGTAAGCAATGAAAATATTTTCAGAGACGCTACTTTTTACGATGACCGAAATGTTTGATTCAAAAGTAAATAAAATCATCCCGCCCACCCCTAAAGCATACTCTTATCTGGATTCAAGTATGCATGGGTTTATTTCGTATATAAAATGTATGTTAGCTTAGTAAATCCCTTCCAGGAAAAAACGGGAGACCTTCAATATTATTTTCCTGGAATATTCGTCTGTATATTAAATATATTTTGTTTTCATTTTCTACAACTTATATTTCAAATTGGCAAAACAAAGGACAAAATTCTTGAACAGTTATGCAAATTACATTTTATGGGGGGGGGTGGATTTCGACAGCTAAAATACAAGTATCCTCAACTATAAAATGTAAATAAACACAACAACAATGGAATAAAAATGGCAAAATATATTATTAATAAAATTGACTAGTAAATTTAAAAAGCTGGTTACTAATCTAAAAACAAGATTTGAATTTGAATTTAGCGGGTTTTAATAAACTTCATCATTATTGAAAGAACATAAGTTTATATTAAATTTTGCCTGTTAAATGTTGATTTTAAATTGAAGATTAAAAGTTCATTTGAACTGTTAAATGAATCTCAAGCAATTTTAGGCGCTCACAAAATGACTTAAACTAAACTTCGTTGGGAAAGATCTCAGTTTTTAAATAATGGAAGAGAGGAAGTTTATGCGGTTGTGTTTTTTAAGTTTTCGCGGTTTACTCCCTTGCAACATACGAACATGATTCTTTATCTTCAAATTGCCAATTAGGAAGGGTATTAGCGGTGAACATTAAAACTTTGAATCAGCTTTCTCGTCGCCCACCCTGTCTATTGATCAGCATACCTGACTGCGGATGGGTAGGCCCTGGGTTCGAATCCTGGTTCGAGATGGATGTACTTTTTCTCTCTCCTGTCTTTGTCCTTTCCTTTTATGAATGGTTGCCAACCCTATAAACAAGTACCTTTAGCATGTGTGTACTGAGAAAGTTTGATTCCACACCAATTTACGATTCAGTTGGAAATGGGAAGAACCACACCCAATATTACCAACCTAGCTGGCACAAAACAACAAGAACTTCAGCTTTCTGCTTTTGGATTATCCAAAGCTTAGTTTAAAATCATTTTGTGGGGAGAGTTTTAAACTAACAAAAGCTATCTCTTGATAAAATACTATCCAGTCATGACACAAAAACCTCAAGAGCTAGACTGTGCTCTACACGGTATAAAATTATTTTGTAGGACCAAGAAATAATCATCTGTATCATCAAGAAAAAACCAGATTCAAGCCTTCCCTTTAATGCAATGCAAAATGGTGATTAAATTCCATAGAGGAAGAAAACTTGACCTTCGATTTTTGTTGAGACAAGAATTCTTCACATATTAAACAATCCATATAATGATTTATTTTTAGTTAAGTGTAATGAACAATGGTTATTTAACCATTGTACATTGTTTAAAATGTTACTGATGACACCGATAAATTCTATCCTTTTTATAGAATTATGAATTCCGTTCTGTATTGAAATTAACTCCCTAATCTTTACTACTGTTTATAAGATGAAACTAATGAGATAATTTATTTTATTAATAAATAATAATAATGCTCAAACATGCTAGAATTAGCTTGTTTAAAACTGCTTGCAGAATCATTGCATTAAGAGAATTAATTGAAATCTCGACATCAAACCTCATTCGAATTGTATATTTTTGAACTTTTCCTCACATTTGATCTTTGATGGAAAGATTGTTAAAAAAAATCTATTGGTTTCCAGTTAAATTTTTGAAAATTTGATTCAAATTATAAAACTATGATCTTATGAGTTCATTGCAGCTAAAAAAAATCTCATATCTATGATAAATTTATTTCTTAGATTTTACCTAAATTCTTTTTCCATTTATTAGTCTAAAAAGAATATTTAAATAAAAAGTTGTTTTTGTTTTTTTTTCATTTTTTTGAAAAATGTATATGAGGGATACCAATATTACATGAATATAATTGAATCAATATACGCAAAGTAACTCTGAATTTCACTTTGCTTAATTATTTATAAAATTAAAAACATTTTTTAAGTTATTGATTAAATTATTTACTGGGCATAATGGTTGATTTATAAATCAATCAGGAAATAAATGCTCAGAAAAAGCTTACAAGTAATTTCTAAATGCAAACAAAATAAGTACCCATGTTACTTTTCTGTGAAGTGAATCCAGTTTCAAGGCATCGGATAAACTACCAGTAAAATTAAAGTTAGGAATTATTAAACTAATTGTTTTTATTTGTATGACATTTATACTGAAACATCTAATTCACTCATAAAACTATGGACCACGTGGTAGCCATGTGGTTAGGGCATCGGCCTTCCTTCCAGAAGAGTAGGTTTCGGTTCCCATTGCCGCAAAAGGCCCATCCAGTACATGCCATATACGTACTCCTTAAATCTGTGGAGTCGAAAGTTCTGTAGTCTGACGTTTAGCATGGGTGTAATGGTCTGGAGAAAATTTCCTCCTCCTCCATATCAATGTCAAAATTAAAAGAGTGGATCCTCTGGTGACGCCATCTATCGTAGGAATTTATAGCAAAGTCGTACTTTCACCTTCTTGGTGCTCTGGTAAAGCGAACAATTTAGTGACTTAAATTCACAAAGCCATCGTCAATGTTAGCTTGGCCTTGTCCAAGTGTCATAAGTACCAACTCTTAAAACTACAATATAAGGATAAATAACTACTGTAGTCATTTTATATAAAATAATTAGAAAATTTTAAAAACGAAAGTTAAAAATTATATAATAAAAGTATGTATTTATACATATACCCCCAATAATTTTCATATAACAGAATTAAATTTATAATATAATAATGATAATAATGTTATCATAGACATATACCTATACATACTTACATACATACATACATACATACATACATACATACATACATATATATATATATATATATATATATATATATATATATATATATATATATATATATATATATATATATATATATATATATATATATATATATATATATATATATATATATATATATATATATATATATATATATATATATATATATATATATATATATATATATATATATATATATATATATATATATATATATATATATATATATATATATATATATATATATATATATATATATATATATATATATATACATATATATATATATATATATATATATATATATATATATATATATATATATATATATCTATACATATATATATATATATATATATATATATATATATATATATATATATATATATATATATATATATATATATATATATATATATATATCAAGCTCAAAATTAATAATTCTGTTCCACTTCAAAAGTTCTGAACATGCAGCTGCGTTACTGAATCAAATATCACTAACCGCCGCCAAATCGAGTCTGTAGAAAATACGATTTTCTCTGAATATGAACCCTCAGTAGCTACATTCATTTACTCTGCCAGTCACTAGTCACTGTCCATCTGGAAGCATTTCCACTTTATATAAATCAAGGTGAAAGCTTTCTCGAAAACATCAAATCAACTTTCAGCTTTGACGTTTAAATAGAAAGCCTCCTATCTGTTGATGGGATCCAAATATTTCCTTATAAAGCATAGTTTATTCAAATTTGTATACTCGATAGCTTGCAAATAGGTAAGAGAAAGCTCTTTCTTTTCTTGTTATAAATAATGATCCTATTAAAATAAACTTTAAATTTTATTTCGTTAGCTTTAGTGATTCCTACATAAACTGAATATGTTTTTAATGTGTTTCTTTGCTTAATATTGTTGGGAATAAAATTTGAATACTTCAAATCAAGCCATAATGAATATTTGATCTAAACATTACTAAAAAACTGTTGTTTTCAACTCGATACATCTATAAATTTTGCCAAATAAATTTCACATATATGAATTTCAAAAATCAAATCATTAATGTACTCAATAAATAATAGAGATTTTTACTGTAATATTTTATGTATATTTAATAATTGTTACTTTATATATATATATGTATATATATATATATATATATATATATATATATATATATATATATATATATATATATATATATATATATATATATATATATATATATATATATATATATATATATATATATATATATATATATATATATATATATATATATATATATATATATATATATATATATATATGTATATATATATATATATGTTAATAGTATATATATAAAATGCAATGAATACAATGAAACAAATTACAATGAATTAATTACAATTCATCAGGTAAGAGCTTGTTTGATGTTAATGAGGATTGTGATTCTGTTAATAATAATCTTATGTTTACAAAAAGATTTACATTTAATACTTGTAATTCCAAACTCTGTAAAACTTGTCCCAAATTCAATATATCGCAAATTGATAACTCCCATACTTTAAATAAAGCCTGTAAAACTTACAATGTTATATATATGATTGAGTGCAAAATCTGTAAATTTAAATATATTGGACAGACATCTAACAATATTAATATGCGCATAAACCTACACAGATCTAATATTAAAAATTATAATAATAACAAAAGTTATAACATTGACTTTGAACATTTCAAAATACATAGTTTCGATAATATTATTATAACTATTTTAGATATTGAAATCGACATTAATTTACGACTAATTAAAGAAAATCAATATATTATTTATTATAAAACCTTAGTACCATTTGGACTTAATGAATTATTTAACAATTCGAAAATTAACTATAAAAATACTAAATCATTTATGTACTTTAAACTTAATAATAAAAAAACTAAAAGATATAAAAGAGGTGGTAGAAAAATTAATAAAACTTATAACAATTACAATTTAAATAACTTTATATATTGGAATAATAGAATATACGAATTAGAAAATCAGTTTGTAAAAACCTATAATTTTTCATTTTGTAAAAACTTTATTATGAGCTTAAACAAAAAACAATGTATTTTTCTATCAGAATTATTAAATAATTTTAATTTTAATAATGAGCATTTTAAGATTTTAATTTTTGACATTTTTAAATATAAAATAAGTAAACTAAATATAAATTCTAATAAAAATATCAAATCAGATTATTTTGTTATTAACTTTAAACATCCATTATATGATAAAATTAAATTTTCGAATATTATTAAGGAACTTAAACATATATTTCCGTTAAATGATAATGAAATTAAATGTACCTTTAAATATGATCTACCAATTGGTAGACATATATTTAATTATAATAAATTCTGTTGTAATATAAATATTAATAAAAAAAAGTACAGATTGCTTCTGTGATGACCCAAAATATAGTAAATTTGTGGATTTAACTTTTGGACACATAATTACTGGAAATACTGAAATTATATTAAATAATGAATTAAAAGATATCGTTGATAAAGGTACAAAATTTTGACCTATAAATTATTATAACCACAAACAAATTTTAAAATTTTTTATTAATGATATCGATACATTTATTTTTAAAACCTCCAATATTTATTCAATTCCAATGGAATATTTCACACAATGGAAATGGAATTTCTACTACAAATTTAAAGCAAATATAAGTAATTTAAAATTTAAAGGAATAAATAAAAAATATCTAAAAAAGCATATAAAAGAAATACAAAATCTTTTCATTATCACACCGGTAGATAAAGCTTTTAATAATTACGCATTTATTTGTAAAAAATTTTACCACCAATTACTTAACGAAGAAATTTCCAATTCAACAACTTACAAAATTATTAATTCAAATAAAACAACAATTTTTAAAAAAATTCTTGCATTTGTTAAAAAACTTAAAATTAAAAACATAAACTTTAAAATTCCATACATTATAATATATCCAAAATTCCAAAAAAAACCTGTTAAATTTCGTTTCATTACTTGTGGAAGCAACACATATGCTGATAAATTTGGTAATCTATTCTCTTATTATTTAAACATAATCTTAAATAACATTAATAATTCAAATAATACATGGATAATTAAGAATAATAAACCTATAATTGAATTTATTTCCGCCAATAAAATTAATGATGTTTCCACTTATGATTTCAAGGATTTATTCACAAGTATTCCACTTGAAAAACTTTTTGATATTATTATGTTTTATTTTTATGATTTTAATTCAATATTGGATGTCGATATAAATTTTTGGAAAGACCTAAGTTTATTTTGTATTTACAATAATTATATTTCTTATGGAGAAAATATATATTTACAAGTTAACGTCATTCCCCAGGGTTCCAAATTTTCAAGTATATTGGCAAATTTATTTTTAAACTACTATGAAAAATCATTTATTATACAAATGCCTTTTGCTTACAGATATATTGACGATTTAATAATTTTTAATTACCTAGAATTCGATAAAATTCACAATAATATATATCCTAAGGAATTAAAATTAATTAAAACTAATATTGATAACTTAAAAACTGAATTTCTAGATATATCATTTACTATAAAAGAAAACCACATATTTACTGACATATATGATAAAACTAATAATTTTAATTTCAATGTTAATAAGCTGATTTTCTGAAATTCAAATATTTCAATTAAAATTTATAAAAATATTATTTTTAATCAACTTAATAGAATATACAATATATGTAATAATTTAAATAATATCAATAAACAAAAAATAGACTAAAAAATATTTTAACTCATAATGGCATTCCAACTAAATTTATTAAACACTATTTGGCTAGTAGAGCATTGCTTATAAGAGTGAAGTAAGGCGTAGTTTTATACTACAGAAGGGTCACCCAAGCCTTGAAGGTCTTATAAGAAGCTTGAAATGCCGATAGTGTTTACACTTAGTCACTAATTTATGTATTTGGTGAGGTTCTTGCAGATTTGGATTTGTAATTGGATATGATTTAAATTTGATTATTATATATTAAATGTATTTTGGCAACATTGGATTTTAACTTATATTTTAGATTAAATTCTTTTATTCTTGTTTGATACTTTTGCTTGAATTTTTGGTATGGCTTTGGGGTGTAATGGCTTCTTTAAGACTATGTCCTGGGCCATTGCAGAAAAGCCATAATTGTGTCAATGTGGTCAACACCCCCTGATGAAGCTGGCCATATTGGTACTTTATTCCATTTATATCTATCTATCTTTCTTTGAAATTTCTTTTAAGTATTTTCAATGTAATTCTTTTCAATGTATCTTTTCAATGTGTAATTCTTTTCAATGTATCCTTTCAATGTGTTATTTTCCATTTAATTTTTCAATATATTGTTTTCTATTTAATATACATTTGGTATTTAATGTTTTCAATGTACTATTCTCCATTTGGCATTTTTTCATTGTATTTTGTTTCATTATATTCATTGCATTTTATATATATACTATTAACTATATCTTAGTAATACTATTTTAGCTGCTTTTGCGCTAAATGTATTGCTAAACTTAAACATTTTTATATTCTTGTACTTTTGGTTATATATATCTAACTTTGCATTTATATTTTTATATATTCTTGTGCTTTTGGTTATATATCTAACTTTGCATTTATGTTTATATATATATATATATATATATATATATATATATATATATATATATATATATATTCACACACACACAATGTTACTTCATATATATTTTATTCTTTATATCTATATGTAATGTTCTATAAAGTTGATGCCCTAATTTCTAATTACAGCTATAGACAATTTATTTTAAGGTAATTGGATTTGAAAGTGTTTGAATATATATTTTATTGAAAATTAATAAGCATTTACATTCTTGATGATTAAAAACTAACATAACTTCTTTAATAAATTATATACATTTTCACAAGCTCAAAACCTATTTTTGAAATTTTGAAGGGATCATTTTCAAATTATCAAGGGGAAAGATATATCATATATATATTTCCCTTCGAAAATTTACTCCCCTGTTAATAATGATAAACTACCAAGCAAATTCGTAATTGTAAAAATATCTGCTTAATGATAAAATATCTTCTTAATATGATAAATTTATCTCTGCCTCTTTCTCCCCAAATTTAAATAAGCATGCTCAAATTCAGTTTTTTTTCTCTCGAATCTTTTGCTTCAATTATTATTTTTCTTTCTTTCACTAATTCAATTTTTGAAGAAAAAGTTCATTTCCCTTGAGTGCTCTTTTTGAATAATGAAAAATAATCATTTCATGTTATCATAATTTAAACTTTCATTCGTAATAAATTGGTTAATACTTAATTCTTTAATAGGATTAATTTTTCACTTCCATATTTTAAAGCTTTTGTTATTAATTTATTATTAGGCTTCAATAAATTACTGTACTTTTTAAGGTTTTTTTTACTATAGTTTATATTATAATAACAGCATACATATTTCTATTGAACCAAATTTAAAATAAATGTAAGTGGTTATATGCGAATAAGTTCTTATTAATTCTAATTTTTAATATTCCCATGATATTTTGTTTAAATTTAACTGTTATCAACTGAGTAGGCGTCTTTCAGAAAAAGTTGTAACGCTAATTTTAAATTATCAATTATTATTTAATACTTACTGCATAACATATTAATAAATTCTGACTATAGAAGTTGTATATTGTACAGAAGATTCAGGCCAAATAAAAAAAATTCCTTTTTTTAAATACTCTGATATTTGTAGAGGAATTTCAAAATTTGTATTATTAATTGAAGGAAACATCGCTTCAAGAAATATGTGACTAAAGATATGTTATTAAATTATTTCTGAAATATCTTTATTTCACACACTGTAACACACAAAATGACTCAGACATAATTCCAAAATGAAGCAAGTGAAAGAAAAAACATTGTTAAAATTTTCTGCATTTGTAAAAGTACGCATATTACTCGAAGAATCCATTAAATAAATGGGAACATTTCTGTATGTAGTTCAAAGTTTCTTGCTCACTTAGTAAACCGTTCTGTGTACTCAATTTTACACATTATTTTCTGAGAAATAGTTTATTAACCAATGTTAAGAGTTTGCAAAGCTTTACTTCTCAGTTTTGGTAAATATGAATGAGTCATCCATAATATCTTATGTAATTTTATTGAGTTTTGAATATCCAATATATTGGATATACATTAAGATTCGTTACCATATAATCACTATTTAATTTTGCAATATTGTAAAGAGTTTCAGTTTGTTATCTTCCTTTGTTATATTATCTTCGTTTACGTAATTGAATAACATTACTTTTAATGTCATTTAAAACAATATACTTTTAATGTCATATAAAAACAATAAAGTAGTATTTTTTTTATTTAGGTGAAATTTTTCACAGAAAGACTTTTTTTCCACAAAAATAACTGTCAATAAAAAATTTAACGTTTCATTTCATATAATAGTTATATGATAATTTTAATATAACTATTATACGAAATGAAACTTTATTTCAATTAAGCGTTTTATGAAAACAAGTACTCAAAGAGTTAAAAAGAAATTAACATTTGGAAACTTATTTTATAGGAATTAAACTTCCTCAAAAATAAATAAATGATTTCCAATAGCCATCTATTTTCTAAAAGCAGCATTATCTAAAACAAAGTTCTGAAAGAAAATTGGCAAAACCGTTAGATAGCTACCATCTCTAATTTTAGTTTTGCTCAATATTCTGTAAGAATATTTCAATTTAAAACTTTCGAGATCACGTGCTGGGAATATTGAATCTGTCAGCTTTGACTCCCTCCCCCACGAGGGCAACATTCCGTGAAAGAATTTTAAGGCCACACCGATTAAAGCTTGGAACCTGGAAAATAATGAGCTGTCAACCCTCGTTCTCTTCAGATTCACTCGTAAACAGCCGCTCCCTGTATTAAATGCTCCAATGCGTGCCTTTTTTAGGGAGCTAAGTGCCGCTGTAAACGAGCTCAAGCATCGTATTAGCAGCTTCAGGAGATTTATTATGAATGGAGCCCCTTTATATCCGCTGAATAACAAGATTTCGGATTTTTTTCTCCTTGCACGTCTGTAGGAATAACTCAGAGCACTGGCGTACCTTAAATTTATGCATATACCAAAATCCTAATTGAATTTATTTACGATGACAAATAATCACCAATATCAGAAACAGAATGTTGTACATAAGTAATTTACGTTCATACTCACTTATACTCTGTCAAAATAATATTCTTCATACAATTCATATATATATATATATATATATATATATATATATATATATATATATATATATATATATATATATATATATATATATATATATATATATATATATATATATATATATATATATATATATTATCCTTTATAATGTTAATTCTAATATATACATATATTAGAATCAACCATATATATAAACTTAATTTAATTTAAAAAGGATACGAAATAACCAACAACGTTAAGCTGCATTAATACCCTATTACCTACAAAGTCAATGCGTGTAGTCATTCATTTGCTTAAATGGATAGCAAAATTCAAATGCAAATCAAAATTACAGATGAAGTGATTCACACCCTATAAAAATTGGGTAGATAAAGCAGATTGATTGTCCTGTGATAACATCATTAGATTATTTCAAGCCAACCAACTTATCTAGTGGTCAGCGTGTCTGACTACGGATAAAGAGGTCCTGGGTTCGAATCCCGGTTCGGGCATGGATGTACTTTCTCTCTCTATCTATCCTGTCTTTGTCCTTTCCTTGTATGAATGAGGTGTGAATGGTTGCCTACCCTATAAACGGGTACCTATAGCATGAGTGTAGAACAAAGTCGTACTTTCACCTTCATGGTGCTCTGATTAAAACGAAAGACGCTCCCAATTGACTTAAATTCGCATAGCCAAGGCATAGCGAGCTTGGCTTGTCCAAATGTCATTAGTAATAACAACAACAACAACAGACTATTTCATAATTATAATTGATATATTATATTCTTAGTAGATGTAATAAATTCTCATACAAATATGTCACCTGTATCATCTTTAGTACTCATATTAGCCCTGAAAATAATGCCATATTTTATCTGCTATTTAATAATTTTAAGGCCCTAACTAACTTATGAAAACTAATTGCTCAACTATACTACTATGCAAAAATTACATACTCGAAAATTTTCTAATGTTATGTCCCTCGGAAATGTTTCACATCAACTAAAATAATATCATATGATATTGATATCCATAAAATGGAAATACGAGACAAATGAGTGCAATCATCCAATGAAGGAATTGAGAGACAATAATGAAGAGAAAATGAAGAATAGGAGAACGTCTAATTAATAACTGTGTAGAAATAAAAACTAGTATTACATCGATTAATTATAGTTTACATCGGCTAAGAAATTTTTACGTCATTCTTGTTATTTGCTGAATCGTTTATCACATGTGTACAAAATCAATACAATCTTACAAGAAATTAAAGAGTGATCATGACAAAATCTTTTCGTAACGTCTGTAACAGCCGTAGAACTATTGATAAAACTTCGTAATGTGTTTCTAAGTCTTTCAAAAGATCGCATATGAGTTTAATAGTATTTAATTACGGAAATCTTTCAGGCAAACGTATGCATTAAGCACAATCTTTACTAAAGAACATAGGAATTGTTTTGTTAGATAAGAGCTGTATTTTGTTCTCTATAGAAAAGCATATTCAGCGCACATCACATTAAAAAAAAACCTCGTTTAATGTATACAAATTCTTTGAGACTGTTGCAGACACCGATAAGTGAATATTTATGGAAATTGTGGAAGTGATGAGGGCTAACAAAAAATATGCAGTTCCATTTTCTTTCAATGATACGTAAAAAGTGATTACGTGTTTTATTCAGAGCTCAAATTTCAAAACATCAAAATTATTCCTCAGATTAAATCAACTCTAATCCAAAAGATATATTGAATCTCATTTTTATTGTAATGAAATTCAATGCTGTAGTGCCGGTTCATGAAATTCTGATGCCATAGAAATTAACATATTTGATGAGCAGAAATTAATGATGTTCATTATATTCATCACAGTACATAAGAATCCCTCGTATCACACAATTGTAGCTATTTATGACCATAATAAACTGTGATATCAGTTAAATATAGTTGCTTACTTTATGTTCCTTAAGATTTCACTTATTTAGCTTACATCCATTGATTTAATAATTCAACTCTCGAATGGTATCAACATATTCTCTGACTGTAAATTTGCTCTGGAGGTCATTAAAGGAGGTAAAACGAGACTTGCCCAAGACATCAACGCGTTTCTGTCCATTATAGTTGCAAGGGAGAAAACCTGCACCATCCAATGGGTCCCAGCACATGCTAACATCGAGAGAAATGAACAGGCGGACTCCCTCACCAAGAAGGCTAGAAATATCAACCCCCCTCCCACGACTACCACTTGCTTCGATGCAAACGCCGTCGCAAGGCATCAGCTCTGCGGGGGACTACAGAAAAAATGGTGCCTACCGGAGCTTAATCCTGACCGTGGTATCACCTCTACCATCAGCAGAATGCGGACTGGGCACATGGGGGGTATGAAAATCATGCCCGACGGATCTAGAAACGCAGAATACAGGCACTGCACAGGAGTTCCACTGGATCCGAGGCATCTCTTCAACTGCATCTCTGTTGCCTCGACCCTCTTCAGCATCGACCCCAACGGCTGCCATGACACACTTTATACGGAAAAAGCTGAAGATGTGATCGGAATAGATCTCCATGCCTTTGGTCCCATATGACTTGTATTTTTTTTTAATTCTTGTAACATGACAACAACAGCAATAATTCAATTTTGAATTTGAAAATAAGATGTCTACTAATAGATTTTTTCACACTATTTATTACTATACTGCAAGTGATATTCATCTTTTCAATTTCAATAACCTCAAACAAGGTTACTCCGAGTAAAAAATTATTCTGCTGAAATCTTTGCTACACAGTATCATCAATCCATATGGCATTCAAGTAGTAACTCCATTGAGTTTAAATTACTGCTTAACGTGAGTTTTCATTGGTTTACGGAAGGTACACTATTTATTTGCGTTAAACTGTCTAAAAACAGTCTACCCTAGTATCATATATGATTTTTTTGCCACACTAAATCTTGGCATATCTACTGCATTTGCATGGTTGTGCCAAATATTGTTTTAATATTAATTATACCAATTGTTAATTTTATTTTCTTCCATAATTTTTACCAGTGCAGTTTTTGTGGTAATAACAGGACAGTAAATTTAATTTAAAAAATATTAGAAATTGGTAGTTAGTGACGTAATTAAATAACTAGTCATAGTTACTACTGGTTACAGTCTTCAAGCTAAGCCGTAAAATGCAGACAAAAGTATAATAGGTATTTTGAATACACCAGTCTACCGATAGAAACAAAGGTTCCATTTGGAACTGGATGAATGCAGAAATGAAACAACGTATTCTCATCATATTAAAAAACAAAAAAAAAAAAGAAATTCTTCCAGTGTTCAATAATTATGCTGTCAATTAAGCAATTAAAAAATATTGTGCAAAATATTTATTTATTATACTACCATTTTCTATTAGCTAAAAGGATGTAAAATAACTTATGATGATAGAGTTATCCACTAATGAAAATAAATAGTATTACCCTCTTCTCATTGATTCTGATACAAACAAGAAATGTTTTATAGTAACATTTAAGAATTATTGCATAGTGTTGCTAAAACGAAACGAGCTGGAATCATTAAGATTTGTGAATTAGTTTACCCGTTTCATTAGTTGTCATTTGTCATCAATGACTTTTGTCGGTGGCATTAAACACTTCGAAATCTGCTCTACGTGCTCATCTGGACAATCCTTCCCTGGTCACATTTTATCTTGTCTGGGACATACAAATCAAGACCTGGTTCAAGACCCCCATTAGTACTGGATTTCTGCACAGTGAATGAACTCCAGGACCTGATTTAGCATTGCTGTCTATGGGGGTGAGAACCAACAACAACAGACCTGTCTACAAAGAGAAAGCTTATTTTCATCCACTATAACATAAGTTTCCAAAGGGGTCCATAGGAGACCACACGGGGGTCCACGTAAACGTGAAAAGAAAACAGGGGTTCGCATGTTGTAAGTGGGGGTCTACGAAAACTTTTCTGGTTTTCATCATAAAGAACAAAAATTTTACCTTGATTTACCTATCAACGTGGGCAGATAGCATCATTTACTGTATAGATACTCAAAATATTCGAGACTCAGCTCAAACACAGAATTGAACAGAATAATAGATAATAGTACAAGTGTACTTGGTGAATTGAAATTGATGAAGCAAAATATTAGTCAGGCGCGAATTCTCCCAGTTTCCGCACTTGTCAAAGATAGAATGTCTTGATGAGGATATTCAGACTTACGCTCAACATTTAAATACCTTGCATGAAGACTTCAAAAAGAGATTTGAAGATATTCTGACGACGGAAATACCACCATGCATTATAACTCCATTTGATGAAAGGGAAGAGGCGAATGTGGTATTACAAGAGGAGCTACTTGAGCTCAGCACCAACGAGGAACTGAAGGTGAAATTAAAAAATTTTGGATGCTGGCAGAAATCCCCGAAAAATATCCTGGGTTGTGGGAAATTGCGAGAAAATTTTTAAAAAAAATTTTGATTAAAATTTGAAAAAAATTTTGATAAAAAAAGCTTTCAACTTAAATGTATATATTTCTGAAATCAGTCAATTTTACATTATGTTTTTATGAGAATTGGAAACCTATAAAAGGAATCGAAATTATTATTGTCATTCTTGAAAGGATTATAATTATTTGTCTAAAATTTAAAGATAAGTTTTCCAATTTTGAACTTATTACAGAAAATTCTGATTATTAAATGAATCCGTTTATATATCAATACCATAGCTGCCAACTCTACTGATTTTATCGGGAATCTCCTGATTTTTCATCATTTCTCCCGATTTCCCAATAATGTATGAAAATCTTCTGATTTTTGGCAATTTTAGTGAAAAATTTAACAGCAGCCGAAATTTTGCCGGAAAAAAGGCTGTTGAGTTGTTTTAGGAGCTTAAATTGTCGAAACAGATAGCACACTAATATATACACATACTAATATATACGTATACATAGGTGGAAATGCAATTAAAGACACTCAAAAATTCACTTATTTTTCATATAAATGCCCGTGATATTTTTTTGTACTAACTTTATTTGAATTCAATTTTTGTCTTCAATCACTTTTACAAAAAACGTGCAAAGAAAAACTAATTTAGTGAGTACTTACATCATTTAGTTTAAAAATTCAATATTTCGAGTGGAAATGCAATTAGACACTTACTTTAAATCTATAATTTCAGCTATCTACTACTTCATTTTTGTTTCTAAAGTGCTTAAAAAAAAGCAGTTTGTTGTTTCTGATGTGTTAGATTCTAAATATCTTGGCTCAAACACTTATTATTCAAAGGTAGTTATAGAATGTGACATAACATCGAGCTTTCGATAGAAGAACGAGAAAAAATTCAAATTTTAAAGGCAGAAGTCTACTCAAATAGGTCAATTGCAAAGAAAATTAATCGCTCTCCAACTGTTTTGTGCAATTTTTTTAATCTAGGTGATATGTATGGAGTTAATGGGAATCAAGGTATTTGTAGTAAATTAAGTGACCATCAAAAGCGGCAGATAATTCGTGAGGCAATAAGACCTAACGTAAATTCCATTAAAATTAGGAGAGCTTTACGCTTATCTGTTACAACTCGTAGAATCAGAAAAATAATCAGTCAATCTGGGGTTATTAAATGAGCGAAAAAACATCACAAACCTCTCTTATATTCCGATATAATTTGTTTTGATTTCGAATAATTGTACAAAGACTCTGATATTGATAAATGTGGGATAATTTTCAAGAATGTCTTCCAATGTTTAATAGGGTTTTCTTCTTAGAAATTGATAAATAACCTATTTGTATAACCAATTTAATAATATGAATACTACTTCATATTTTTTAAAATAGTGGCATTTTAGCTTCTATTAATGAATACATATTAAAATTTTATATTTAACTTGGGGGGAAATGATAATTTATCTGCTTTTACGTGTAAATGAGCACTGGGAGAAAAGATTTACCTTCTCTTCATTTCTCTTATGGTATTACCATAGAATGCTGTCCAACTTGCTAAAAATCAATATTAAATACTACCTTCAAAAGTTAGAGACATTATCTCATTATACACATTTTACTAGAATAAGATTTTAAAAGATATACATTAATATAATTGATCAGTTTCAAATAATTATGAGAAAATCAATTCTGAAAACCAATCATATTTTAATAAATAAAGTCATAGACAGAAAGCTTCAAGAAGTGCAACCTAAAAATGATTCTTAATCCTCGTAATTTACTTGACAGAATTCGTTCCAAGGTGAGAAGCATAGATGCCCATTGTATCACATTCGTAATTGCTTCACTAAAATTACGTCACTACATTCAATAATCGGGCTTAAAATGAATATCTTAAAAATAATACGTGTCCATCATTCATTCATTAATGTATTGTATTTGCTTTCATTACTTCACTGATGAGTAATTGTTGTCCGTCATCCATTCCATCTAAGCGTAATGAATTTTCAATGAGATTGTTTGTGTAACCGTGGTATCCTAGTGGTTAGGGTATCGGCCTTCCATCCGGAAGGGTGGGGTTCGATTCCCAATGCCGCCAAAGACCCACCCAGTACATGCGATATACGTGCTCGTTAAATCTGTGGAATCAAAAGTCCTGTGGTCGGTCGTTGAACAGCTACCTTGGGTGCAATGGTCTGGAGAAATTTACTCCCCCTTCAGATCAATGCCAAAATTGAAGGAGTAGATCCTCTGGGGCTGCCATCTATCGGAGGATTTGAAGAGCAAAAGTCGTACTTTTACCTTCATGGTGCTCTGATTAAACGAAAGACGCTCCCAATTGACTCGCATAGCCAAGGCATAGCGAGTTTGGCTCGTCCAAGTGTCATTAGTAACAACAGCAACAACAACAGAAATATTTTCAACAATCAAATGATTTTCTGGGCTTTTCTTGATAGTGAAAAATAGTAGATGTTTTGGGTCTTGTGAATGATACTATTTACTTGCAAGAGAGATTTTTTTGACATCTAACTGGGTCTAATACAAAACCGAACTGTGACTTACTTATCAAAGTGACATGGTGTGGAACAAAATCCACTAAAATCAAATATTTTTGGCACTCATCACACATGGATCTTTTAAATTCAATAAAAAACGAATGATCTTCAAGTAATTAATTTCAGAATATTACATTGATACTGCTAACATTTTATTCCCTTCTAGTAATTATCCATATTTTTGTGTTTTTGTTTTCACGCCTTTTTGAGTAAAATGTTTGGTTTCCACGCCGCATTAAGTATTTCGTTTCTTATGAAATAGTAAAAACGTTAATAACTTCTAAGTTAATCTGTTTTAACTACCATTTATTTGTTTACTAAAAAATAATTAAAAAGAAAAATTATCCGATATTTTCAATAAGAAATATTTGTTTTTAGTTGAGTTAGAAGTGAAACATATGAATTTGATAAACCTATAATTATGTATTTGAAATATATTTATAAAATAGAATCTAATTTTATACGTATGTTTTACAATTACAGATATATTTTAAATGGTCCAATGAATTTGTGTGAAAATTTTACCCCTCACAATTTGATGTGTTTCTAGAAGACCTTTAAGATCTTCATATAATAAACAATATAAATCGTCAATGGTTATAAATAGTGTATAAAATATTTTTATAGTTTTAAAAGTAACTGTGTGATATATTACACAACAAAATTAATTAAAATTTTGTCAGTTACCACAATAAAAATAAAACCAAGTCATTTATTTTCGAGACATTGATTTATGAAATTTTTAAATTTAAACTAATATATACACTCATGAAAAATGTATCCATAAACAAAGTTGTCAACAAATTTTACTTTCAAGTCTCTCTTAAAGAACATTTAGGACAAAGCATCACTAAACTTCTTAAAAGAAAAGAAAATGTTCCTTAATTTCTTCCAATTCTTATAGTTGTTTGAAAAAAATACTCAAGTGAATTCTACTAACAGTTTAATTTCACTACACTCGAACTTTCTTTAAGATAAGAATATTTGCCTTGAAGGAAGATTTTCCCTTTCAACGTTGGAGCAAACATTACTTAAAACAGCATTTACTCTCCTTAATGGAAAGTAACAGCACTTCCATTTGTAAGGCACTAAAAGTGATGAAAATAGTTCATTCTTTATTCATAACTTTTAAAAACACGGTGTCATCTTGTCAAATTAAATGCAACTTGGTAAAACGTTTCGTAAAATCAATAAACAGTGACATATTTCTCAGATAAGCTTCATGCAACACGGCTTAATTTCATATCTTTTTTTATGACAACCTCAATATTTATAGTTATCTTTTCTTGAATGTTTTAAATTGTTTTTTTTAGTTTATTCGTAACTTAATTGGTAGCATTAAGATTTGGTCATTTTTTTACTCTTCTATAGAAATTATTTGTAAATTGAAAAATAAAAAATAAGACAACACAAGTTTATATAAATGCATCAATATAATAAAAATATAAAATATGATGATGAAGAATGCGTTAAAATTTAGCTACTAAAATGTTTTGTTATAATTCCATGTTTTTTAATGGAAAAGGACATATTTAATTTAAACTATCGTGAAATATTTATCTGCATTTTTATAAATATTTAAAAGCCGACCGACGGCTGAGTGGTTAGCGTTCCTGACTCCTGAGCTATGGGTCCCGGGTTCGAATCCTGGTTCGGGCATGGATGTTACCTTCTTTCTCTGTTCTCTTTGTGTTTCATTGTCCTTTCTTCTGTAATGATGTATGAATGTAACCCACCCTATAAACGGGTTTAAGGTGGTATGGCGCGGGTAACGCTACTCGTCTCCGTGACTTGGTTCACAGGTGCCCGCTGGGTAACGACAAATGTGTAACAGTTTCTGACCTTGTTGTAGCATAGGGTTCGTTACCCAAGTGTCCGCCGTTGGAAAAAAAATAAACATTTCAAGATAATTATTTTTCTTTACACCTTTACACATATTTTGTTAACATATTTTTAAGCAACTTATATTAAATTGTTTCACTGATAAATAATTTCCACCAATGTAAAAAATTAATAATAATATATATAAATTAGTAGTTAGTAATTAACCACCTATAAATTAACAACTTATTGGAGATAAATGAAGTTTAAAGGAAATTGAACAGGTTGAAAATAGAACAGATCGAAAGAAAAATGGAAAATACAAGACAAATATCCAGTTTATAGTTAGTTAGCAAGGACAATTTAAATTTTCAACTTTTAAATTTTAGTTTTATTAAAACATTTTTAGCTATTCATTCAGCAGCTCATAAATGCTATGTGTTCTGTTTTCTAGGCTCTAACTACTGCAACGAAAGTGCCCCAATATCTCAACTTCATAAAAAGATATATTAATTTTTCGCATTAAAAATTATAATTTTAAAAATCTGAAAACCAAATTTTGATAATGATATATAATTTTTCCTTAGAGAAATTATTTAGAAAATTAAATTATGTCACAATATAAATTAAAATAACACTTTCAAATTCCTAAAATAATTCATTAAATTAAATTAATTCTATCAGATGGCATAAGAATATTTAAAAGAAAGGCTTCTTTGATTAAGATACATGTGCAGTGGATAGAACGATGAAATAGGAATCATTAATAAAAGTGTTTTAGTACGAATCATATTGAATAGTTTTTAATAACATTAAAAACAAAATGGCGAAGAAGAAATCAGAATGGTAAGGTATTTCAAATGAAAATGTTTGGTTTACATGTAATGCTGCCTGACATGTTTTGTACATATCTATGGTTTAAAATACACGATCTACGATTTAAAACGTATTCCGAAAAATTACCAATATGTTCCTGCGCAAGGAATTTCGAATTTATTAATTGTTGAACTAAAAGACAAATCATTATTCATTTATTTACCACCAAAGTTTCTCACCAAAAGAGAAGGCAGTCAATTGTGATAAATTTTCAACAATTTAATTGCTTCAAAAATTTTTACAATACTTTTTCACAACCAAAATTTAAATTATATTGTTCTGTTAGGCTTTAGCCCATATCAGGATTTTGTCAGCTCAAATACACCCACAATTTACCTTTAATGAACTACTATGATTTTCATTTCTAATCCAATGCTCAAATTGAAAATAACCAAGTTTAGGTATTGATCGTAATGTCTGTTTATGGCATACGATATGTCACTTACAAAAATTTTATACCAACGTAACAATGATTCGTAGATTTCTGATATAGTCTATTCTTTGTGAAAAAAGACTTTACACTCTACAAAATGGATAAGTTAAAGAAAGCAATATTGAAATAATAGAAAATGAAAAGTTGTAACCGTTCCCCCACCAAAAAAAAAAAAAAAGAGAAATATTTTTTTTAGAAAAAGAATTCTATAAAAGCAGAAATTATACACTGAATTTAATTTCTACGTTGAAAAGTTCTCAAACTTTTTAAAGTCACAAAAAAAGGTAAAAGATTTTATACTTATTATTTTAGATACATAATCTATATACTATTATTTTTATATTGATTAATACAGAATCTCTGCATACTAGAGATTCTGTAATATTGTAGCTTATTTCTCTCGCCCAATTCGAGTGATTTTACTTCATATAGTAATATCTTCTCAGTGGAAAGAACGAAATTTTTCAACACTGCATTTTAAAGTTATTTAAACTGACTTTTATGTATCAGTTAAATCAAAAATATTAGATCGGCACAGGTGCCGTATAATCCATGATTCGAAGTTTTGAATTTTTTTGACGATGAAGAACTGTTGCTAAGATGACGTATCATGACGGGCGCGATGACGTAAATACTAGAATTACCAAAATAGATTTTTCTGCATAATTCTTATAGGTCTCTATATATATGACGTAATGAAAACGAGGTAGCCAGATTCATAAGAAAATACGCCAAAAAATCTTCAATCTCAGAATTTGGCATCCTGGATTATACGGCAACTGTGCCATTAGATCATGTTATATGGTAATTAAAAATAAATTAAAGTAAACAATTTAAATTTTAAAATTAGAAGTACAAATCCAATAAGTGTTTCTTCCATGTAAATTTTATTAACCATTATCTTTAGTTTGCTTAAATTGATAAAATTTGTAAAATCGATAAGACACATCTTATTTAATGTGTATTACTTTAAATTTATAGATTATCATTCGTGATTAGAATACAATAGATAAGAAAATATATCAAGTTTTCAGAGTATCTCAATGATGAAAAGTAACTTAAACTCATTACATAAAGGATATTAAATAATTATATTAAATACAAGAAAGAGCGATACATTTATTGATTTAGACCTGCAGAAAATTGCACCCACATTAATAATAATGCGAATAAATAATTTTTTTAACTGGTATCTAAAAAAACCGAATAATCTTGTCAAAACTTTTCTCTTTATTTGTTTTCAAGAAAAAATAATCTCGTAAAGTAATCAATTAGATTGACAGAAATCACTACAGTCAAATTAAAAATTGGGCACAGGTGCCGTATAATCCATGATTCATAATTCTGAATTTTTTTGGAGATGAAGAAATGTTGCCAAAATGATATATCGTGACATGCGCGATGATGTAAAAACTAGAGTTACCAAAATAGAATGTTCCGCATAATTCTTTTAAGTCTCCGTATGACGTAACAAAAACAAGGTTGCCAGATACATAAGAAAATCAGCCAAAAAATCACCAATCTCAGAATTTGGCGCATGGATTATACGGCACCTGTGCCAAAAATCGTTTTACAAAGTCTGTCATCAAAAATAAATAATTTGTTTCTTAGAAAATATGTATTATATATATATATATATATATATATATATATATATATATATATATATATATATATATATATATATATATATATATATATATATATATATATATATATATATATATATGTATATATATGTGTATATATATATATATATATATATATATATATATATATATATATATATATATATATATATATATATATATATATATATATATATATATATATATATATATATGTAAAAAAGATCACAACTGTGTCAGTATCATAGTACCGATGTACACGTAGTACATGTGATCAGAATTTCATTTCAAAAGAACATTTTTCTGTTGAAACATTAATAAATCAAATGCTAGTTTTATAGTGCTACTATGAGTTATATGATGCAAATGCAATCTGCGTTATTGAATCAATCTATAAATAAATTATCTATACAGCATGCTAGTCATTTTTAACAAAATTTTGTCTAATCAAACAATTAAGCTATTCAGTGAATCACTATAGACATATACTCAAATGTTCATTTAAAAAATAGCTTCATAAATTTTTTTCTTTGGAAAAAATTTATAAAAATGCGAAAGATGTAAAATGTTTCAGTTAGTTCTGTGACATTTTAGCGGAGAACTATTTGTTATACAATAGCCCCAGTTCGATACGTATGGTAAAGCAAACTTATAATTTCTTTCAGGACCGAGGTAGCCTAGTGGTTAGGGCATTGGCTTTCTGTCCGGAAGGCCGGGGTTCGATTCCCAATGCCGCCAATGACCCACGAATACACACTATGTACGTGTTTGTTAAATCTGTAGAATCGAAAGAGTTGAGCAGTTACCATGAGTGTAATGGTCTGGAGAAAGTGTCGTTTCCTTTCAAATCATTGTCAAAATTCATGGAGTAAAACCTGCTAGTGGTGCCATCTATCGGAGGAGTTTAAAACAAAATCATACTTTCACCTTCGTGGTGCTCTGGTTAAGCGAAAGACGCACCACACTGACTCAAATTCACATAGCCAATGACATAGCGAGCTTGGCTTTTGTGGAAGTGTCATAAATAACAAAAACAACATAATTTCTTTCAAATTGAAATTAATCTTAATTTAATTTAATCTGAGTTAATGAAAAAGATTCAGGTTAAAAGTTAATTTAACATAAAAAAAATGTAGTGTTCCTCATTAATATGCTGTAAGATGAGGCATTACATGTCAAGTATCTTCAAACTTTGTCAATTTAAAAAAAACATAATTTGTAGAAAATATAATGTGCCAAACAATGTGGATCTTGCTTACGTAGAACACACTTATGAGAAACTAGGCGTTACAAAGAATAAAACATTTAAAATTTGTTATGCATATATATAGAAAAAAATGCTTCGTTCTGATAAAATATAACTTTTATTACATTCCTATGGAAGTTAAAAGCATATTGCGAAATAAAATTATAATGTATAAATATAAAATTCTTATTTTAATGATTTTAGTCAACCTGCTTTGTTTTACACAAAAATTTAAAAGCCGGTTCTTTTATCATTATTAGTAAGTTTATTTCCCATTCAATCTCCATTTTTTGTGTGTATCGTTATAAATCCGGCATATCTAATAAACAAATTTTCGGGTAAATATTTTTTAATAAAAAACGCTGAAACTTGCACATTTTTAACAAAAATTTAAAGACACTCTGATTGCATTTTTAATCAAAAATAAAGGCCTTTCCATTGATATCTCCATTTCAACATTTAATCTATATTTTCGACCAATTGTAACTGTTTTATGAGTAAAAAATTATGATTCTTATAGAAACAAATACTAAATCTAATATTGGGACGCTTCTTGTGGGGGAAGAAATTTTTTATCGTTTTTTTTAATTGTAAATGCATTTCCGAGTTACGTCTTTATTATCATCCTTGATTAATTATATCCCATCTTTGATTAGAAAAAAATCGCTTGGTTTTTTTTTAACATTCCATTTGATTATTTTTCAAATAACATTTCAACTTACCAAATTTTAAAATTAAAGCATTGATTTCATCATTTACTTTTGTCACCTCGCGTTATGGAGTCCTAATGGCATAAGGCATGCGGTATTTTAATATTCAGCACTTAATTTCTTTCCTGGAGGGCCTTTTATAGATAATATACAGTATATTCCCGTTACGCAAGAGAGGAAACTCGGAAAACTCTCAAAAACTCACTCCGACAAATGTGCAGTAGAAAGCAGAAGAGCAAAATTAGTCTCTCATTAGTCAAAACTGACTGAGATCGAAACCGTGCTCTTATGCTTCTGAGAGTGATATTATCCTCCTAAGAGCTGCTCTTATGCTTCTAAGAGCTGCTCTAGTGTCCCTAAGAGCTGCTCTTATGCTCCTAAGAGTGCTTTTATGACTCCAGAGTGCTCTTATGATCTTAAGAGTGTTCTTATGCTCCTGAGAGTGCTCTTATGCTCCTAAGAGCTGTTCTAATGTCCCTAAGAACTGCTCTTATGCTCCTAAGAATGCTTTTATGACTCCAGAGTGCCCTTATGATCTTAAGAGTGTTCTTATGCTCCTGAGAGTGCTCTTATGCTCTTGAGAGTGCTCTTATGTCCCTAAGAGCTGCTCTTATGCTCCTAAGAGCGCTTTTATGACTCCAGAGTGCTCTTATGATCTTAAGAGTGTTCTTATGCTCCTGAGAGTGCTCTTATGCTTCTAAGAGCTGCTCTAATGTCCCTAAGAACTGCTCTTATGTTCCTAAGAGTGCTTTTATGATTCCAGAGTGCCCTTATGATCTTAAGAGTGTTATTATGCTCCTGAGAGTGCTCTTATGCTCTTGAGAGTGCTCTTATGCTTCTAAGAGCTGCTCTAATGTCCCTAAGAACTGCTCTTATGCTCCTAAGAGTGCTTTTATGATTCCAGAGTGCCCTTATGATCTTAAGAGTGTTCTTATTCTCCTGAGAGCGCCCTTATGCTTCTAAGAGCTGCTCTAATGTCCCTATAAGCTGCTCTTATGCTCCTAAGAATGCTTTTATGACTCCAGAGTGCCCTTACGATCTTAAGAGTGTTCTTATGCTCCTGAGAGCGCCCTTATGCTTCTAAGAGCTGCTCTAATGTCCGTATAAGCTGCTCTTATGCTCCTAAGAATGCTTTTATGACTCCAGAGTGCCCTTATGATCTTAAGAGTGTTCTTATGCTTCTTAGAGTGCCCTTATGCTTTTAAGAGCTGCTTTAATGTCCCTAAGAGCTGTTCTTTTGCTCCTAAGAGTGCTTTTATGATTCCAGAGTGCCCTTATGATCTTAAGAGTGCTCTTATGCTTATAAGAGCTGCTCTAATGTCCCTAAGAGCTGCTCTAATCTCCCTAAGAGCTGCTCTAATCTCCCTAAGAGCTGCTCTTATGCTCCTAAGAGTGCATTTATGACTCCAAAGTGCTCTTATGATTTTAAGAGTGTTCTTATGCTCCTAAGAGTGCCCTTATGCTGCTAATGATCCTAAGTGTGCTCTTACGCTCTTAATAGGGCTGTGCTACAAGATCTCAGTGAGACCTTATCATTTAATTTGCTAGCAATTATTCCCGAACTTCAAAGAGATTTATTTCAAGATTTTTATTTAAAGTTGTGAATACATATGCAAATATGTCAAAGCCAAACACCCTATTTGAGCATTTAAATGCCATGAATATTAGCGTTTACGATCATTTACAAATTTTTAATTTCTTCTTTTAATTTAAAAAATTTATTTGAAGAATGTAATGTGGAAATACAAAGTTATTGCTCTTTGTTGTCAGAAACTAAATTAAAATCACTCTTGTCATCTATTTTTGTGACAGTGCTTGTATTATTGTCATTTCCTACTAATACGGAACAAATTTTAATCCAAAATTCATGCATATATTAGGTTTATTTCATTTACATTAGTTTTAAATTTTAAATTACACAAATTGTGAAATTATTAAACTCATATCATTAGCGACGCATTTCTTAACAGCTGCTGAATAAATATGAACGCCATCAGCTCCATCAAACAATTTAGAATGATTTGTATTTTATTTATATTTATTTTCTCTCTGCTGGTAAATATGTTTAGGTTATCATTTTGGACCTTTTTGGAACAAAGAGTTGAATAGAATTCTCTGTGAAGACTCTTGCTCATTGTGAAAGACTAAGCCAAAATTATAACCACCTGATGACACGTAAGAATAAAAAATTCCCCCATAGCTGAGATTGAATCTGAATCCATCGATATTGCAAATAGTATTTCATTGTATTATCATCAAACCTTCAACTGTTGTTCCTTGTTTGTGAGTTTTACTAGAAAGAAAAATAAACTCAACTATAAAACCAAAGAACTTTTTTTTGTATTTTTTATGATCCTAACTTCAGGACTGGTTTGTTTGTTGCTTTACAATCCTTTTTAAACATATCGATTAACCAGAACAGGATCTAAAATTTAAAGTAGTCTCATAATCACTGCAATTCTTTACGTCTAATGTAGGAGGAGAACACTTGGACCAGTAAATCGTAGGCCATAATCCTAGTTAAGCCACCATATCTCTCTGACTCAGCACAAATTTCAGGAAATATAATTCAGCATTTCTGGCTGTATATCACAGCAACACTGACTACAAATTAAGAACCTTCTTTGACTAGTTGAGTCCTAAAAATTCATCTTTAATCGACCATTTAAAGGGTAACCTGAGACACTAAGCTGATATTTTTGTGTCTTATGTTAATCTAAAGGCCCATATACATTGTCTGTGATCTAAAACTTATCGGGGTTGTTAGATGTTATGTGCTAAAACTTCAATACCTACTGCATTTGTTTTTGAGTCTTTCTTACTGGTGTTGTAATTTCATAGCATATATATTAATATATTTTATTATTGAAAAATAATATATATTCATTTAAAATCACTAACATAATTCCTAAGACACGTTAAATATGTCGCAATGTCCATCAACTGAAACGATATCTCTGGGGTGGTAGGCCAAATTTTGGAGGTCTTCCATTAGGTTCTTGCTTTAAATTAAGAAGATAAATTATGAATTATAAAGATGTTTGAAGTCATAATTATGACTTAAAATTTTTAAAAGGGAAACATTTACAAAATACAAAAACAAAATCTGATTTAAGATTATGAACTACCTAGAACTAGAAAACAAAGTGGGTTGAAAAACCAATGCAGTTTATAAGTTTCAAAGAGTGAAGCTGTATGCAAATGTAGCTTGATTAATCAGAAAAACTATTCGTTTTCGATTGAGAGAAAACTTTTTTTTATTTCAAAATTAATTTTTAAATTCAAATCTTCTGATAAGTTTAATACAGCATCTAAGCGAAAACCTCTAATTTTGGTGCCAAAAACGGATATTTTAGAAGATTAAAGCATACAATATTCTATCGTAAAAAATTATTTTATTAAAATTCAACTTTAAATTAAAACCTAAATATAACAGCAAACGTAATTAAAAGGAAAGATTATTTCATGTTAAGCGTAATTAAGCAAATATAATGATTGTTTAGTCAATTAAAAAGTTTCTAGCAAATAAAAGACAAGTTTAATTACAAAACTAATGCATTGTTCAAAACAAATATTTGCTCTATTATATTATGCATTATTAAAAAATATTGTAATCACTGTTCACCGAATTCAACCGCTATGCATATTATGAAAATTTTTCGCTATTTTCTTTTTCAGATATCAGAAATATGTCTTTTTTAGGTTATTTTAATACTGTGTTAAATTTATAAATGCTTTCATTTCAATAAAAATTTCCTTTTTGAAGAATAATTTGAGCAATTTCCTTATTTTTTTTAAAGAAATTACACAAAAGCTTTCTACATTTAATTTTTGCATTCCACCGATCCATTTTCTTATGAATAATTAATGACGTCATTATCTGTTTCAACATCTTTTTTAAAAAATATTATCTGTTCTGCCGCATTCAACGTCATTGTCTGTTTCAATATTTTTTGAAAATAGCGTATTCTACTATATTTAGGCATTTCAAAATATTAGCGTGCTTCTTAATTCTTTTAAAATTTTCCCATTGCATTAATTAAAGTTGAAAGAAATAAAAAGAGAATGTATATTACATGTTTAATAATGTCGTGTCACACACACACACACAATATGGCTCTACGATGCCATAACCAAAAACAAAGAATTTAAATAGTTTTCATTATATTTATCTGCATTTTTCTTACTGCAGTGAATCTTATAAGGCATCTTATAAAAAATTTCATTTTAGCACGCCTAATTTAATTCCTATGAATCGCATATTTTGATACTAATTTTAATGCAACTGATGCCAAAAACTATTTCAATATTCCACCATCTTATTTATATATTATGCGGAAAAACTATTCATTTTTCCTTTTTCCCTTCTTCCACTCACCTCAATATATCCATGCCTTTCTGCGTCCTTCCCAGGAAGATTAAGAGATATTCCTGTCTAGAAAGAATTCTTCTTGGTGAGATCTTGCTGCGTGCCTTCTCTTCAGGGACTGCGAACGAAACCGCGAACTCTTTTGTTTTCTGTTCATTGATAAGATTAGAGATGCGTCGCATATGTTCGACTCGAAATCCTTTATCGCCTTCTCCTCCCACACTATTTTGTTTCTACGTGGGTATCGATGTGTTTCATTCCAAGCCACTAGAAAGCTCAACTGTCAGATTCAAGGAGGCCGGTGAAAATGAAAATTTGCATTTTTCTTGCATATATATATATATATATATATATAAATGCGAAATTAGATATAGAACTAAAAGCACAAGAATACATAAAAATGTTTAAGTTTAGCAATACATTTAGCGCAAAAGCAGCTAGAATAGTATTACTAAGATATAGTATATAGTATTGTATATAGTTAATAGTATTGTATATTTTATATAAGGCAATGAATATAATGAAACAAAATACAATGAAAATGCCAAATGGAGAATAGTACATTGAAAATATTAAATTTAATTTTTCAATGTACTATTCTCCATTTGGCATTTTTCATCGTATTTTGTTTCATTATATTCATTGCATTATATAAAATATACTATTAACTATATATATATATATATATATATATATATATATATATATATATATATATATAAGCCACATTTTTGAATAAATTTAAAATATCAGGCTATAAGTTGATGAATATTACGCTTACACGAACTTCAAAGAATGATGCGAAATAAAAATACAATTTGAAACTCTCGGTTTAAAAATATGACAATAATTATGGATGTGGATCAGCATTAAAATTCCACATTTCTGTACGTTAAATAAAGTTCATAATTCAATGTTGTAATGATATTGTAGTATTGCAACTTTAGAATGTATTTTAATATTAGGTATCGAGGTTAGAGGAATAGGAGATAATAAAAATATGCCTGAAGTTTTCAAAAGTGCAACAGACTTCTGTGCATGAAATAGATGAGATTAAAAGAATTTCTGTTCTTAAAATTTGAAAAATTTTTTACAGTGTCACACAGTCATGCGTATGAAATAATACCAGAAAATTTTTTTATATAAGCTTTATGAACAGTTTTCAGAGACACGCATGTATGTGAAAATAATAAATGTTTGAAATTAAAAAAGGAAGATAATTTTTTATTGACACTTCTTTTTGGAAAAAATAAAATAAATAATTAAAACAAAATTCTAAGTTGTATTAAATTTAGATAAAATGTATAAATAGGTGTACTAAATGAAAGATCATATCTGGTACCCAGTTTTAAGCATGTATAATATCTCTCGTCTGAGATTACAACAAAAGCAAACACAATATTTGGAAAAAAGAGTAATTATGTAAATGTATAGTTTTATTTAAATTGTTTAGTACAATTCAGGTCTATAATGGTGTAATGGAATTAAAAATTGTAAAAATGTTGATTTTGAATATAACCTGTTTATGAACTTAAAAAGTATAAATCGATTATATCATATTTTACATCCATTCCTATTATCCATATATTTATTAACATTCAAATCTATATTTTTAATTTTTATCAATTGTTTTAAATAATTAATATCTGTCGGTTTACTATCACGACAGTAATTTTTTCTAGATGATCAAACAAATTTAATTTTCAAAAACCTATTAAGTTCAGTTACTTATTCTTTTTTGTATATGAATTCAATTCTTTTCTTTAAGGAAAAATATTTACTACCATTTACCAGTGATTAATACTACAAACAGTTTAGAAAAACGGTATTATTTTACATTGTAAGAAATATAAAAAAAATATTTTTGAACGTTTGCAAAAATTAAAAATAAGATTTTTATTTAAATTCAAAACAATTAACATAATTTTAATTTAACTAATTATTCTAAGATTAAAAAAATCGTATTATTTAAAACATATTTTAAACTTAAAAATTTTTAAAGATTCAGTTTTTATAGATCTGTTTCTTATAGTAAAAATGTAGGGCAAATGATTTTTAAAAGTTCAAAAAAGTTTTAGCACTTTTTTACACCAAAGAATAAAATTCAATAATAATGTTAATTGGTTTTCCTGCTTCTGATAAAATTAAAAATTTAATAATAGAAAATCTTTAATTCTTTTTATGTTTGTATAATGAATTAAAACTAAAATAAACTGTTTTCATTGTCTCTATTGAATGCATCAAGAAATATATTTTGTTATTTTGTCATAATCCTAGAATTTTTACACTTAGAAATTTTTTAGCAAATAATTAACATTTCTCTGCATGAGAATAATTATTATAATTCTTTTTCATTTAAATATACAGTTAAAAGTTTAATTTTAGTATACATATGCATAGATACATGCAACAAATAAGGTCAATAATAATCGTGACACTAGAAACAGAAAAACAATTCGGTTTCCAATAAAGATAAATATTTTGGAATACAAGGGTGCGAAATATTAGAAATTTCACTCTCTTCAATTCTTTGACTTTGAAAAGAACTGAGATTCAGAACTCCAACTAAAAATCTCACTTTTACAAAGTTCCACAACATCATGAATTTTTATTTCTCCAGGGAAATTTCTTAAAATGCAGTCGACTAAGATACCACAAATATTGAGAGAAAGAATGTTTCATCAGCTTCTTAAAATCCAGGTATATGTACTGATCTTAAGTATGCATCTTACCTTTAAAAATGAGCCTGACAGGTTTGGGCTTCAACTTTAATTAATACTTCGATGTTTGTTGCTGTACGTCTGTTGATTTCTGAAGACGGCACAGATGCTGTATAATATAGTATGCCAAATTCTGAGTTTGGGGTTGTTGTTTTGGCGAATTTTCTTGATTACCTAGTAATCTGGTTTTTATTACGGCATAGCGATAGAGATCTATAAGAATTATGCAGGAAACTCCATTTTAGCAACCGTAGCATTTACGTCATCGCGAGATGCCGCAATACGTCATCTTGACAACATTTCTACGTCGCCAAAAAAATTCAGAATTTGGCTTGCTAGATTATATGGCAGCTGTGCCTTGAAGAATAGAAAATTTTTCTCTCAAGTACAAAGCTTCATTAGATTCCAAATATCTCCCAGTTCTTGTTTTCACAATTTTAAATATAGGCAAGGTTTTCGAGAATAACTGCCGAAGTATAAATGAAAAGTGGTTGAGAAAAATAAATTGCCCCCTTTTTTTAAATCAATTTTCCTCATTTTTTAAAATTACCTATACTTTTTATGGTTATGTTAAGAAATGAGGATAAAATCTGCATATCCTGTATGGCACTAAAACTAAAGGAGAATTTTATAGATACGGTATTAAACCATTTTTTAGCAATAAAAACAAAAGATTCCGTTATGGAATCACACATCATTATAGCATCAAAGCGAATAGCTAGTGTGATTCACCCGTTAAATCCTTTCCTGAAATGCACGATTTGTAACAATTATCACAAATATTTAATATTTATACAAAACAAAAATTTCACCATTCATATGATATCTATCATGTTTTCTTTCCTTTAATTCAGCTTAATCTCATATATATATATATGTATATATATATATATATATATATATATATATATATATATATATATATATATATATATATATATATATATATATATATATATATATATATATATATATATATATATATATATAGATAAAACATGAAAAATATTGAAACCAGAAATATAAAATTGGAAAAATACAAATATACGATTCAAATGACCAGAAGATGGCATAGGGACACGTCTTCATCAGGAGGGAGATAGCCAGCTATTAACACATTTTAATTAAATATTTACTACATGTTTCTAAACCACTTTAAATTTTTGAATTTTAATTACTCCTGGAAATATTTCTTTATTCTAATTTCAAATTTACTATTGGCAACTCTCCTACTATTCTAATATAGAAATTCAAACTGATTTGCTGATCTGGGTATTATGTATTTTTCTACTGAATTTATTTTTTCTACTGTATGTATGTATGTTTCATCTATTGTGAGCATTTTTAATTTTCTTCATATATATTTATTCTAATTTTTTTTAAACTAAGTTCTTTTAATATGAACACTCTTCAGGGGAATGGCTCGAATATATATTAGACATTTGTCTTTCGAGCATATCAGAAAAGAGTGTTTATTTTGCAAAGTGGTCATCTCCCTCCTGATGAAGACGTGGTCCCTATGCTTTCTTCGTGTCATTTGCATCATATATTTTAGTATTGTTTCAATTTTATATTTCTGGTTTCAATATTTTTCATGTTTTATCTTATTTATATTGGCAAATCTTTCTTTAGCTGCATTTGCGCTGACTAGATTTCCTATATTATTGTAGTTTATATTTTATTATATTGTATTTTTAGTATTGTGTGTATTTATTAGTTTATATATATATTTATACATATTTTGATTTATATTAATATATATATATATATATATATATATATATATATATATATATATATATATATATATATATATATATATATATATATATATATATATATATATATATATATTTGCATATGTGTGCTTTCCTTTTAATAATCTTATTTCAACAAAATCTCTATTTTATTAAAGATTAAGTAGAAAATAGAAAAATGTTTTTAGTTTTATCCAATTTCTATTAAGGGTTTTAAAAGCATAAGTTTAAAGTTTATTCATTATTGTACATAAGAATTGATAATTGAAGATACGATTTTATAAAAGACTTCAGAAACTGAATACCTAGAAAAATAATGAATAAATTTGATTGAGGTAATTTATTAATAAAATTATCTTTATATGTAGTGTCTTTTCACTGATGTACAATATAATTTTCACTGCTGTAAATACTACACATGAACAACAATGTAAATATTTAACATTTGAAATGAAATATTTCATTGTTTAAATTATCTCAATACAGAATTTACATTCGTTTCAGAAATACTTACAAAAAAAATAATTGCATCCGTCATAAAAACTGGTAAATGTTTACTCACGGGTACCCCTTGACATTTTGGCGATTCTTTTGACGCCAAGATATGCGCTATAATGTAATTAACAAAATTGCAACCCTAAAATTATATTTTGAAACGCTAAAAATGCCAAGATTACCAAAGTATAGAATTTATCGCCAACACATTTATTGCCAAATTTTTTGCCAAACCAAGTGTTACCTTTCATCGACACTGAGCCCTAAACACTGAATGCTATAACAAGTAAATAAATAATTACGAAGAAATAATGAAGATAAAAGTATAATATTGCAGTTTTAAACAAAAAAAGTACTATTCCTAGAATATAAAAATTTATACATTAGAATCAGTTTTGAGTAATATTAATTAAGTAAGAATTTTGAGTTTTTGAAAGTTATAATTAATTTATTTCATACAGCTAAGGAGAAATTTGACACCTTTAATTACTTTTGAAATTATAAGACTGAAAAATAAACTTATATGTCGATTTTTCATTTATTTTCAAAATAAAATCACAATATTTTCTACATGAGAATGTATGTTTATCAGTTTATACACATCAAAATATTTTTCCTTTTCGATACTAAAATCCATTAATTTATAAATTAATGTTAATGAATTATTTTCAATATGTAATTTTGGGAGCTTTTAATGAAAGATGTATAAAAAATATTCATAAAAAAGAATAAAAAGGAATTTTTAAACAAAAATAATTTACATAAATTATTAATCATTTATATCTTTCATATCGTTAATTAAAGTTTTGATGCATTCAAATTATTTTAATCTATCTTAAACATGAAGAGCTTTATCTTTGTAAATTAGGTATTCAGATAAATACCTATTTCAATAAAGTTTTAATTAAAATGATTTATTATAATAAAGATATTATGAGATTTCTTTATATAATATTGAAAATAATTAACTTTTATATTCTTTTTCTGTGTTAGAGTTTATATATGTACTTCGTTATGTTTCGCGTTGTTAAAAAGAAAAAATAATACAATGATACAACATCTATTTTGTACTGATACCACCTTGCATCTTTATCCATCCAATTGTTTAAAATTTTCTAATCGTAGATGACAATATCCGCCAATAAAAAAGCAGCTGAAATCTCTGACTTAATTGATAGTAGATGATAATACTGAGAATTTTGATGTAAGATGTAATTCTAATGGAGATATTTAAAGGATTTTCTGAGCAAGTTATAACTCAGATATTGATTCATCTCGAGCCTCGAGAAACCTCTGGGTATAAGCCTAATTTAATGGGCGCCATTCAAAACAGATGTCAGATGTGTATAATCACCAGGAAGATCACACGACATTTTGACAAACAGATATCAACTCTTATTTAGAGCACAACTGACATTTTCCCTAAATGGTCCAAATCAGATGCCGAAAGCATTGATTTGCTATCAAGCTTTTAAATATGTTAGTATTAGAGCCATTTTGTATAAGAATTTTTTTCATTTAAAACAAATCTTTGTAGGTATTTTTTTAATTGTTTCGATAAAAAAAATAGATGTGTGATTATTGTTATACATGATATATAAAATATATAATATGCATATCACATGATTGCAAGCTTGTAAAAAATTTGATAGATAAAAGACATCGTTTTATCAAAGAATTCTAAAGTAACAGCATTAAGACTTGAGAAATAATTGAAAATAAAAAAAAAATATTTTCTATATGAAAGATATAAATTCATTGACCTTTCATCAAAAAAAACAGCAATCAGTAGTACTATAAATATTATAGAAAAAATTAAACGTGAAGAGAATAATCGTCAAAATTAAATTAAAAAGAAAAAAATGATAAAATTATTCTTTATTAATTAATAAGTTTGCCTAAAAAATCAGACTCTCTACCTTATGAACCTTTAATTATATAAAGAAATAAATTGATTTTTCGAGATTGATTTTTCATCTAATGAAATTTATTATTAATAGATTTTCTAACATAACTTTCAGTTTTTTTTTTTTTTTTTTTTTTTTTGGCTCTGTATCAAAATACATGTTCCTAAAATTTTTGACATAAAATATAAATGTTATATTTTCTGGATATAATTTAATCACTTTTCGGTAAAATACTGCAACCTGAACAAAATAGTACACAATTCAGTGAAATCTTACTTTCTTTTGTTTTAACCCTGAAAAAAATAAGTTGATTTCTAAGTAGGCTGTTACATTCCTCCCCAAGTATCAAATACAAGGAACTACAACGAGAAAAGAAACCACACAAATTCATTATTTAGATAATTTAGTACTTCGTTTGTTTCTAGTAAGCAATCCAGTCAAAGATTCAGAAAATAGGATTGCGGTCTTTGTAATAACCAACATTCACAACTCTCCTGAGATTTCGTTTAGCTAAGAACACAGCTCAATTCACTGCAACGACATGAGATCTGATGTCTCCAATAAATTAATTTACTTGTCTTGAGAAGAAATTAGATACATAGCTACACTTCCGATACTTTTTGACTGCAGTAGGCATACCATTAAAATGTAACATTAAGTTACAATATAAGTGAGTGTATTTATTCTTTGAATAAAAATGTTGATATATATATATATATATATATATATATATATATATATATATATATATATATATATATATATATATATATATATATATATATATATATATTTGTAATAATTCTTGAGCATAATTTAATTTCTTATATTGTAGCAATTTATGATTTTTTTTCCAAATGCTTTTCATAAAACACTTCATAAACTCAACTGAACAGATGTATTGGATGTACTGAAAAAATAAAAAAAACCAATGTTTCATAAAAAAAGGAAGAAAAAATACCAGAACTGCAGATGTGAATCAAGCAGTTTCATATTATTTATTCATATTTCTGATATAATCTTTGAAGCTTCTCAAGTATTATTCAGAAATTCTAGCAAGATATTTTATTATATGATAGTTTTCTTAGAACAATTTTCTATCAGGTAACCAGAAAGATTTTGCCGCTGTGTGACATAAGAATTCCTGTCGCAGCGTAGTGATATGACAATACTGACTTTAGTCGTCGAAGTAAGCACCTTTACATGCGACAACTTTCTCCCAATATGATGCAAACTCATTTGGCCCGTTGCGATAAAACACCCGGTCTTTGGGAAAAAAAGAATGGGCCACTTCGGTTTTGATCTCTTCCTAATCACGGAACCACCTTGTTCACAAATGATTGGCCAGCGGACGGAACAAATGATAATCACTTAAGAGTAATATCTGAAGGTTAAGTAGAGTGAAAAAAATGTTCCCATTCTAAGGCAGTGATTGCAGTCATAGTCACATTCACGGTGAGTAATCTTGCGTTGTTCTTCAAGAGCTGAAACTTTTTTCTGTCCATCAATATCGGCTCTTTTTGACGCAAGAACTCTTGCACATGCTCCAGTTGTTGCATGTAGACAGATACATCAATGGTCTGAAAAGAACTCGTAGTGGACAATTGTTGCTCCATTTGTTGCATGTAGACAGATACATCAATGGTTTGAAAAGAACTCGTAGTGAACAATTGTTGCTCCAGTTGTTACATGTAGACAGATACATCAATAGTCGGAAAAGGACTCATAGTGGACAATGCTTGCTGATGTCCACAAAATAAATAGCAGGTGATTTTGGGGATGGCTTAGAGCTATTGCATTCCCTGGAATCGGATCTGGCCATGACAACCAATAATGTGAACGTTTGAGGCTAAAGCTTGTGGCTACATTTTTCAACAAGCATCAGGAGATAGTCCAGAAAAGGTTTGTTTTACTTGCGGGAGGAAAAAGTGGTGAAAAAATGAATAACCTTTGAAGCTTATTGCATTCAGTAAATTCAGGATTGAGCCATTTGCTTAGCTTCCACATCTTTCTCAGTTTGTGTAAGTGAACACGAATGGTTTCATTAGATACGTAATTGCAAGCTCCAGCTCGTTTCAGAAATATCTACTTTAATTGCACTTTTCAAATAATCGCCATTTATGTCTGTTGGCGCATTCGATCATAGTGCACATTCATTATCAGAAAAGAATTTGCGATGCCACCTATGTGCGTTACGTTTAGTTTCTCCATCGTCTCTGAATGTCATGCATTTATTTCGGCATGAATCAGCAGAATGTTTGGCTAAATTGTACTCGAATAACAAATATGCTTTAATAACGTCCTTGTTTACGGCCATTACTAAACCACACACAAACAAAACCGAAATCTAAAGAACTTCTTAGTAAGAAAATCCTGTATATAACTTGTCTGAAAATATCGAAAGTAGTTTACGCTAATTAATAAGCACGTATAGCGACATTTGTGATTTCCCTTATATAAAAGCGACAGAACTTGTCTGGTTACCTGATACAAACATGTTTCAAGACAAAATACATTAAACTTAAATAAGTTATGAGTTTAATCTATTCAGAATGCATAATCACTCATACAGACACCATAGTGACTGTATGAGATATTATGCATTCTGAAATACAAAATTCCTTTAATTTTCCCGGAATGTACATGTCTGTGATCATAATCCACTAAACAAGTGAACAATATTTCCGCCCTAATGCAAGCATTTTAACATGACGGAAGGTGGTAATATTTAATAAAGGTATTCTCTCTTGTGTGACAGTGAATTAAAAAGTTTATTCTTGATTCAGAATGATTGTGTAGGTAATGAGATACACATATTAAACTCATGTGACGTAATTGAAATGTCGATTTGTTGTACATTCGTTTTGGAAGAAAGGATCTACACGAAATTCAAATCTTCGAATCTCCATTAAACTTGCCTAAAACAAATTTACATGAATGCAAACAAGTTAGAACTTTTATTTATATTACATAAGAGATGCATATTTTTAATGAATAATTATATCTTAAATGCCTTTTTCGGCAAAGCAAAAATTTCATGTTTTACCCGAATTCGTTATTTATAAGTGTACAATGTTTTTGTAAACTTTCAGCACACACAAAATAGAAGACGAACTTCATTTTCATATAAACTTAAAAAAAATTATTTTTATCCAATTCATAAAATAATGAATACATAAAAAAACACTATAAATATATTAGCTGGTAATATTAAAAATTAAAAGCTATTTATAGTATTTGGAAGATACGATACATGAGATACATTTTTACTGATTTCACTCAATCTTTTATTTTTGTTTATTAATTGTATAGTATTTTTTTTGTTAAATTGTACTTTATATAAAGTTTAAAAAATTTCAAATTCATACTTTTGATTTTATTTTTTCGTAATTCTTTAATTTTCATTTGTGCCATATATTACTAAATATTGCTAATTTTTTGATATACAATAACTTTGGAATATTAATGAATTTGCATTCCCGCCGCAAAAGAATAAAATCAATTCAGCTATATAAAATACACTACTGGCCATTAAAATTGCTACACCAAGAAGGGATGCAAATAACAGAATGATATTTATTCGACACATACATTATAGAGGCTGCAATAACAGCATTTATCCGCCTAGGCATGGAGTCAAACAGAGATTGTATGGCATATACGGGGATCTCAGTCCATGCAGCTTCAACACTATGCCACAATTCATCGACAGTAATGGATGGTGAGTGATAGCGTGCCAATCGCTCAGCAACCATTGACCACACGTTCTCAATTGGTGACAGGTCAGGAGAACGTGCTGGCAAGTGTAACAGTCGAACCTGTTCTGTATCAAGGAAGTTCAGAACAGTACGGGCAACATGCGGTCGTGCATTATCCTGTTGAAACAAAGCATTAGAGAGGCCTCGAAGATATGGCAGAGCCACGGGCCTTAACACATCGGAAATGTAATAGTTGCTGTTCAAAGTGCCGGTAATTCGAACAAGAGTTGATCGAGGCGTGTATCCAAGGGCACCCCATACCATTACTGCAGTGTATGGGCCAGTATGGCGATGTCCAATGCAAGCTGGTAATGCGCGCCCTCCACGATGCCTCCAAACACGGATGCGGCCATCATGGTCCTGCATACAGAACCGAGATTCATCTGTAAAGATGACGTGATGCCATTCCCGCTTCCAGGTTCGTCGCTGATCACACCATTGAACCGCTCTTGTCTGTGACGCAGTGTCAATGGTAGCCGAAGCCATGGTCGCCGTGCAGACAATCCATGTTGCTGTAAACGTCGTTGAACTGTTCGAGCATAAACTTGTTGCCTTGCAAATGGACTCTATTTCTCGACTCAGGGTTCGTGACGTGGCTGTAGGATCCCTTGTGACCATGCGGATGAGATGTCTGTCTTCTCTGCTGTTAGTGATGGGGGATCGCTGAGATCCTGCATGACGTTCCGTATGATTGTCCTGAACCCATCGATTCCATATTCTGCTAACAGTCATGGGGTCTCGACCGACGCGAGTAGCAATATTGCGGTACGAGAAACCGCAATCCCGGTAGGCTATAATCCTTCCTCGATCAAAGTCAGACACGTGCTGATAGGCATTTTTTCTTCTTACACGAGGCATTGCAACAACTTTCTTTGCCGAAAACAACGTTGAAACGGAAATTGAGTATAAGAAAACTGCTGTCAAATCTCTGGTTTTATACACATTGTAGATGTCGCTACTGTCGCCTGCTTTGTATGAATGCGCTGAAAATCTAATCATTTGCATATCACAGCAAGTTCTACCTGTCATGCAAATTTCACGTGTGTAGTGTGTCGCTTTCCTGGTGTAGCAATTTTAATGGCCAGTAGTGTACATTAGAATATTTTTCTCTTATAATTATTCAACATTCATGTAATCTTACAAATTATTCAACATTTATGTAATCTTACAAATTATTCAACATTCATGTAATCTTACAAATTATTCAACATTCATGTAATCTTACAAATTAATCAACATTCATGTCATCTTACAAATTAATCAACATTCATATAATCTCTTACTGATTAATCAACATTCATGTAATCTTACAAATTAATCAACATTCATGTAATCTTACAAATAAATCCACATTCATTTATTCTTACAAATTATTCAACATTCATGTAATCTTACAAAGTAATCAACATTCATGTAATCTTACAAATTAATCAACATTCATGTAATCTTACAAACGAATCAACATTCATGTAATCTTACAAACTAATCAACATTCATGTAATCGTACAAATTAATCAACATTCATGTAATCTTACAAATTTGATTGTTAAGCATGATTTTTTACATATCTGAACTGACTACTATCAGGTGTTGTCCAAAATAATAGAAATGTCTCGCTGTGTGTGTAATGAAGTACATAGAAGGATAAAATATTAAAAACCTATTATTATTTATATGATGTTTTTTTAAAACTGAAACAGTATTCAATATTTTGATGGAGTTATTTAACAATATAAATATTCAAAATAATCGTTATTTTCTCTTTTAAATAATTCCTTACATTTTTGCATTAACTCCTAAAAAGTGTTTTACATTGGTATTTTAACTTTGCTCTTCAAAAAAAAAAATATTATTTCAATAGAGCTTGTTCCAAAATATATAAAATATATATATAACAGATAAGATAACTCGAAAACTTGAAAATATACGATAACTATATCAGGATTATTTATTAATATCAAGCTTATCCAATTTAACGTGAATTGTATAGAAATAATATGACTCCAAATAAGATATCCATTTGCTAACGAAAAATAACAGAGGAAGTTTCGCTTACCTAATGGAAGTGGAAAACAGATTATCCCCAAGATACATTTTAATGCGTTTAGTGTTTGACATTATCAGGTACGAAATATCATCCATGATATGAAACCGAAAGAAAGTGTCACCTGAAATGGAATCTGTCCAGTTGAAAAGCACTTAGCAACACTGAAAGTATTCATAAGGTAACTGGAATTTTCTCATTGAAATATCACAATACGTTTACTTTCTTTATCAATAAAAAGTAAATGTTTTTCCGGATGCGCATTTTGAATGATTTGATTGATAAATATGATTATAGTTGTAAATCATACGCAATGTAATGTAAAGAATATATTTTAATAAGGTCTGCAAGTTTCAATTGAAAAGTATTACACCAATTATTCTAGATTTTTCTAATTTTTTTAATAAGTATCATTTTTTTTCAGTTGATCCAGTTCATATTTCCTCGAATATCGAGTTTCTTTTAAATAAATTTTGATCAATAATTCGCGAAATAAAAAAAAATCTCTTTCCTTATGTTCATCATAAGTTTTAAGTAGAAAATAATGAATGAAAGAAAAATTTTAATTTTGTGCCGGAAATATTTTTTACTTGGAAAATATTATATTTTTCAGGAAAGATAGTTATCAATAAACTGCATGATTTGTGCGCACAACGATATTATGAAATAGAAAAGTTTAAAATTTATTTATTTATTATCGCTAGGGAAAAAACACTATTCTCTTGCAATTTTTTTCTTGATTTTGACATCCTCATTATTTGTAAGTGATAAATACCATTTTGTAAAGTTTTGACGCATGGTGATGATAAAAATGGTTTATTAGAAATTAATAACAAAAAATGAATTTTTTTGAGTGAAAACAAGTTTATATATATATATATATATATATATATATATATATATATATATATATATATATATATATATATATATATATATATATATATATATATATATATATATATATATAATATATATATATATATATATATATATATATATATATATATATATATATATATATATATATATATATATATATATATATATATAAACTTATAGTTTATTTGGTAACATAACTGTTACATTGTATTTCGTAAATACCATGATTTAAACATTTACTAAAAATATTTTTGCATAATATTATATACTTTACATTATGCAAAAATTGAATTATACTATATATTCAAGACAATCTCAAAACTTATTTCATTATTTATTAAAATAATACATTATATATAGGATGAAGTTTCTGAATTTCCAAAAAAGAACTAATCTATTTTGTATACTACAAATAAAACTTACTTAAAATCAAATTGTATTATATTTTTTTCGTAAAATTAAATTTCGATTTTTTTTCATAAAATTAAAATTTGTTGAAATTAACAAATGTTTCATTATCAAAATCAGTGTAGAAATTTTATTATTCAAATTCATTTTTGAATTTTCTCTTAAAAATAGTTATTTTGAATTATTTCTAAAATTTCTAATAAGAGAATCAAAAAAATATGATTCATTGCCCAGATTTTTTAGTGACTACAGCATTTGTAGTAAAAGCTTTCAAATTTCTCAGATATATTTCTATATTTTACTATGACTAATAAGCAAGTCATTCATCCGGCCTCAATAAATATTTTTCCTCATTCTTAAAACAGATTTATATAATTTGTCAATGTAAAGTTACTTAAAGGAATTTTCTCATAATTAATCATTTCATCAGTAGATTAGTGCAATTAAAAGTGTATTGGAAAAACGTTATATTTTTTGTTGTTGTTTTTCTTTATTAATGACACTTGGACAAGCTAATCTCTCTATGCTATGTGAATTAAGTCGATTGGGAGCGTCTTTCGTTTTAATCAGAGCACGAAGAAGGTGAAAGTTCGACATTGCTCTACACACATGCCATAGGAACCCGTTTACAGGGTAGGCAACCATTCACACCTCATTCATACAAAGAAAGAACAAAGACAGTATAGATAGAGAGAGAAAGTACATCCACGCACGAACCGGGATTCGAATCCAGGACCTCCTTATCCGTAGTCAGGCATGCTGACCACTAGACAAGTTGGTCGGCGTTATACATTTTTTAATAATGGTTAACATTTGGACATTTGTGTTACTAATCCTTCGTCTCAACATGGCTGGAAACCGCTACTCTTTTGTCTCTCCGAGCGGGCACCTGTGAACCAAGTCACGGAGTCACGTGGCATTACCCGCCCCATACCATTACAAACCCGTTTAGAAGATGGGCCACATTCCTACATGAACTCAGAAGAAAGAACAGACAAACATAGAGAGAAAGGGACATCCATCCACGAAATGGGATTCAAACCCGGGACGCACAGCTCAGGAGTCAGGAACGCTAACCACTCAGCCATTGGTCGGCTGTATTAAATAAATGTATATATTTCTGTCCAATAAAATTGCACACCGCAAAGGAAAACAAATAAGAAAAATATATTCAATGTACGTGAACAGTATTGCATGAAAACAAATGACTAAAAGTTTGCAAGCAGTTTCCGAGTTGCAGTGATGGAAAGCTAATAGAAACAGCTGCTTTCACTAGCCTAAAATGGGCTTACGTGGTTAAGCATACACTTATAGTGGTCTGTCAGCCACTGTCTGGTGACGAGGTCCCATTTGAGCTGACACCTTTTTTCCACATCCATGGAAAGACTTTGCAAGGAAGAACCTGCAGAAATGCTTTGAACTTCACAGATGAGCGTGGACACATCCCCAACCCACGGAGCTCCAGCAAACCAGTGAAGGAAATGCTAAGCTGTTATGTATTAAATCGATCATAGCTGAACGCAGAACCAGAGCTCATTTGAAAAGACGACATTGTGTTATCCCATGGATCCAGCTTTGCCATTCACCGCGTCAGAATTGCCAACTGTCTCTCCGCTGGAATTTAAGTCAATCATGCTTCTCCAAACGTCGTCGCACTATATAAACTGGATATGCAACAAATTAGTCAAATTCCTGACAAATGTCCATGTTGGGGCTGTATGAGTTTGCAAGGCTGGCTTCATAATATATCTATCTCTCGGCTGTTAGTCATGGGAGGATGTTGAGATCTTGCAAGCCGCGTTCTGTGTGATCATCTACAATCATCGATCTCGTGTTCTCATGACATTGGTTATATTACAATCAATATGCGTAGAAATATGACAAAAAGGTAATCCGTTGCCTAGATAGGTGAACGTTCTGCTTCTACCGAATATTTAATACTTGTGCTTATTTCTGCCTATTATTAAAGACATAACATGATATTCTGAGAAAACTCTGACCTTACAAAAAGATTCTAATAAAGAAATGAGCTATTTATTTATATGAACATAACCACTGTATTTTGTTTTCTAATAAATATAATTATTTAAAAATTCAGAAGAAGTGAAAATTAATCAAAACTAAAATGTTATATATTTTTCCCCTCTTGAAATAAGTAACGTTATTTTCATTTTTTTTTTTTACTTGATGGTTGTTATTCCTTTGTTTGCTCACACAAATTGACTGAACATTCATTACACATGGTCAATTCAATTATTACACATGTAGAAGTTTATCAAATGATTTTTCTTTTAAGAAAATTATGAAAATCTACAAAAATATAGAGCTGAACTATATTATTGGCATAAAAATATATTCAAAAATCAGGTTTATATTTTTGAACATTTTAATTAACAGATAACAAGTTTAAGACTCTGTCATACGCAATAAAATACACAAATATTCATAAATTAAGGATAATCCAGAAGCACAAAGAAATCTAACGAGAAAGGAAAAATGCCACCTGAAGAAATATCAAACACGTGGTCAACCATTAAATGCAAATTATAGAAAGGCACCGAATGACGCCAAGCATATTCCACAGTGGAGCGAGAATAAGAAAGGGGTATATAAGGACCTGAGTCAAAGAACGAAACGTGTTCACAACCAATCTGTATGATACTCAGTATCCCAACAGCTTAGGTAGGACACATAGGACGCATGTATATGACGTTTTACGTGGTAAAATTATAAGTATGCAGAATGCAAAAGTACGCAGATAGCAGTAGCCGATAAATTCGAAATCACCCAAGGTGTCATTTCTTAGTTGTGGCAACGGTTCTAAAATGATGAAAATGTCAATAGACGTTACAGTGCAGGTCACCCCCGAGTGACAACCGTTTGATAGTAACCGACAAAAGAAACAGACAGCAACAGACTTGTCGCGTTAGATTTCGTCAGCCGCAGGTAGGATCGTTTCAGGGCTATCTATAGATCGTTTCAGAACATTATGATCTATATTCTCGCAGGCCTGTCAGATGTGTTATCCACTCATGGCAATTCACTGTCGCCAGCGGTTAGCCTGGAGTATAAAGCATGCAATGTGAACACTGTTGGCTTGTATTATGTTTTCCAACGAGTCGAGGTTTAGCTTGCTGTTCAATTCATGTCGGACGTTCATATAGAGAACGACAGATACTCAGTACCACATCATTGAACACCAACGTTATGGTGGTGCAGGAGTACTTGTTTGGGGATGGATTATACTGGGCTCCAAAACAGATCTGTGTGTTCCTATCAGAACCATAAGAGATCAAATTTATTAGGACATCATTCTGTAAAAACTTGTCCATTTGTTTAGGGTGCCTTAGGTACTAAATTTGTGTTCATTGATAACAATGCCCGTTCTCATCGCTCAAATATCGTCAACGACTGCTTTTAATCGGAGAATATCAGTCATATGGAATGGCCAGCATTTTCGACGGACTTGAATCCGATTTTATATGTGTGGGACATGCTTTGAAATTAAATCGCAACCCATCCATCACCACCCATATCAGTACCGGAGCTTCGGAGAGCACAGTTCGCTGAATGGAGTTCTCTGTTCCAATGCAGCTCGATAATTTGATTCTCATCATGTCTCAGCATTTACAAACTGTGTTTTCAAGTAAGATGACATAATATGTATTACTCATCATATCAACAACGTACTATTTAGGCCGACCAACTTGTCTAGTGGTCAGCGTGCCTGACTACGGATAAGGAGGTCCTGGGTTCGAATCCCGGTTCGGGCATGAATGTACTTTCTCTCTCTATCGATCCTGTCTTTGTCCTTTCCTTGTATGAATAAGGTGTGAATGGTTGCCTACCCTATAAACGGGTACCTATGGCATGTGTGTAGAGCAAAGTCGTACTTTCACCTTCATGGTGCTCTGATTAAAACGAAAGGCGCTCCCAATCGACTTAATTCGCATAGCATAACGAGCTTGGCTTGTCCAAGTGTCATTAGTAAACAACAACAACTATTTAGTTTTACTTGAGATATGAGGTGTGAGTGTAACAGCGAGCTATAATCGTGAGCTGTATGTCTAGTATCATACACACACCATCATTTTTATTCTTTCTCATTTCTTTAATACATAGACGTTTTGAATAAATCGCATTTGTTTTGTTTCTGTACATTTAATTGTGGTTCCGACATTTTTCTTAATTTATGGATGTGTGTAATATAAATGAAATTTTAAAATTTAATATACTAAATGTTGCACTTATTAGAATGGCTGAAAACATTAACCCATGATATTTATGAGTTTCTAATAAAGTTCTTATTGATTTACATTTAAAATATTTTTACATGATTCTCATAACTTCAATAAGGAAGAAATTATGAGAAATAAGGCATTAAAAAACGACTGGCCACTTAGGAACATTCACTTAGTTCAATCTTCGTTGAATCTTAGGCACAAGAAAAGATGGAATTAATGCAACTTGTGCATTGAAGTACCCGGTAAGTGTGCATTGTCACCCAGAAAGAGTTTAGATTTATATAAATTAGAAGCAGGTCGCAAGCACACAGAAGATACCCAGACTTCGCCTGCCAACCTCAGAGGTAATATTTTACATGGAAAGCATTGAAACAGTGAATTATTTTACGTGCCTTGGCCGCCGTTATTGAACACGACGGATTTTCAGTTAGGTCAGGTGTAGAAATCAGTATCTTCCAGTAATGTAAACGACAACCTTTCTATTCATGCAACCAATGCTTATTATATAAAAGAAAATTAGTAATTTATTAAACTCTTTTTCAAAATTATTCAAAACCATTCAATAATTTAGGGAAAATAACATCTTTGGTAACACACTTTTTGTTGGGAGAGGAAAATTTAACATCTTACAGAGATTTGACAAAAAGAAGGATTGTAGGCAGCTTTATATTTGTAACTAAAATAAAGTGCATAGCAAATCACATAGAATCTTGACATTATTTTGTTTTCAATACATTTAATTTCAAGATAAGCATTCAAGATTAAGGGAAATGTTTTGCAAAATGTTTGCTGTTCCCAATATATTCCTGTCTTCCAACTTTTGCCTACTGAAAAGTCGCTAAACATAGCTAATAACCTCACACAAGCGACGAGGATGACACCTTAGGTGATTCCATCTTCTCTACACCCAATGGTGCAATGTGGCCACGACTTATATATATATATATATATATATATAAATAAATAAGTATGTATTCAACTCAGATCAACTTAAAATAAAATTTAAGTGTATAAAAATCGCTTTTAAAAAATATATGAAATACATTTTTAAATATTGACTTCAAAATGTTTGTAGCATTTTCATGAAGCTCCTTTTCTAAACTAAAAGCACAAAAAAACTGAATGCATAAAGCAATTCTAATTATTTTCAAATTAATAAAATAATACTATAAAATTCACACAGAATTCAAATTTAATTATCAATATTAGCACAATAAAATTAATTTTATATTCTTATAGCTTAGCTCTTTAAATTTATATTAACTATATTTAAAATAATATAAATTTTATGTAAACCATTTTTTACAAATAAAATAAAAATATTAATTAATAGGAAGGTTGTAGAAACTTTATATATTACACAGAATCGTTTAAATTTTCATTATAAAAGCAAAGATTTTACTGCGATTCTTTATAAATTTTGATTACATTCTAAAAACATAAATAATTAATATTTTGCTATTTTCTAAACCATTCATTAAAACTTTAATTTTCACGCTTTCCATTCATTAATTACAATATAAGTATATTTCATGATGAATATAATAATAACCACAAGCAAAAATGCTTGTGGTTATTATTATATAATAATGGAATAATTAATAACCACAAGCAAAAATGCACTTTTAATTTGTGATATGAACCATGGCTATCTATCAACCTACAACTAACAACCTTTACATCAACTGTAACAAATGTATTTTTACAACAAAGTTTGGAAACCTGTCATCTTTCTTTATCCAGTGTCTCAATTTCAGCATAAGAGGAAGATTACTCTAAAGATATATTAAAAACCGTAACGATTCACTGAATTGTATTTTAAGCTGCTAATACCCTTTTCTTGAGTAACGGTGAAAGAGTAATTTAATTTTCTACAAAAGAGAGAAAAACATTTCCATGCGGCTGATATGCAAAGCAACACAGACAGCACACCGTAAATAGATTTTCCTCCATTGTGTTGATTCACCCTTCAGCGACCAAATTAAATTCCAAGCGAATGGTAATGGTGAGAAATGGTGTTAGAGTTTATGCCATTAGTGAGAACTATGGAACGGAGAATGCAGTGGAGGCAGATTCAAATTTATTCTCTGGGGGTGGAGATTCAAACGCACAGCCGCCGTGGGGGCCAAATTAACTTCTCATCACAATGCAGATCAAAATAAAAGCTGTCGCTTTTTGAAAATCCAGAAATTGTTCAATCCTAAAAAAAAACTTACTTCATTTAAATTCAATTTATTTTTTTGAGTTCTAATATTCGTAGTCCTTATCATTATCATCTGATCAGTTCATAAATTAAATATTACAAGAGATTGTTTTCAACTAAATATTTTTCTTGATAAAAATTTTACATATTCAAAATATGATTATGAGTTTTTCTCAAGAAATGAGAAGCAAAAAACTCTTTTTGATTAAATTCTTAAAGCATTCACTTAATAATGAAACTTCAAACTGTCTCTTTAAAATTGGCGCAGCATATCCATTTTTGAACCTTGCGCCATAAAAAACGCAACTAATCAGTTCTCAAATAATTAAAACTAAGTTATTATCCTCTTATTATGTTCTTGGTATTGAAAAATCATGTCTACTTTAAAGAAACTACTGTTTTGGCTTTTAATTTAAGTGCTCCTGTATTCGATTCTCATTTAAAAGATGGATATTTGAAATGATCCAGAATTCACTTTTAGTCGTCAATCCCATTTTCTTTAACGATTTTATGAGAAAAGGGCCTAACGATTCAGAAGATAACAAAATTGGGTGATAATGGCATTTTAACCGTATAAATTATACAAAACTAACCGTAATTAAAGGATTTCCTTGATGATACTGATTATGAATAGAGCAACTAATACGTATTTTTTTCAGTTGTTTTTGGATGATATGAAATTGTAATAGCGTTTCCTTTGGTAATATTTGATATTTAGTGTATAAAGCAATTTTTAATGACTTTTTATCTGACTTCGAGCCCACTGTGCAACTGCCTTGCCTCTCATTTAAAATATAGATTAAATTGTTTTCGCTACATCCTTATATGACAGCGGATCATGTCGAATGAACATTAGATCAACTTTCTTTGTTACAACATCGACTATATCACACTATAGGGAGGTGAATTATTCGAATTCTTCTACGATACACTCGACACTTAATTGAATCCTCAACCATTATCAGAAGGATGAAATTCAACCACAAGCACCTCATTTATCTATGAACATTTGAAGAAAATGAATATTTACGTTATGCGCTTATTAAGGAAGAGACCAAAATGATTCTCATCGAATACGAGTAATAAGTTGTAAGAAATGCATTTGTATACCAGCAACCCTCTTCTGAACATCAATTAAAAGCTTTAATTATTATTTTAATGGTATAGAAGACTTATCTCTACAACTGCTCTGATCAACAATTTCTATAAAAATATGTGGAATTGTTGTGATTCTTGATGAATTATATGAGAAGATATAATTCCATTTCCCTGAACAAGTTAAACAATACAATGTATTTTGTTCTGATCAATCATTCTGCTTATATAATATCAACCTAACCAAACCAACCTCATCTGGCATATCAATATATATCTTCTTGCATTTTAATATGAACCATTTTAATGCCAAATAAAATACGTATGTCTCAAATTTCTTTGTATAATGCTTTGATTTGAAATCGCAATTTGTAATCATTCTGAACATCAATGAAGTTAAATTTTATATCATTATATATTATATTATATTATATGATATAAAAAAACTCAGTGCACAAAACCCCCTTGTTTCCAAGACCGACAGTGTTCTTGACCAAGGGCCCAGGGGAATTATATGATATGCCCACACAAAATTAAAAAAAATGTATTCATATTACTAAAGACATAATTTATTAGGTATTTTTGCAGTTTGATGTTTCTTATTTTTCAAGATAAATCGATTTATATAATATTTTTTTCTGTTGCACCACTACTTGCATTAATGATTCTTAGCTTCTGTTTTCTGGATGTATGACTATCAAGATAAATGCATGTCAATTTTTTGAATTTTCTATCTTGTAGTACGTGGTTTGGTTTATCTGGTTTGTTTGTCGCTCAACGGTCAATTTTTGCACACGAGGGCTAATTAGACCAGGACCTACGGTTTAAAGTGGATTCCGAACAACTACAAACATTCATGTCCAAGGTGGGATTCGAACCCACGGACTGTTGAACCGAAGACAAAAGCGCTAACCATTTGGCTGCCAACTCGGCTTTGTAGTACGTGAAAATGGCCACCATCTATTGAGATAGGAGGAAACACTATTTCCTAGGAAAATATTTTTATATTCAATACATGATAGACAACTTGTAATAGCAATTTAAACTATTCAAATTCTTCATTTCATTTAAAATATTTCTTTTATCATTTGAAGACGACTAAATACTGCTTTCAAATTCAGATCTGGTAAAAACAGAATGTATCGAGTTAAAGATGTAATTAAAAACAGATAATCTAATCATATTAGACAAATTTGAATTTGTCAATAGGATTTTTTGCATTCAAATTGTTCTGTTCTATTTCTTCAGTTGGTGGAATATTTAAATTAAAATTGATTTGGAAAGGTTACTTTTATCTATTCATTTTTTCGAAATAATTCAAAAAGATAATAATTTAGAGTGTTTTGCTAAAATACTTTTCAAAACGAGGGACAAACTATTTCGTTGGTAGCACGCTCATTTTTAAAAAAAGAGAGACTTTTGCAGTTAAAACGATAAATATTTGGATGAAAAATGATATATTTAAAGTTGTAAAAAGGATCTAGAGAAGATTAATTTCTCCTAAAGAATAATCACATTTTTAACAGTCAATCTGCTGCAACAAAAATACCACGAATGTCAAAATATCTCATAACAGATTTATAAATTTCCAGAACTGTATAAAATATCAATACAAAGTATACTACAAGCATTTGGTGAAAAAGTATCTTGACGAAATTTTTCATTTTGAATTTACTATATGGTAAATTAAATGATAACTATTCATTTAATAAAAAGATTTCTCATCAACTTTAATTGCTAATTAAGATCACAAAATGATGAATTAGTTTATGGAGTTTGAAACTCGTTAGTTATATAAAAAAACTAAAAAAAACTTTTTTACTTTTTAAATACCTGCTGTAATTTAAAAAACAAAATTCAAGAAAATAAAAAAGCATGTTTTGTAAATTCCAAAGAGAACAATTTCTACTTAATAGAAAAAGTAATAAATTTAAAGTAATCAACGAATCAAAAGTAGCATTTCAGTTAAAATATATTTAAAATTTTTTAGTCGTGTGCTATTAAGTTTTGTGCAAAAAATATATGTAAATAAATCATAAATTCCGCAATTTTTGAAAACCAGCTAGGAATAACCTTAGCAGTATATAGTATTTTATAATCCTTATATGAGAAATCATTTAACAAAAATTGTGTTCCTTATTTTGGAAAAACTTTTTTCACTTTAAATACCGACTTGAAATATTCAACATTCACTAAAAAGTTAAATACCTCTACTTTAAAAATAATTAAACGAATATTTTATTAATAATTAAAAAATTTTAATTGTTTATAAAATATTCGTTTAATTGCGACTCAACACAGAAATTTTTCACATTAAAAAACTAAATAAAATTGTAAATTATCAACATCAATTAAAACTACCAATTATTTGTTATATAAAAAATAATAAAGAAATTTAAATACATAACAAAAAAACTTATCACCAATCAAACAATGCAATTACTATTTCTATCAAAATACTTAAGTATAGAAAAAACATGGTGTTTAAGGATGCAAAGCTGTGAAAGTTTTAATTTTTTATTAAAAATTGCAAAAAAAGACAATATAGAAATACAATATCTATTAAGAAATATTAAACTGAAAAAATATTGGAAAATACTCTGCTTTATAATTAGTGATCATCTTAGAAATATGGCAAACAAACAAAAAAATTTAAAAAATAGTTTTAAAGCTTATATAAATATAGCTTAAAATATCTAAAATATCCACATTTTGTTTAAGAACCCTTTTCATATAAAGATAATTTGCTTCACTTACATGAGTCGTAAACAAAAAAAAACCCAGAAATATTCTTCAGCCATTGCGCCAAATAGGCACACGTAAAGTATAAAATGCAAAATTCACCTCACGTTTTAGTGCGTGTTGAATCTAGAAACTTTCACTTTAAAAGGCTTGGCTTTGCTGTATGTAAAAATGTAAAACATTAGAATTAAATAATTATGCAATGTGCACACGCAATAATTAACACCAAAAGATGTATATATCCTATTTATCTTGAAACAGAAGAACCGTTCTTAGCGCCAGAATTTTTTTTTGGTCCCGAAACTTCTTAATTCCTATTGCTATATATAGATTTTTGATAGAATACCTATAAAAATTTTCCCAATAGCTCTCTAAAGCTCACAAACTTTCAATAATTTGTAGGCAATTTCAACACAGATTTTAAATCTAAGTCCCTATTTTTCTAAAACTTGTAACAATTTTCTTTCACTTCGTTCTCTTGCTTAAGACAAACATTTTAAGGTATTTCAAAACTAAACTCAAATTTACCTAAATTGTCGTTATTTTTCAAAAACAGAAGTATGATCAAGGGTGTAAATGTAACCTATTAAAAGATAAACTTTAAAAGTTTGCCATAATTTTAATCAAATCCATTAAAAAATGAGTGTCCACTAAAAATAATTTCATCTTATTCAAATGCTTAAGTAAATTTCCTTAAATCTCTGATGAAATTCTACTATCATTGGCAATAACTATAAATAAATTTCCCCATCAGTCAAAATCATCTATTCATTACTTATTAAAGCAGAAAGATTTTAAATAAATAATGCATTTATTTTTAAATTTTGATAAAGAAACCTAAAATTCTCTCCAAAACTTTGATTCAATGGATATTATTCAGAAGAATTTAAATTCAATCTCTCATCATTTTTTTGCTACTTGATTTTCTCCAAAAAGCTCCTAATTATTCAATCATGTTTAGTACATTTGAATACAACTATTTACAAACGGTAGTTTATTACAAACAGAAATAACTAATTACCATACACAATATGTCACTCACCATCAGTTTTTGGAGTAAATGTCAGTATTGTAATGGAAGATCATGTGGTCGATCTAGAAGCACAACAATTTAATTAGCTTCAGACTGGCTTGGAATATCCTGATATACATTCTCAAACTCTGAAGAAAATTTTTAGATTTTTTACGACATACGAAATATTTATTTATCATTTATCAGTGTATTAAATAAATAATTCAATAGAAAAATTATTTCTTATTGTATGATTAGCATTTTAATACGACAGTCTCTAAAATTATAATAATATTCCATTAAATTTAAATATTTTTAATTGTCTCACAAGTTCTACATAGCTAAATTTATAGGCAAATGAGATATTTCTTCTTAAGCAAGTTTATCAGTGTATTAAATAAATAATTCAATAGAAAAATTATTTATTATTGTATTGATTAGCATTTTAATACGACAGTCTCTAAAATTTATAATAATATATCATTAATTTTAAATATTTTTAATTGTCTCACAAGTTCTACATAGCTAAATTTATAGGCAAATGAGATATTTCTTCTTAAGCAAGTTTATCAGTGTATTAAATAAATAATTCAATAGAAAAATTATTTATTATTGTATTGATTAGCATTTTAATACGACAGTCTCTAAAATTTATAATAATATATCCTTAATTTTAACTATTTTTAACTGTCTCACAAGTTCTAGATAGCTAAATTAATAAGCAAATGAGATATTTCTTCTTAAACTTTCAATCAAAAGTAAAAAATTCTCAATGATAAAAACATTCCTTTTAAGGTCTTCATATAGATGTCCAATCGAGTCCAATGTAGATGAAAATTGCAATAGAAGACAGAATTGTCTATGCGTTTATTTATTCAAGATGTGACGTAATTTCAAGAAGCAATATCATTTTACAATCAAAATTATGCAGCATTTTTTAAGGTAAGGTATCGAGTTTCTTGATGAAATATGCATGAAAACGTGAAATCCCAGGCAGGTTCTATTTTCAACTCTTTTATTTCTTATCACTCGCTTCCCGTTCCTATAGTGTCATCAGTATTTACCATACTCTTACTGTCACTTAATAGCACTTATTTCTATATTCTTAGATTAACCGATTTGTTTCAAGGAATACACAATTGCTTTTGCAGTTTTTTTTAACAAGTTTGAATTTTAGATGAAGAATTAAAATATTCCTTAAAAATGATTAGTAAAAAATGTAACTATCTGTACAAATTACACAAACATTACTACAATCTGATATCATTAATCATTCCGGAATTTTCAGTAAATAAGTAGAAGAAATTCCAGAATTTTTTCAATGGATAAGTGTCGTGTCACAAAATTTGTTTTAATATTAAAATGTCAAATAAATTAATTTTCCATCATCAGGATGTCTTAAAAGTTAGTTAATGGTAAATCACGTTATTAATCTTATTTATAGAACGTTATCACTTGCTTTTGTTTTAAAAATAGATAATCCTCATTTAAATTTTATCTCAAGATAATTTCTTTTGAAACTTACAAAACATTTAATAAATATCCTTTAAAGGGTGGAAAATATTCCTTAATATCTCTAACGTCTGCTTATTTCTATATATATATATATATATATATATATATATATATATATATATATATATATATATATATATATATATATATATATATATATATATATATATATATATATATATATATATATATATATATATATATATATCTTCAAATTTTTTTCAACACTTTTCATACTTTTGATATGCTAAATATGTCTTGTTGGTTAAGAGCTTCTCCATACAATAAATATCTTTCATTGATAAATAGTAGTATAAAAGAAAAGAAAGAGAAATAATAATATGAATGAGATCAAAGAATATAAAAAGTCATACAAAGGATTTATTTCTTGAAATATTTATACATAATGGGAGATGTTTAAACGATTCTTTGATTTAATAAACAAATTATTTAGAACAGTTGATCTTTGCAGTTATAAATTATCGGAGAAAAACTGATTTCCCTGATAGACGAATATTTGAAAGGATGATAAATGAATGTACTTTATGTTACTAAGATCAGAATTGCCGAACTTTGAAAAAGGTCACTTATAAGACTGTGAGGCAAATATGCCAAACTATAATGACTTATATTACAAAGTAAACAAGAAAGCTCTTGCCGTTTTTAATAACCCAAAAGAACATGACTTGAAAAAATTGTAGCCTATTGTTTGTCCTGCATTTCACGAGATCCATTAAATTGTGTGACTAGTTTACAACTGTTTGTTTCGTTTGACTATTATCCTCATCAATGACCGCCATCCAAGACCTGTGGCCATCCTCTGCAAGCTTCATCACAGAGGGACAAATCTCCCGACCTGAATCTGTGAAGCTAATACCTTGCCGAAATATACATTCACAACACTATTCCCAAGCGCTTGAGATAATCGGTGACTTGATGCACCAACTGACAAGTTTCTTTTCAAATCGTAAAGCAAACAACACCGAATGAGCCCCTTCGACATGTTCATTCCTCTTCGCGGTTATATGAGTTCTTCTTCTCTTCTTCTTAGAATTGGGTTTGTAAGTCATTGGGCACCTCTGCTTTTATCAGCATTTTGTACCATTAACTCCAAACCCAATGTTTCCTAGTTCCAGTTGCTCGGGTCACCCACTTTATTAATAAAGTCCGATAACCCTTTAATGGAGTCTAGGTGTAATTCTCTAGTATGGATGATGCCTAAAGAAGTTAATCTAGGGAGGGCAAGAGCATCACATTCGTAAGTGATATGCTCTGCCGTTTCCTCTTGCGTATGACATTTCCAGCAGATAGGGTCTTGCTGAAACAGCCCCATCTGGTCAGAAAGTCAGTCATGCTAGAGATAACTTCCTGACTTTCACCAGAAGAAGATGGTTTGTAGGTCACTTCTATCTCCTGTGAAGGATTCATTGCTGCCCCATTACAAGATTGCCTCTGAGTTCCCTTGTCTTTTTCAGCAAGGTCTACTTCAGAGGCATCACCTGCAAATGCAGAAAGGTTATATGAGTTACGATTCAAGAATGTGAGCGGTGACAAACTTTTCAAACGACTGATACACTTACCTCAACTGAACGTTGTTTCCACCACGTCATACGCTAATTTGCATATTCATTCTCACTTTATTCAAGGGCAATGCAAAAACGGCGAGAACTTTCTTGTTTATTTTGTGCATAATATATTACATGACATGGTAATTCAATAAATACATTAGCATTAAATAATGTTTGTGGATTTTATAATGAAACCATACCTATATTAGAATATCACAGAGAGAATTTGCATATTTTACTCCATGATAAAAGTGTTTCTTCTTGTATAACTATAGAGATTTTGGGATTTTTAAATGTATCTTCCTCTTCTTGTGGCACAAACCAATATAATGATTTTATTTTCAGAGGTTTCAATACTTTATTTCATTCTTGAACTATTTATATTACTGATTTTAAATTTGTGACTTAACTATTTACAACACATTTTTTATACAAAAATATTTCCTTAGAAACTCTATTATAAGAATGAAAAACATCACAGAAGCTAAGTGTTGAGTGATAAAGAGTAATTAAATACTTTAAACATTTTTAATCAAAAATTTTGAATAAATTTGCTGAAATTTTGTACTGCAGTTTATTTTAATAAGAAAATATTTAATAAGAGATGCAATAGAAATGTAAGTTAATAAATAAAATATCTTAACTTGTAACCACGCCAGAAGGCAGTTTAATTCTGAAAACATAATCTGGTAGCAGGCTTACAGGGATTGGAAAAGTTTGAGAATACTAATCTATTTTAAACAAGATCATAAATTCAAGGAAAACAGATTAACGTTTGAAAACAAAAGAATCGCTTATGATTAAATTTCGAAAGAAAAATAACATTTCATTGTTTGCTTTAACTTAATTAATAGGGATAAATATTCTAAAAGGAAAGCAACTAATAAAGAAGGAAAATCAGATATTACTGAAAAAAATATTAATTCTTTTCTTAAGAAAACCTTAAAAGATTTTACCTGAGGGTTTAAAAAGGAAATTTTAAGAAGGAAAATATAATTTACCGAATTTGCTGTACTGATAAAAATTCCATGCATTGTTTGATTTGTTGAATTTGAAGAAAAATCGTAAGCAAATTAATTTATAAAGAAAAAATATGTGTTTTGAATTAGATATGCTGAATTTCTTAACAGTGTTTGTATCGGTTCCACATTAAGAGACTCCTTCATATTGGCTGAAAATTTTTGTCAAAGAATTTTTTACTGGAAAGTTAATTGGCTAAAAATTTAAATATCCTCTGACGTATTTGCTTACATCACACAAATTACTATAAAGTTAGGCTATAAAAGCTTTATTTGAAAAACACATTTTAAACTCAAACACATTTTGAACATACAAGTGAAAAAACAAATTATTTTGAAAATTAAATTATCATCAGAAAATATTATCAGCATGCAAAATATTCATTTTTTTTTTTATAAATTAAATTTCAGTGAAAATTAATTAATATAATAATTCTTGATAGCCAAAATAATAATTAGGTTTTGAATAACTAAATCACAATTTGAAAATCACAATAAAATCCCAGTCGGGAATTAAATGATGAGACAAGAAAAAATTCATTTAAACAGCTTAAAATATTGCCTAAATGATTCCTCGATACTACTGAAAACATAACTTCTGATCAAAATCTTTATAATGATTAATAATGGTTAATGGGTTTTGTTCATATGCTTTATGTTTGTCTTTAGTGATCAAAATACGTTACTAAATTACAGAGGTATTTTAATTTAAGTACCTAAATTACCAATTTACTTAAGTAAGAATTTAAGGCGTATATGATTTTTTCTTACAAAACATATTGTGCAATTTACTTAATAGCTCTCAAAAACATTTCTCTTTTGAAAATGGACGCGATTGTTTGACGAATCAAACGTTTCTTCTCCTTTAACCTCTCCGTAAACAAGGTAAATATAAAAATCAAAACGTCTGCACGCGAAATGTAGTAATATTATAATGGATAGTGTCTTCTATTTCGTAATTATACGAAGACTTTTCTATTATATTAATGGAAATAATAAGGAAATTTAAGGAAATATTTGGATCCCATCAGCAGATAGGAGGATTTCTATTCATACGTCAAAGCTGAAAGTTGATTTGACGTTTTCTGGAAAGCTTTCACCTTGATTTATATAAAGTGGAAATGCTTCCAGATGGCCAGTGACTAGTGACTGGCAGAGTAAAGGAATTTAGCTGCTGAAGGTTCACATTCAGAGAAAATCGTATTTTCTAGACTCGATTTGGCGGCGGTCACTGATATTTGATTCAGTAACGCGCAGCTGCGTGTTCAGAATTTTTGAAGTGAAATAGAATTATTCACTCTTGAGTTATATATATATATATAACTCAAGATATATATATATATATATATATATATATATATATATATATATATATATATATATATATATATATATATATATATATATATATATATATATATATATATATATATAGTTTTATAATGCTCATAATAACATTATTAACAAATTATTTGGAGCATATGTGCATACTTTCATCATTATTTTTAACTTTCCTTTTAAAATTTTCTACATATTTTAAATAAAATGACTAAAAAACAGTTATTTTTTCTTTGATTGTAGTTTAATGAGTTGCACTTGACACGAAGTTGAAAGTACGACTTTGCTCTAAACTCCTCCGAAAGATGGCATCACCATAGGATCCACTTCTTCAATTTTGACATTGATCTGAAGGGGAGGAAATTTTCTCCAGACCATTGCATCCATGGTAACTGCTCCTCGACCGACCACAGGACTTTCGATTCCACAGATTTAACGAGCATGTATATCGCATGTACTCGGTGGGTCTTTTGCGGCATTAGGAATCGAACTCCTCCATTCCGGACGGAAGGACGATGTCCTAACCACTAGGCTATCACAGCCCCAGATTTAAAAATGTAGACATAGGAATCGCAAAAGAGCCTAAGATTACCATCATTAATTTATTGTTCCCTGATTATTTACCAAATTTCTTTAGTTATTCTCTTTAATTTGGAACAAAAGATCCAAAGTAAGAGATGTTTAACCTATTATATAAAATGTTCCTAACTCATACCATAGCTATAGAAGCAAGGCACGGTAAAAAGAAAAATCGCAACTTAAAATCTGAAAATAACGAGAATATCAAAAACTGTGCATTAGAAATGTGCTTATGTGCATTAAAAATTACAATTTCATTTGTCATATTTATAATTTGTTATTTAATCTAACAAGTTGAATTTTCAGTTATCCCGTCCTTTTTCAGACGGCTTTTTATGTGAAATGAAGAACCTCTCAAATCCATGGAATAACTTTGCAGGATAAAAAGAAAATTATTAAAAACAGATATAAATATATTTATATACATGAAGACGTCACCATAATTATTTTCTAGAATGTCATTTTTAATGAACCTTGTATGTGAGTTATTTTCGAAAACAATCTTCGAATGTTCTTGGCTTATTCTGAAAACTCATTAAGTTTACAAAGCAGCTTGAATCTGCTGTTGTCGTCAGTTTTACTGTGCATGAATTAAAGTTAAATCTATAAAGATATATATTAGCCATGAACTATAAATGTATGATGTAAATGTTGCTGTGAATAAGGAATATTTGCTGCTGCAGACATATTTTATTAAGTTAAATATTAAATAAATATAATTATATTTACGTCTAAAAATATATAACTTAAAAATGGATCATTTTCGCCTTTAAAGATATATAGACCTGGATAAAAAAAAAATTTAATAGTGAAAAACTAAAAAAATTTTGATCAAAAATTTGAATTCCTAAAGATATATATGTTAGATAAACAGCACTTTTCTTGAAATTTTCTTTTGATTCATTTTGATATTTTATGTTAAATTGTAGATTCTGACATAAAATATAATTGATGAATTACGAACATAAAATAATATTATTTTATGTTCGTAATTCATCAATTACGAATATAAAATTATCTGACATAAAAAAATTAATGAATTACTTCTGTTCACGTTTTAGTTCAAAAATCATATCTCCTTCACAGGGTGTTAAGAAAATTTTTTACAGCCTCAAGATAAAATGAGACAATTAGTGGCCCTTTCACATTGTAAAAAAAAACCTGTTGTATTAATTAGAATTTACAATCTTCAGTCATTGAACAGTTATATCTACAGACAGTTTGAAAAAGCATCAAATAATAATCCTGTTACACAACACAGAACACATTGTAATTCATTAAAAATTCATAACTTATACCCTAAATGTGAATCAACACGTGTTATGAAAAATTTCATGATGTCATAATATCATGTAAAGAATCTATTTAAATTCTAACAATATGTAAGATACATTGTTATGTTAAAAAGAACCATATCATGAGTAATTACACTCTATAATATAGTAATAAATACATATTTATATACTTTATATATACATATTTTTATAGGATATATATATATACACACGGATACACACACACACACACACATATATATATATATATATATATATATATATATATATATATATATATATATATATATATATATATATATATATATATATATATATATATATATATATATATATATATATATATATATATATATATATATATATATATATATATATATATATCATTGATATTTCCTACTTCACATCATGTGATTTATAATTTTGGCATACATATAATAATATACACAACATACTATACACATATAATAGACATAATTTGAAGTTTTTTAAGCTTTAAATTGTGTCTATTATTTTAATTCACAATAGACATAATATAAATTTTTAAGCTTTACTTAATTAATTTGTAGTCACTAAATAAATGTGCATGTAATCTCTAAAACTATAATATACATAAAAATAAGTTTTAACTAATTATTATCTCCTTTCATAGTTCAATAAGGGAACTTGTTATATATTTTACAAATCTCAATTCTTTATAAAAATTACAATTTTTAAATTATTCATTTTCATCAACTGCTACGTTACATATATATAAATATTTATAAAATATTCAAATAAAATGTTATAATTTCGTGCAACATGAGAATACTACTCAGTTATATGATGACTAACACGAGGAATGAAATGCCACTTGAGAAAACAATTTCTTGTAAGAGGAATAAGGATCGTATGTAGCACGAAAGTTCGAATATTGCACAAAATAATCATATAGTATTTTTTGGTCAATTTAATATAAAATGCATACATGTAGCATTATCTTAATCATGTTCTAAATTAAAACTACACAAACCAAGATTTTTTGCACTTTCCAAAGTTTACAACAATAAATTTTTACCGAAAATTTATTAAAATGATTCATTATTTTATGGAGGTTTATACACTTCTATTATATAATTTTTATTATATATAATATCGTTTAAATAATGAAGCCCCAATTATTTTTAACTGACATACGTTAATAAATAAATATTTCACTAATAGCATCAAAGAAGTGACGTCAGAAAAAGTTTACTTTTAACTGTGAACCACGTTCTGTGCTATCTAACTGTTTAAGTCTATTGTAAGGCATTTTAATGCTCACCACGTAATTACCTTTCGGAAGATCTTTTCATAGATAGTGTACTATATCGCAGAAGAGGATATCCGGAAATCTCCCAAGCACCCACTTAGGCAGAAATGAATGCAGAAAGGAAGAAACGAAGCATTCATCTCACTTTGTTTATCATCTATTGCTCCATCAGTTCGATCTCGGATATGATCCCAACACGGGATCGAATCTGATACTTTGAAGAGAACCTCTTACTGTTGTTGTTGTTACTTATGACACTTGGACAAGCTAAGCTCGCTATGTCGTTGGCTATGCGAATTTAAGTCAGAAGGGTGCGCTCTTTCATTTAACCAAAGTATGATGAAGGTGAAAGTACAATTTCTGCTCTAAGACTCACTCCGATAGATGGCACCACCAGAGGATCGACTCCCTCAATTTTGACTTTGATCTGAAGGGGGGAGGAAATTTTCTTCAGACCATTACACCCATGGTAACTGCTCAACAACCGACAATAGGACTTTTGTTTACACAGATTTAACGAGCACGTATATCTGTGTAGAGACTGAATATGAATTTTAAAGCAGGGTTTACAATAGCAAAGGCTATAGGGGGAACCCTTCTTTAAAATTATAACAATTATACAATCACCATTTAATAATTGAAGAAAAGTAAATGAATAACGAATTATAACATCAAAAAACGTAATTAATAACATCAAAAAAATATCTGATATTTCCGTTAATGTCACAATAAATTTTTAATACTAAACTATCACTCATGAAATATTGTTTTTTTTTTAATTTTTATTGTAGAGAACTATTATCGCCACCATAAAACTATTTTTTGAAATTTATTGTAAAAGGTAAGGACCGTATAAAAATTTTATTGGGTACATCGTCGTATAAAAATTTGCTCTTTTGTAAAATTAATCTCATAAAAACTAAATAAAATATAAACATTTTTTTCGATTCATCTTATTAAAAGTATATACATATTTACGATGTATCTGGAATAATAAAACATATATATATATATATATATATATATATATATATATATATATATATATATATATATATATATATATATATATATATATATATATATATATATATATATATATATATATATATATATATGTTACTATATTTTTAACAATTACTTCATTCATTGTCATGTCCAGCTAGCTGGCAACAAGAGGTGGGCTGCTCCACTTTTCCAACTGAACCATATTTTGGTGTGGAGTCCGACTTCCTCAGTACACACATGCCATAGGGACCCGTTTATAGGTTAGGCAACCATTCACACCTCATTCATACAAGGAAAGGACAAAGGCAAGAATAGATAGAGAGAGAAAGTACATCCATGCCCGAACCGGGATTCGAACTCAGGACCTCCTTATCCACAGTCAGTCACGCTGACCACTAGACAAGTTGGTCAGCTTACCAATTACTAAATATAATAATAGGGTAGAGTAAGTGATACAAATCAGTTGGAAAAGTGGAGCAGCGCACCACATGTTGCCAGCTGGGCTGGCACACGACAGTGAGTGAGTTGATACAAATAAGGTAACACAATTTTAATATTTTAATACTTATTTAATAGAAGAATTTTCCTGAAATATCTCAGAAGTTATGCATGTTCACAAATTTTACATATATACACAAAATCTTGATTAAAATACATGAAGAATATTCTTCTGCAACAATCTTCATTTATGCATTTTAATTATGCTAAATTTTTCCTCACATAATAAAGTTTCTTCGACGGTAATTAACATCGTTGTATTGAGTGCTAATTTTACATATTAAAGGTGTTTCTTGATTGAATAGTATGCGAACAAGAAAGTTAATTAAAAATCAATTAAGAAAGTCTTGAATTGAGTAACGTTGGCATCTACGTTTGACTGTAAGTGCTTGATTTGCTTTTAGCAATCAGAAGAAATAAATGTTATGCATAAACTGAGAATGAATTTATTACTCTCTATAATTAAATCGTTCTTATTATAGGCAAGATTGATGTTATCAACACAGACAAAGTAGAATATTTATGATATAAATAAATAGGGAAGAACTGAATGTGAAAAAAAACGAAGTGGAAAAAGAAAATAATTTATTGCAAGCAAATTGAAAAATGGCTTAAATTATGAAGAATATAATATCAGCTGTTATATTTGAAAGTCTTATTCACTTTATGTTTTTCCGTGAAAAATATCTTTCTAAATATCAATACAAGGTACCTTATTGCATTTACATAAATTCAGAGAAAAATTATTTTTCTGTTAACGTAAATAAAATATTAATAACTATATATAATCTTAGTAAAATATGTGACAAGATTTTAATAAACACACACGTTGATATATATATATATATATATATATATATATATATATATATATATATATATATATATATATATATATATATATATATATATTATTTTGTAAGAAATGTTTAATTCCAAAAATAAATATTTTCATGTAATATTAATTCGAAAGATAAATATTTCTTAAGACTTAGATTTATTAGAAGACGAGAAAATATTTCTTAAGGATATAAATATAACTTAAGAATTTTAAGAACACACACATCATGATGACTTAGAATAAAAATTACTTTGATATTTCAATTTAAAAATTAAAATAACAGCGGCCTTTTTGTACCTTCATTTCATACAGGTATTTTAATTAGGCAAGAACAAGTAAGAAAATATAGAAAAAGTGCTAAAGACTGTGCAGAATTACAGGCCAAAAACAAAACGTTGAAAGTTACAAATCTTAAATCTTCTTCTAGCAATATTGGTGACTCAGCAAAAATATGAGTTTTTTATGTAAACAGTAAAAACTGATCCACGAATTTTACTAGCGATTATATTGGAAATTCGAAACGGATAAATTTATATTTAAGGGTCAAAAACAAGTAACCTTTTCACAGTGATATATCAGAAATCAGTTCACAATTTGTGAAGAAAAATTCTTTTTGCTGGAACATTCTTCAGATCAAGCAATATCGTTCCGAGATTGTGTTGGAAAATCATCTTTCTGAAAGTCAGTGATATTAACGATGTGTTTTCAAGTAGGTTTTATTTTTTAATAAAGGTATCTCAGATATTTTACGTTTAAAGTAAAGAAGTTAAAGTAAATTGGCAAAAACACACATCTTGCATACACCACTATAGGAACACAGCAGTAAAAGGATTAAATAATATGAATTTATATATAAGATATCTTTAACATAATAACCCAACACACACAAATATGACTATCACCAAAATATATTTTATCTCAAATACAAAACTATATTTATGTGTTAATTCTATAAAATGATTTTCTTATGTTTTATTAAATATGCATAAGAAAAAAGCATATGTTTATTGCATCAATATTATTTGAAGCTAGATGGTATAATCTTTGTAGAAACTTGTTTTGCTATTTTACTCAAAAAATTTAAGCATTTTAAATAATTTCAGGTATTTTAATTTGCATCTAAAGTACATGAAATAATGAAATCCCAATGCACATATTACTACAGATTATGCATTACTCAAGAGTATGTTAAATATCATTACAAGTAAAAAACTCAATATAACAAATTTATTGCATAATTAAAATACAGATTATAAAAAACATGTCAGTAGAATTACCTTAATATAAGTTTCTTAAAAGTATTAAAATATGCAGATTGTTAATTTAAAATGAAATTAGTTATAGAAAATCTATGAAAAGCTATTGGTTAGCGAAAAGTTCTCAATTGTAGCCTCAAGTTTTATTTTAATTGAAAAATGCACGTTGATGATTTAATAATTTTTTACTGAAGCTGCTTTGACCATTTTAACCATCAGTAAAATAAATATACACACTAATCCTAATTTGAGAAAATATCATACATTTCTTCACCACAAAAAAAAATTCTGCAAAGATTAAAAAAATAATTTTACATTATAATTTCTTCCTGATTTTTTTAAGAAGTTCTCTTTCTACTGCACACATAAAAGGAAAAATGTAATTTTCAGGGATAAAAATATCACAACTTACAAACGTGCCGACCAGCGTCCCAGCAGCAAAACGAGTGAGCGAAGAAGTGGCCCTCGTGGTGAGAAAGCGTTCGTTTACCAAGTGCTGCGAAGCACTTGCCTTCGCCCAGTGGCGTGCGGCCCACTCTGAAGCAGGGACCCTGGATGGAGGGGATGACGCGGAGACGCCCTCTTGCGCCCGCCACCCAAATTGTAGCCCTTCAATAAAAGGGAAAAAACAAAAACAAAAAACGTCTGATTTTTCTAGAATATCCTTTTGTTCCCCTGTAGCATTCACTTCCGCTGCATGAAATTGCATTATAATATGATGTTTGGTGATATCGAACAAATTGTCATTCGAAAAATGTTCGCAAAAGTACTTTCGCTCACAAAAAAAGCAAAGTTAAGTTGATTTTTAAGTGAAAAACATACATTTTTGTGGAATAGCCATTAAGAGGAGAAGCAACATAAACAGTGATATATTACGTGAAATCAATTATTTTTCAAAAACATTTTCTTAGTGAAAAAAAGCAGTAGCTGTGATTTTAATAAACATCCATTATCCATACATTTTATAAATATCCATTATCCTATATCAATATTATATCCTTTTCTTGTTTTCAGCTAATTCATAATAATTGTAACTTTTAATGATATTGTGTGCAAAAGTATACATGTTTTACATACATACTTTTGCACACAATATCATTAAAAGTTATTGTGTGAAAAATGTTTGTTGTTATACATTATGTTTTACATTATGGAAATATGTATAACATGTAAAATATTACATTACAAAAATATGTTTTACATATTTTTGCGCAACATCCTTTAAAATTGCAAAAAGAAAATTAAAACTTTCCATAAACACTTTTTCTTATTTTTGAATACTTCCACAGACACACACACATATATAAGTAAGCCACACTTTATATTAACTTATATCAATTATTTATATCAATTCTTTTTTGTAACTATTTCAAAAAGGTGCTTTATTTTCAGGAAAAAACATCTCTTATTTTTTTACTCGATTAATAATAACAAAAAGTAACCAACATTTTATTTATTGTCGTTTACTATAACGCGTTTCATTGCGCTGAAATATACCTTTTTTTGGCTTTGAATCTAAATTTAAATTTTACGAAACGATTATCGTAAAAAAAGGAACAAAATCACTCGGTCGAAAAATTCATAAATCTGCTTTTACTACTTGCAGCTCTTTCTACGTTGCTTTTTATAAACAGATTGCGTTGTTGTTCGGTCCAGTATTTCAATTGTCACACCAAAATCTATTGTTCACAGTGACGCTTAAAAAAAGAATACCTGATCCAATGTAGGCCTTATCACTTGGACGAAATTTAATTGAAAAAAAAAACTTTCTCTGAATTTCTTAAGAGTGTCAGAACACCTCTCTTTCTTGATTATATAATTATTACAAATTAAGCATCGATAATGGAGATAAATTGTATGTCGTCTCTTATCCGAACACTTCAAACTAAAATATCATTTATAATCAATTCAAAGTACTAATCTGTTGTCGAGTCCCAAAATATGCTTCCCTGAAACCCTTCTAACAGAAGGATAACAGACCAAAAGAGGATAACATACAGTAGAATGATAGAAATATCAAAGGATAGTATTGATATTTTTAAACTATGTTAAATGAATCTGAGAAAAATATTTCAGAAAAAAATCAAAATTTTTATAAGATGTATTACAAAGTAAAGAAAATCAATGAATTATGATAACTTATTAAGGAAATTATTTAAAAATATATGTTTACATTAAACATTTTTAGAGATTATATCACATTAATCTCTTAAATAATAAGTTTATATTTTATGTGTCTTTTCTTATCTTTTAGCATATTACACTAAAATGGATTAACATTGTTTTCTTTCTTTCAGGAAATCAAAATATTTCTTATTACAGAAGTATTTCTATTTCTTTACCTATAAGAATTTCTCAGCAATATTGTTTGAATCGAAATTTTGATTTATTAAAATGATTATTCGCCAAAGAATTATTTCCACGCTAACCATATTTACATGCAATAATACATTTAATATTTCACTTTTTAAAAAAAATGACAGATTTAAATACGAGAAATTTGAAACAAAGGTATTTATAAAACCTCATTTTGGATATACGTATTACAATTTCTTTACCAATAAGAATTTCTTTGTAATATTATTTAAATCGAAATTTTTATGCATTAAAATGCTTGTATCATTTCCAATAAAGAATTATTTCCATACTAACAGTATTTTTAATCAATAATAAATTTAAGGTTTTCAGTGCTTTTCGAGAAAAAAATTTAAACAAGAAAATTTTGAAAAGGGTATTCATCAAATCTCAACAGAAATACGGATTTTAAGATGTATGAGAGTATCAATGATTGTAAGAGAGAGACAGATTACTATTTCAAAAATATACTCATTGTGATGGACTTGTTTTCAACAATGCCATAAATAATGGCATTTGATATTGCAAGTGATAGGGACTTTCTACAATCATTTCCACTGAGTGTTAAACTATTCCTTTATTTGGCGATATACCACCACAAAATGCACCAAAATAATTCTTCCATCTTAATTATTTGCATTTTAAAGCTTTCGTTTTAATTTAAGCTTCAAAACGCTATTCCAGAAGTTTTGAATCTATCTTAAAAATTCAGTTGGTTCAGTAAAATAACTGGTGTGGTTTTAGACAAAAAAAAATCCATTTAACAAAACTTCCTTTTAATGATATTCAAAAACTAAAAGAAAATAACTAATAACAAAATTGCTTACATTCGAATTATTTCACTTCATCAAATAATTTATTTTGTTGACCATTATATTTGGTCAACAACTTTTATGAATTAATATGCATATTTTTGATACCACAAAAAATATTTTTATATTAAAAGTGATTATAAACACAATATTTTTTAAATTAGTACCATGCGATTTTCTTAATTGAAATTATTTTATAAGCAGCCTTCGTACAAAAAATATATGTTATGTTTATACGAATTAATTAAACTTAAAATGTATATTACGCATTTAGGATTGTACTGTTTCATTAATGCCTTTAATTTTAAATATAAATGATCGATTGTTCAATAAAGAATTTTTGGTATGACTCCAGTTAAAAAGATGTCATTTTTTTATAATTACTAAACCTTAATTTATGCATAATTGATGTTGGATATAATTTGAAAGGTTTGACAATAATTATTTGTTAGATAACTAGAGTTTAAAATTTCGAGGAATTAGACATTAATCGCGGTAAAACATCATTTTATGGATTACGACGAAAATTCTAGCTACATTGCTTAAATAAAGAAAGATTTGAAAAAAGTGAAATCAACTTGAGTTTTGGGAAACCACATTAATATAAAACATTGCAGTATTACCTACCATTAATAAATTAATAAATAACAAATAATGCAGTTTTATGTTATTATATATATATATATTATGTCAAAATCCATAAATCCATAAAATGATCTTTTATCGCAATTAATGTCTAATTCCTCGAAATTTTAAGCTCTAGTTATCTAACAGATAATTATGGTCAAACCTTTCAAACTATATCCAATATCAATGATGCAATAATTGATTAAATTAAGGCTTAGCAATTATAAAAGTGACATTATTTTAATTAGTGTCCTACAAAAAATTCTTAATTAGAACACTAGACCTTTTATATTTAAAAGTAAAGGCATTAAAGAAACAGTATAATCTGCAATACACATAACATACATTTTAAATTTAACTAATTCGTACAAATCAATATATATAAATATTTATTTATTTCTCTGTTCTCTCTGTGTTTCTTTGTCCTCTCTTCTGTCATGATGTATGGATGTGGCCCACCCTATAAGCGAATTTGTGGTGAATGGCGAGTGTAATGCTTCTCCTCCATGACTTGGTTCACAGGTGCCCGCTGGGTAACGACAAATGAGTAGCAGTTTTTGGCTTTGTTGTGGCATAGGGTTCGTCATCCAAGTGCCCACCGTTGGAAAAAATGCAATTTAATAATCAAGTAGTTAAATACTTTACATTTGTCAGAAATGATTATTTGATCACTCCATAAAAGAGACATGGTCTTCAGACAAGAGATAATTCAATCAGGTCTTGAGAATCAGAAATACTCATTACCATGAACAATAAGTAGGTCTCTAATTTGCGATTTAAAGACCAAAAACTTCAAAGGGCTATGAGAAGAGGATACTTTGTTCCTAAATAATGATTTCTAGGCTTTCTTTTTTATAATTTTCCACTGTTGAAGCGAAGTTTGCTTTACATGAATAAATATATTCCGTAAGAAAAAAGTGATTCAGCATTATGTTCTACGATTAGTAAAGTATGGATTATGATCTTCATTTACCTATCTTGAAAATAACTTCCCTTGACATAAGTAACTCATTTTGCGGAAGATGACTTTTCATTCACCTCAAGATTGTATTGGGCTGCCCGACAGAGACTGATGGTTGAAAAACCAAGGCCCGGCGTAAGTTAAAAAAAAAAAAAAAAAAAAAAAGAAAGAAATCATAAGTAACTTACAATATTACTTCCATAAAACGAATCACTTTTTTTATCTTTCTAAATAACGCAACAGTTAACAGGGAAAATATTATAATTATTTCAAAACAAATCAAATCGTACTTGTCTTTATAAAATACTCTATTAAAAATTTTGTTGGAAAAATCATAAAATATAAGGAGTCAATTTCCGATGGTAATTTTGCAACGAACAATTTTTATGTGTTTAATATTTTTAATTAATAGTTTTCTCGTGGTTATAGATAATCATAGAAAGTTATAGATAATCATGTTCAAATCACCTATAGATCATTTGAGTGTTCATATTGTAATTTACTAATCACAAAGATTTACAGATTGCTTACAGATTACAGAAAAATTTACAGATAAAGATAGTTATAGATTATCATGTTCAAATCACCTATAGATCATTTGAGGTGTTCATGTTGTAATTTACTAATCACAAAGATTTACAGATTGCGACTGGATTGCAATAAACAAGATTCAAACTTTGGTAATGGCATAAATACTTTTAATACACTTACCTTGATTTTCAGTAATAAAGGGGTGTTCTTCGGAATAGAAGTTTACAGGATAATTCACAGACAATATTGAACAAAAATATCGATGTTTCTTTCTGCTTTCTGTCAGCGCATGCGCCGATATGGGTACCTGGAAGAATTCAAGCCTCCACCTTGTGACACCCAGATACAAAATGCTGTCCGTGAAACGTCGTTTACGGAGACTATGCCCGATAGACATTCAAATGCTTTATAACAACCTTCACTGATTAGGCTGTTCACTATGCTATCACGTGGTTTTTTTTTCAGGAAAATAATATAAAGTCTGGATACTCCCATTTATGAACATCCTCACCCTTATGACCAATTATAACAGTTCATGACTATTGAGACGCAAATTTCATTCTAGAAAAATAAAAAACGCAGTGTTGTAAGAAATAAATACTTTATTTCAGAAAATAAATAAGTATTTCTTTCTTGTAGAAATTTAATGACAGTGCTAAAAGAAATAAACGTAAAAAAATACACCTCATTTTGAATTATTGTAGTGGTTACTATGATGGCAAGCCGTGGCGTTATTGGTAGGGTTTCGCGCTGCCAAGTTACAGTCAAATATCAGTGGGTCGATAAAATTGAGTACCAAGCATGCTTGGAAATAAAATACAGGGTTTTTTTGTTAGGCTGACCACCTAATTGGGGCATATGCTTCTCATCCCAGAGCCGTTGGACAAGAAAACAGATACGAACATTGAAGGTCTTGGCCCTCTATGTATTGTCATGCCAATGAATTTAAGTTTTATTTTTACTATCTTGCCAAAATCAGATATTAGCCAAATCTTCACCCAAGAGAAAGAGATTTCACTTTTTTATAGATCTTATTCAAATAAACTTTGATGATATGATTTATAGTTTAATTGTTCTTCATTATTTTACAATATTTAATATATAACTCTTATAATATTTCTACATCGCAAAAAAAGTAAAATAATTTCACAATGGCAAAATTCAACACTATTAAATATGTATTTATTACTGAAGAACGACGATAATAAGTCATATTTCTACCATTTTAGTTTTTTAAAAATAATCTGTTATTGAAATGAGAGAGTAAGATCAACACACTACGGAATAAAGCAATATGTAAGCATTACTCCATTTTGTCCTTGAATATTTCACCTGCTGTTCACACCCAATAATGGGTGACACTTCTAGCTTATTTCATCACTTGTTACTGTCGTCACATATTCATGAGGACAAATAATGAACATCTATTTGCATAATCACAAACATTTTATCTCCTTATTCCAGCAGATTTTTATTCGTTGTGTAAACATTGTTATAACAGATATATGAAGCACATTCATATAAGAACATAATATATAAACGTACTCAAACAAGCCTAAAAGGAATCTAATTAAATAAATTCTCTTAAGAATAAATTTGGTTCACGATATTCTATTTTTATGAATACCTGTACCTTCCAAAATTTGGAGATCATATTCTGTTTATCAAGTAACTCATGTTTTTATCTTCAAAGAACTCGATTCATTTATTCTGGAATTTTGTTTAAAACTAATTATTCATTAAATTTATGGATTTTAAGCTTCAATATGTAAGTGTTCAAAAATTAAAGAACTTATCGTTATCAGTCTTCTATGCAAACACCATTTTTCTATGAAACTGGAAAAATATATAAATATATAAAGTTTGGTTTGTTCTAGTTTTTGTTTTTGGTTTTGGCTCTAGTTTTGTTCGCAAAAGTATTTTCAACTGCAAAAAGATTATTTCATTTCTTATATCATTTTAAAATTGCATTCATTTGTATCAAAAATTGATTCATGTTGTTTGATAAATGTGAAAATCAGCTTTAAATTTTTCTAAAGTGCTTAATAGAGCTGTTTGTTGCTCCAAACATTATGATAAGCAATTGGAAAATAATATCTAAATCCATTTAATCAAAAATTAATTGAAAGATTGTAGATATATATAATATACAAATAGGTGTGTTTAAGTTATAGAAGCTTATTTATTTTCTTGACTCTTTCTATGAATTGCAATGCTTATTCTTGTATTTAATGATTAATTTCTGAAAGCAAGATTATAATTTTTGTGAGAAAAATTAGCTGATTTTTTGCTCATAATCACTAGGTAAGCAACATTAGCCATTACAGAAAATTCAATAACAATTTTAATTTTTCTTTTCATAATTTTGTTAAAGGTTATTATTTTAATGGTATTTTTATTTTTAATTAATTTGAAGCGTGCAGTGACTTCTAGGAGAGCTAAACATAAGAAAATGACAAAATTGCTTACATTGCTTGTTAAAATCTAAAGTTCTCCATTTATTTTTCTAAATATAGTTTTTAAAATATATTTTGTTGTTTAATTTAAATTTAAGAGTAACTACATTCATTAAAATTGTTTTATGTTAGTAACTTAATTTGATATATATTTCATTTAATTTACAAAATATAGATATAAAAAGCTTATTTTCGTTTTCAAAATTTTTGTGACTTGCTTTATGTTTACATCACATAATTTAAACAAAAATAAAATGTCTTTTAAATAATGCATAAAATTTCTTACCTATAATCATTTTTTTAAATTATATTACTTGTTAGTTTTTTAAAAGTTAACAATTATGATTTTATGATATTAATACTCTATATTTTTTGACTGGCTAGGACATTAATAAGTGAAAGAAAAAACTTCAGTAACATCAGAAAGGGTTGCAATTTTTAGAAACTAGTTACAAATTGGAATTTAATAAGCCACTTCCATTTTTGTAAACTATTACTTGGAAATACATGTTTTCTACCGGAAAAATAAATTCCCATTTCACAAACATTTATATGAAATTCTTTTTAAATAGGACAATATGCTTTTTAAAAAATTTAACCCTTCAAAGTCAGTATAGGGTGTATTTTTAAACTATACTTGATCATAGCTAGAGAGAATTCGGTCAAATCATCGCCGTTCAATTCTATTAAACCTTTAGAGATTACCCCAGAACGAGCAGATGACTTACTTAAAACTGAAGTCACGTTATAAATTTTTTAAAAAAGTTACTTAAGTATTTATAGCATGATTTAAATTTTGCTATTTTATAAGGGAATATGAAGAACAAATTATTATAAACTAATTAATATTAAAATATTCTGCTCTGTTTTAATTTCAAACTACTTTCCACTTAATTATATTTATCAAACATTATTACTAAACATATTGTTACAAATTTATAAATAATAATTATATTTGTCTTAAAATATCTCAGACATATCGGAAATACTCACATTTCAGGCAAAAATTGCGGTATTTAGACGTGTTGTAGTTTAAAAGCGGGTTTCCTAACGACTTGATGATTTGGCGATGTTTTGGCGAGAAAACTTGGTGACAGTTGGCAAAATTCTTGGCGACTTGGCGAGAAATAGATATTTCTGGAAACATCCATCACCTAAGCTCTAGGACCAATATTTAGCGAGATAGCCTAGAAGCTTCCAGAACCTTGGCGAAACTGGTAGATTTCTCCACCAAGTTAGGTATAAATACCGCAGCCCGACATAGAAGACAGGCAGTTTTTTTGAAGACAGTCAGTGAATGAAGACGATTAGTCGTGACTGCTAGTCTAGAGAAGCTGTTCTCTGTCTGAGGTATTTGAGACCTGTGATTGGAAGCTGTTTCTTATTGACGAGTAGCTGTATAATTGTGATTGTTACTGCTTGAATTTCTTATATCTAGTGGAATTTTTACGAATAAAAGTCTTGTGTTCATTAAGTAATTGCTTTATTCAACTCTCAATCGCGTCACGAACCCTGAAGCGTGGTACAATATAAAGTCACTATTTCTCATATTTGAATAAGCGTACACATAAGTATTTAACAATTGTATCTGTATGACCTTTATATAATAATATGCATTATTGATAAAAGTTAAAGTCATCTTTTAGACAAAATTTTTCTCAGTTTCATTAAATTAATTGCATTGTTCTTAACACTAAAAAGCAGTATGACGAAAAACATTTATCAATAAACAGTTACGTGTTTCATTCGCACTATAGTTCATGTATAATTGACTGTATACAATGACTAAGAAATCTAACAGATTTTCGCTAGTCAATAGGATTCGCTTTGTCTGTAATAATGATTTGTACTTAATGAATGAAATATTATTTATTCGAGAAACAAATTTATAAGAAATGTCACTGAAAAAAGAAAAATATATTAATCATCCTTATATTTTAATTTTATTAACACTTCTCTCACATTAAAAAGATTATTTCATCTTTTTAAAGAGAATTGAAAAAAGGTTATTTCATTTTTTATGTTATTATTTTTTAAATCCCAGACCAATTTCTCCAAAATAAATTCACGTGCAAGATAAATGTAGAAATATGCTTTACTTATAGATTTTTTTACAAGTTGTATTTCTTTTATTTCTCCGAATTTTTATTTTTTATTTGTTAAGTAATTGAAAAGTAATATTTTATCCTTGTATCCAAAAGCAGTTTGAAGGAAGGATTCTAGAAACTAAGAATTTGTAAGTATGTTTAAGTTATCGAAGCATACTTACTTTCCTGAATCTTCTTACTGATTACAGTGCATTTTCGTATACTTAAAGGTTCATTTCTGATGACTAGATGAAACTTTTCGTAAGAATGGCTATCAATTTTCGTTCCTAAGCATCATTAAGCATTACAGGAATTGCCTTAACAATTTGAACTTTCTTTAACGTCAATTTGTTTGCGCCTTTACTTTATATAAGTGTTAATTAAATTATATTCGTACTTATTTTGATACATGCAAGAGAACTCTAATGAGAACTCTCAGTATAAAAACAAGACAAAATTGTTTCCACGGCCAGCTTAAATTTTTATTTTTAATTTATTGTTCTGAACATTAATTTTGAAAAATATTTTGTAGTTTAATTTGCATTTATGTAACTACATTCATTAGAATTGTTTCATGTTAGGGACTTAATTTGTTATATTTTTAATCACTTTACAAATTGTACACTTGAAAAGATAATTTTAGTTTACAAAATTTTTTACACTTCATTTCAAGCGTACATTATATAATCAAACTCAAAAAATAATCAAATTCAAAAATAAAATATTTTTAAGGTAATGTTTAAAGTTACCTTTAAATAAGTATTTCGTTGTTTATAGTATTTTGAAAATTTTTAAAACTTAACCTTTTTGCCCTTATGATATTAGTATATATATATATATATATATATATATATATATATATATATATATATATATATATATATATATATATATATATATATATATATATATATAATCTAAATTTTTATATAACTTAATTGGCCTTAGCACATTGATGAAGGAAATCAATAACTTTAATAACATCAGAAATGGTTACATTACTTAGAAACCAGTTTCAAACTAAATTAATGAGTCACTTCTATTTTTATAAACTAATATCTGGAAATAAATGCTATCAACTAAAAATAAAATTCTGGAAATGTTTTTATATAGAAAAATGTGCTTTACGAGAAATAACAAGTTTAACTCTTTAGTTTTCCTAAATGATTTGAAGCAATTGCAGATTTTTGAGAGCAGAATTTGATTTTAGCAAGATAGAAAGCTGTTATATCAGCGCAGTTCAGTTCAAGTAAAATTTTATAACTCAGAATGAACAAAAGAACTATTTAAAAACTCTACACACGTTATAAATCGTTTAACAAGGGTGCTTAAGCATTTATATACAAGGTAAACAAGAAAGATAATTGCCGTTTTTTAAAGAACCAAAAGAACCTAATCTGCAGAAAGTGCTGCCTATTGTTAGTCCTCGAAGTAATCACTATCGACTTATAGCACCTTCTGTCAACGTGACTCCAATTGCACAACCTCTTTGTAGTAAAACTCAGAAGTTTTGGATGCAAAGAGGTCCGTGAGCGCTTGGCGCAAGTCTGCTTCATTGGTAGAGGATTCTCGCCAAAGATGATTGTCCACAGAATGGAAGAGGTGGTAATCTGATGGTGTAAGGTCAGGTGAGTAAGGAAGATGGCACTATTAGTTCGTTGTTCAGCAACTCATAGTGAATCACCAGATGACTAATCCACCAGACACCAGCTTCGTCACTTAGGGACAAATCTTTAAATCCAAACTTGTGAAACCAATGGCTTGTTATACGTTCATTCATAGGATTATCCCCAAACGCTTGACACATTCGGCGACTTGATGCAGCAGATGATAAGGCCACTTTGAAGTCATACAGCAAATAATACCGAACGAGTTTCTTCGATGCGTCCATTTCTCATCGTTATTATTCAAGCTACGGTTGTTAAATTTGCATGGTGAATCTGGTTTTATAACGACTGATATTCCTATAAACACGTTACACTCTAATTTGCATATTTATTCTTACTTCATTCAATGGAAACGAGAAAACGAAATTTTTTGTTTACCTTATACTATAATTTCTATTTCACTCTTATATAAATGGTCATTTATAAATGGCTATTTATCTTTGTACTATGGCCGACCAACTTGTCTAGTGGTCAGCTTGCCTGACTACGGATAATGAGGTCCTGGGTTCGAATCCCGGTTCGGGCGAGCATGGATATACTTTCTCTCTCTATCTATCCTGTCTTTGTCCTTTCCTTGTATGAATGAGGTGTGAATGGTTGCCTACCCTATAAACAGGTCCCTATGGCATGTGTGTACTGAGGAAGTCGGACTCCTCACCAAGATATGGTTCAGTTGAATAAGTGGAGCAGCGCACCCCTTGTTGCCAGCCTAGCTGGCACACGACAATGAATGAATGAATGAATTTGTACTATGACCAATCATTTCATCAGCCTTGAAATTAATAGGAGACATATCAGCTAATTTTGCAAATGAGATGTATTATTTCTCTTGCAAGTAACATTTGCCTGTAGGGCAGTGGTTAGGGCATCAGCCAGCCGTCCGGTAAGGGCGACAAAAACCCAAAGAGTCCATGAGATATACGTGCTCGTTAAATCAATGGAATCTAAAATCCTGTTATCAGAGTCGTTGAGAAGTTACCATGGGTGTAATGGTCTGGAGAAAATTTCCTCCCACCTCCAGATCGATATCAAAATTCAGAGAGTGGATCTTCTGGTGGTGCCATCTATCGGAGGAATACTTAGAGCAAAGTCGAGCTTTCACCTTCGTGGTGCTCTGTTTAAACGAAAGACGCACCTTACTGGCTTAAATTCGCATAGTCGTTGGCAACGCGAGCTTGGCTTCTCCAAGTGTCATAAGCAACAACAACAACACCTTTAACTGTTTTAAATTTTAAGCATTTTCATCAGCAGAAGTCACTTGTAATCAACTAATTATTCTGCAATCAAAAGTATTACCTTTTATACCTTAATCTGTTTTTGTGCTCCTTTAAAATAATCGGTGCTTTGCAGTTTGTAATCAAAGAAACTTATTCCTTAAATGAGTTACTCTCATTTCAGTCATCAAAATTTAATCCATGATATTAAATTCACGTGCTCAGACTTTCTCACACATTGTTATACATTTTAGATTTATTTAATTTTAAACAACACATCGAAAGCAATTGAAATTTGAATTCTCTTCATTTGTTTAGCTAAAATTATGGTTTCTTAAATAAAAGTTTTTTACTAAATCAGTAGAAATCTTCTTTTTTAATAATAAATTGTGCACATTTCAAAATTATGTTTCGATATTATAATTCGCGTGTGTACGTAATTTTAATTTAATAAATTACTTTATCTTACATTTTTAATATTTACTTTCACAATTCTTTTTTATTCTTCTACTTCAAATTCACGCTTTTTTTCCATAATCAGAAAAACTATTTTGGAATATTATCAGGCAAGACATTTAACATTGAAGAAATAGATCTTTCAGTCTTTACATTAACATAGCAGTAGTGCAAATTCTTAATACAGATTTTGCTCAAATTCTCATTTTTTGTTTCAATATCTTTATTGCTTTAATGATCCAAATATTTTCATAATTCTTCGTCTCTATTGCTATATTTGATTTTGAGAGCTCCGTGCTTAAATCTTCTTCGTGTATTGTCCATAACTATCCTACATTTAAAAGCAATTTTACAAATTACCTAATCCTTATTTCTGAATTTCATACTGCTTCAATAACAAATTAATAACAGTATAAAATATAGTTTTTTTATAAAAGCATATACATTATGCTTTGTTGCTGTTTATTTATTTTTTTTCAAAAGTAAGAAAAGTTACGTAATAATTTCAAACTCAAGCATAAAAAAGAGAAGTATTGGAAGCAATTTAATAAAGAGTGAACCACTAAATATCTTTTTCTTCGCATCCCAGAAACAAACTTCGAAAATATCTAGTTCAAATAAAAGCCTTCCTGTTCGCGTGTGAAACTGAATACGTATTTTACGTATTTAAGAATTCACATTAAAAATGCCATTAAATATACTCACTTTATCCCTTAGTGATAATATTTAGAGTCCGCATTAGTTCCTTAAAATATTTCATACAACGCATTTCACAGGATTTTAACTTTAGTAACGTTAAAATGTTATATTTTCTCAGCTACGTCTATTTCTATTTTTCATTATTCCCTTCATTTTGGAAGACAGTGAAATTTCGAATTTATGTTTGATCTTTAACTAAAAGAATCACCTATTTTAAAGAAAGTAATTGTCTACTTAAATAGCTGTGACAACATGATAATAAAATTACATCTGCCTTTATCCGAAGCAATATAGTTATTTGATCAGGTTATTGAAATCATACAGCTTTACAAATGTTTTCCCTTGGAGACTATGCAACCATTCATTTTGAAATTTCGCATAAATTATATTTATAATATGCAAAATTTGTGTCATACTATCAAAAATCCTACAATTTCTCCATAGGTATTTGTCTACACTACTCAGTTTTTAATGTTACAACAGCTCATTAGCACACTTGACACCATACATTAGACAACAGAACATCATCTGTGGTAAGACGTTTATCATCCCGTCCAATGAGTTTCACACATTGAGGAACGCTTTTTTCGCATGACGCAAAGAGGAAAAGTTTAAAAACTCTAAATACACATTGAAACGAATTGATATCCAGAATACTGGAACACAGTACTTCGTTGCTCAACAGTGACCTGAGAAGCAGACATAGAATTTTCCAATCAAAAGAGCATATTGTTGTTACACCGGCATACTTCCCTGTATATATCCCTCAGCTGGACTGTATTAGTTAGTAGAAGCATCCCAAGAAGTCTTTAAAACTTTGAAGCAAGGACCAAACTGGAGAATCCCAGGAAATTCGTATGCCATTCCTACAGGTATCATTTCACTTGGAGGACATTGCGACCACTCCCAGTTTTAACATGCTCTGCCAGCAAAGGCGAATATGTTGGATTTCCGGTTAATCCGGCATTGGACTTCATTACTTTCCGATAATATGATCACGGTTTCCTAATCAATTAGCCCATCCCGGCCCTTCAAAAGAGCATGTTGCAGTTACCACACTGTAAGTCTAACAAATTATTGACTTTTGACACCAGACACGGAATAGATTGAAAATCAAATGCCGTTGTAATGCATTCCCATAGCTACCAGATTTTACTTTTTAAAGAATGCTCATCGCAAATGTATCTGAAAATTTTCAAAGCTCCCATTTCGATAGATATAAATCAAGAAAACAAAATAGCATTCAACTTTGATTGCTCAAGAGCGGCTGGGATCACATCTAGGACCTCCTGCTCTGAAGATGTTTATCTTGTCACTATTACCTTGTAAGCTACGTCCGAGTACTGGGTTCTTTATTAGTGGGAAACTGCTATCAGACAATTTTTAATATTCATAGTATAAATTTTCTCTTGACTGGACATTTCATTGACAGTGACTTTATTCACGGGCAACAAGAGAGGAAACCTAGAAAAACTTACAAGCGCCCAAACCAATAGACATACAAGTAGAAGTGCAACATCGATGTGTCATCTTTCAATATTGGATGGGATCGAATCCGGGACCTTTCATTCTATAGAGCATTAATTATTAGCTTAGCCCTAGTTAAAATCACACACACAAATATATATATATATAAATATATATATATATATATATATATATACATATATATATATATATATATATATATATATATATATATATATATATATATATATATATATATATATATATATATATATATATATATATATATATATATATATATATATATATATATATATATATATATATATATATATATATATATATATATATATATATATATATATATATATATATATATATATATATATATATATATATATATATATATATATATTTGCTTGGCACTTGAATACAGTTATAGTTTGTTGCATATTATTTTCTTTTGATTTTTAACATTTTGTTATATGAATCTAATACCAACTTACTAATGCTTTCTGTTTTATATTTTTAGTGGAATAATTTAACGATATGTTTATTTGTATACAAAACATCTGCAACTTGTTATTCTTCTTTTCTTCAACTTTTCCACTTCTATGATCTCTTTAATTTTTTTCCCTTTTCCGGTTCTTTATTTCATCTTTACTTTCCTAGTGCTCTTTTTTTATTTATTTTTTGCATAAGCTACAAATATTTCTTAAAATATTCTTCATCTATAATATATATATATATATATATATATATATATATATATATATATATATATATAAAGAAATTCCTGACTAAAAATAGTCTAAAAATAACCTTATTAGAAATAGTTTCCGGTAAAAACTACAGCTAATAATTTCAAAAATGTTGAAAATTTTCCTTTATTACTGAGCCTTTGAGATAAGGGTATTTCAAATATTTTTGTCGGCATGATAATCATCTGATACTTTTTTATTAACTATAGATTTTTTTATTGATGGTTATATGATTGAAATGATGCACATATAGAAAATAATTATTTACTGCACATCTTATTTGTAAAACAAACTCTAAAATATGTATAAATAACAACTTAAATAACATCATATTGCATAAGAATTTACTTGTGTTAGTATTTATATAAAAAAACCTTTTATATAAATACTAACAATACAATCAATGTAAAAATACAATCAATACGAAAAATACCCTTCGTTATAAATAAACTTTATTTCTATATTGTTAATAAATAAACTAAAATGATCACAAAAAGATTCCGTGTTGAAATCAAAATCTCTAATTTCGATGCAAATCTGCTAATTTTTAAAGAGAAATATAAACTAAATACAATTTTCAAAATCAACTTCTAATTTAAAATTATAGTTTAAATATCACAAATTTTTCTAGAGAAAATAATCCCTGTAGAATTTTTACTAGTTAAACATTTTAAGTGTGGAATTTTAATATAAATAATTTATTTCTGGAATGAGAAAATAATCCATTTCATTTCATTATGAAAACTAATTTCAGTGTATTTATTGAATTAATTTAAAATTTTCTAGAGTTTTCCTTACAAAAATTCCAATTTTAATTCTCTTATGTATTAATTATTCATAAATTGGAAATAATATAGAAAAATATTATTTTATAAATGTTTATTGTATTTTTATGTAGGTACATAAATTCTTTTAATTTTTAATAGTAATTGATTCTAACAGAGCACAATTAACTTTCATTGTGTTAAAACATTGAAATTTATTTTATCAAAATATAGTATTAACATTTAATCCGGTATTTCGTAATAGAATTTTTTTTTTTTTTTTTTTTTTTTGAAAATTTTCAAACATTTTTCATTTTAAAAGATATTTTTCCATGTTCGAAATAGATTAACTTATAACACAACGGCATAAAAAAATAATTCAAATTGAGCTTCAAATATTATTTCAGAAGAATGCATCAAACTTTTCTTTTTAATAAAACCAAGCGAGATGTGAATATTTTTCCAATAATACTTTTTTTTTAATCTAGAAAATTATTTTTATTATGGAATATTTTAGTAAAAGTAACTTATCGCATTAAAAAGTTCAAATAAAAATAGGTTATTTCGGAAAAATTTTTCTCTTTAAAACAATATTCCACAACTCTAAAAGGTTATTAAAAATAATTTTTTTTCATTACTTATTTTGATATTTTTGTAAGTGCTCAAGTTTATTAATTTTTGAAATTTTATTTTGATACACTACTTTTTATTATTTATTCCCTTTAATATCTAAGAATAAAACCATTGAATAAATAATTTCTTAAAATGAGAGTTAGATAGCTTAAAAATAATTATTTTTAACAAAATACTGTAATTAGGAATAATTATAGACACTTAACAAATTCAATTAAAACAACATGAAATAAGTTTTAAATATTTTGCAACAAAAATGCTTTAATGTCAGGACCATGTATCTTTTGAAATAAAGCTTCTGCATTTATATAATGCAAATTAAATCATTGAACAAGTATCATATAACAATTAATATCAAAATATAATTAAACATTATATATATATATATATATACATATATATATATATATATATATATATATATATATATATATATATATATATATATATATATATATATATATATATATATATATATGTAAGTAGAATTTTATTATATATCTTGATATTTATCCAAAATGTATAACTCTGATGAGTATTATATTTTATTTCTTTCTGTGATACTGTATTAATATTTCATCAAACAGTGAATATCCTTACAAGCAACTTTATTCAATTTCAGTTCCTAATCAAATGTATCTTTAACTGCTTCGAAAACAATTCTCTTTTCGCCGATGGAAGTAACATAATTTAAGAACATTCTTATGGAAATATTTCCCTAAAATTAAATTGTAGAAACAGTCTTGCAGACTGAATAAATTAGTTAAAAGTATACAAGGAATACAAGCCGACTCATTCCATTTTCTAGGTCTTCATAGAAATCTGTAATTAAAACGACGCAATTACAAAAGCACTCAACATTTCCAGATGATGGAATTTTTACTCATTTGGGTGGAAATAGTCACGGTTACAAATAAGTCATCGATGTTAAAAGGAAAAGTTTTAAAACCTGAATTACTCGTACAACTCAAATGCATTTTCATAAAACGAATGTTTTTCTTATTCTAATTAATATTTAAAAACGTGTTTTCATTTTTAAAAAAATAAATAACTTTTCTCTCGTATTTTGAGAGTAAAAAATTTGACTCCGATATAGCGTTTATCTATGAATAATTTTAACTAATTTTATTACAATAAAAACGATCTAATTCCGAGTATTATTTAATGACAACTTATCATTATTACATAAGGTAAGTATTTTAAAAACAAGAGAAAATCTCACGTTTCTTTATGCATAAAGTATTAGAAAATGGTTCTATAACTTATTATTTCACTCTATTATACCAAAAAATGACGCTATTATAAGTTTTCAAATAACATTTCTAACAAATGATTACAATTATGTTACTAATTATTAGAATAGAAAATAATCTATGATATCAATTACTTAATTTTTTAAAAATGATTTAGACAATCATCAAAACTATACTCTAAGTAAAACATTTGGATTTACTTTTGAAATATTTTCAATGTGAAAATTAACATTCGTGAATGCATTAAATATTTATCAAAATTAATTATTTTTAGCAAATTATATCAATTATTATTAATAGAAAATGTATAATTTCCTAAAACGCAAATCAATCTCAGGTTTATGAACTTGATTCTCTTTTCATAAAATATTAAATTATTTACCCTTAATTAACTGTTGAATATATATATATATATATATATATATATCTGTGTAAATATATTCAAACCATTTCGCTAATTATAAAGTAAAATAACTTCCAATATATTTGATATTTTTATCATATTTTAAGATTTCTTTGAAAACTTTTAATGTATACAAGTGAGAAATATAATATTAATCTCTCTATAGCAAAATATGCTTTATAAGCAAGTTTGGTATGATTAAAAATTAAGACATTCTACATGAAATCAAATTACGCAATATAGATGGGAATATTATACCTTATCCTATTTGAACTGTGAAAGTTTACATAAGCAGAGTCTCAATTCACTTACGATTTAGACTATTACCTCGATAATAAATAGAATAAACTTTATAATGGTGAAATGTGGATTCCCGCGTTTCGAAAAAACAGCAGCGCACCCTTTTGTTCCTGCCTGGAGTCATCATCTTCGACAATAAATATTCTTTACTTCTGCTTGCTGTTGTCCTTTATTATTTACATCAGATGATAACCTGCAGCAAAAAAATTTAACTAAAAAACATGTGGTAACTAAAACATAAAAAAATCTGTATGACTCCATATTTGAACTCTTTAAGAAAGTGGTTGCAAAATTTTAATATGAGTTAGAGAGAAACTGCTGAAAGAGGCATTTTTTGAGGAAAACACCATAGGATATTCTCATGGACATCCTATGGTGTTTAAGAAAATGGTTGCAAAAATTTAATATGAGTTGGAGAGAAACTGCTTCGAAAGAAGCATTTTTTTAGGAAAACACCATGGGATGTTCTCATGGACATCCTATGGTGTTTAAGAAAATGGTTGCAAAATTTTAATATGAGTTGGAGAGAAACTGCTTCGAAAGAAGCATTTTTTGATGAAAACACCATAGGATGTTCTCATGGACATCCTATGGTGTTTAAGAAAATGATTGCAAAATTTTAATATGAGTTGGAGAGAAACTGTTTTGAAAGAAGCATTTTTTTAGGAAAACACCATGGGATGTCCATGGGAACATCCTATGGTGTTTAAGAAAATGATTGCAAAATTTTAATATGAGTTGGAAAGAAGCATTTTTTACGAAAACACCATAGGATGTTCTAATGGACATCCTATGGTGTTTAAGAAAATGATTGCAAAATTTTAATATGAGTTGGAGAGAAACTGCTTCTGAATTGCTTTGAGAAAAACTGCTGAAAGAGGCATTTTTTGAGGAAAACACCATAGGATGTTCTCATGGACATCCTATGGTGTTTAAGAAAATGGTTGCAAAATTTTAATATGAGTTGGAGAGAAACTGCTTCTGAATTGCTTTGAGAAAAATTGCTGAAAGAGGCATTTTTTGAGGAAAACACCATTGGATGTTCTCATGGACATCCTATGGTGTTTAAGAAAATGGTTGCAAAATTTTAATATGAGTTGGAGAGAAACTGCTTCTGAATTGCTTTGAGAGAAACTGCTGAAAGAAGCATTTTTTGAGGAAAACACTATAGGATGCTCTCATGGACAGAATGCTCATATGCTTACTTCCATGGTGAATATAAGTTTTGCAAAATTCACATCTGATTATATTGTCCAGTTACGACGGATTTTTTCATTCTTTTTACCTAAAGAAATATCAGATGTTTAAATAAATTTTCAAAAATATTCCAAGAAACGCGCTCGCAAGTTAATGGAATCAATGAGGCAAGTTAACAAATTTGATGCATTTGTATCAAAAATTAGTTTGACTGCTTTCAGATCTTATGCTAGCTTACAAGTTAGTTAACTAAATAATAAGAATTTTTATTTAAATTATATTTATTGGAAAGCAAATCGAAATCAGTAGGAATGTTTGATGTAGGAGATATAGGAGCATGTGATCATTTATATTTTCTAGTCTCGTTCTCATATGAAAGATAGTTACATAACTTTCATGTCAGGAATATAATTTTAATTAAAAACAGTATATTCCATATTATATATCATGTCGTTCGAAGAATGTGATTTGAAGGCAAACAGCAAATTCATCGACACATCGTATATGTTATTTACGTATATGTAATGTGATTTATCGCATAATAATGAAACACTTTAAAATCTTAATGGGCAAATAGGAAGTCACTGATTTGAACTAATGTTGTTTATTCTAAGTCAGTCATATGACATCTCATCGCATCGTTTAAATATGAATTCACTCTGGATAAACATCTTTAAGTTACGCATAATTTCTCGGGCAACACGAAGTAAATCCTTCATCATGCAGGAATTTAATGAAGGAATAAAATATTGTAGCCTACATAACATATTATTCCAATCGATTACGATAATGTTAATTGTGATTTTAATTTTTTATACTAATTAGTAGTACTTAATTTAAATTCTACATCTGATATATATTTTTTTTCTACTATAATCACAGATATTTTCTTCTATAAATAATTACTCATAATCAACTAGAGATATTAACGATTCTGTTGCATGAATTGTTTTTTGCTATCAGAAAATATAGCTTTCAATACTAATGTGTAAATTAAGGACAGTTACTTATTACTAATCTATTAATGATTTTAGAACTTAGTAACAGTTATTTCAATTTTAATAAAAAGACAAATCTGTGCAAATGTGCTTCTGTCAAAATTAAATTAATTTATTTGATAGGTATATTAAAAAATAATATAACTTTATAAAAGTTAAATTCAAATTTTTATTTAAAGTAGTGCATGCTTGGTGAATTTCTGAGTGATTATTTTTGGAGAATCTATATCAATTATTCTATTTTGCCGTGTTCTATATTTAAAAAATATAATAAAATAATAATAAAAAAATAATAAATAATAAATAAATAAAAAATATAATAATAATAATAATAAAATATAAAATAATTATGAAAAATATAAAAAATAAATAAAAATATAATAAAATTAAAAATAAATATTAAAAAATAATAAAAAAATCAATAAATAATATAATAAAAAATAAAATATAAAAAATAAAAATATATAAAAAACATAATAAAAAAATATAATTTCCCATACTTTTATTTTCGTAAGTTTTTAAAATCTTCCGCTTTATCCTTACTATATTTGTATTTTTTCGATCATATTCCTTATTGTAATTCTGTTTTTCATGTTCAGTATAGAGTTTCAGATTCTAGAGTGATTTAACCTTTAAGCATTTGAAATTATTTTTTGCTTCGATTTTAAATTTTTTTTTAAATGCTACATTGCGCTTTTTCAATTGCTATTGATTTTCATTAATATTTCTCTTTTTTCGGTTTCGTATGAAATTACTTGTAGAAGGGGGATTTGATTTACATGAATAAACTTTTTTTTCTCTCCAATGGCGGGCACAAGAGGGTTGAACCCTATGCCACAACTAGGCCAGAAACTGCTACTCATTTGTCGTTACCCAGCGGGCACCTGTGAACCAAGTCACGGTGGCGAGTAGCGTTACCCGCGTCATACCACCACAAATCCGTTTCTAGGGTGGGCCACATTCATACATCATCACGGAAGAAAGGACAGAGAAACAGAGAGAACAGAGAAAGAAAGTAACATCCATGACCGAACCGGGATTCGAACCTAGGACCTCCCTATCCGCAGTCAGGCACTCTGACCAGTAGACAAGTTGGTCGGCATGAATAAACTAGAACTATAGATAATTTTTTAAGAAAAATATCAGTCTAAGATACATTCTTCGTATCTCATCAAACGATCATTTACGGACGCTTGTATAGACTTTTTACATAAGCAAAACAGCTACTCATAAGGCCTTATAAAGGGATTGGGATGTACCCATAATTATACGTGTTTCTGTTTAATTGGTTTCCAGACGTAAAACTAGTAACAATCAGAATAATTTAAGCAATAAATACAATGGTGAACTAGAAGTAAATAGTCAAGTACAAAGGGAATAAATTAAATTCTCAACTGGTTTTTTCATTTTGCGCCGTACACTCAGTTGCGTCCTTGGCATCCCAAGAGACTTTTACATATAATAAGTAGGGGGAAAAGAAATCCATTTTTTTTGAGTGAAATTCTTGAATTTATTTAACATGTTTCGGATTGTCCTATTTGGGTCAAATATACACCGTTTGGTTGTATAATTTGTTGCCATTTTAAAATAGCTTCATAATACCTCTCTCGTAGAAGTCTTGGTCCTTATTGGTGAAAAACTGTAGTAATTGATTTTCGCAATCTTTTCTTAATCCCAATTTCTAATCCCTCAGGAAATTTTGCAATGCGAGAAAAAAAATGGTAATCACTTGGTGCCAGGACCGGACTATATGATAGATACATTAAAACTTACCAACCAAGCTTCCAGAGTTTCTGGCGAGTCACTACAGACGTGTGTGGCCTGGCGTTGTCCTGATGAAACGCAGCACCTCTTCTACTGAGTAATTCTGGTAGTTTCTAATCAATCACTAGCTTCAAACGGTCCAGTTGTTGACAATAAAGATCTGAATTTAGTGTTTGTCCATAACATTAAAATAAAAAGGTTTTTTTCTTTTCTTATCCAATTAATGTATGCTTACTCGAAAAGAAAAACACGTGCAGTCGGATGGTTGATTACGTCACATCTCGCCAAAAAGGAAGCGATTAACTCCCCCTACCACTTTACCAAACCGGAAAGTTAGGGAAAGTGACGAAGCGGCAAAATGCGCTATCTCAACACCCCTAGAATACATTCTAGGAGTGTTGGGATATTCTAAAGGGTTTTGGCCTAGTATTCTAGGGGTGTTGGCTATCCTCGCCGCGGAAACGTCCTTTTCTCCTCCCTTCCCGGAATTGCTTGAAACGTTAGAAAATGACCGCAATGACCGTGTGGTCATTTCCTGTCGAACAAAAGGTGTTACTCATGAGTACTTCGTATGGAGAGACATTCGCAGCTTCTTCGTCCAGCATCTTCGACCGTTAGCTTAGGATTCTTCGGAGGGCCTTTGCAATAGATGAACAGTACATGTTTATTGTTAACCATGATTTCAAGAGTATCACGCCGGAAATCTTTGCAGTGAGGTAAGTGAACTGAAAAGTTATGAAATCATGTGTACATAAAATTTCACATGCTTCTATGTACATCAAAATCACATCACTTAGAGGAATGATTTAAAGATGGGAAACTAAATTATAAATATAGATGAGGGAATTATAGCCTGAATTTTCCTATTAAAATGAACTGTTTTCGGGCATTTCTTTTCCTACTAAATATCAAGTAATATTTGACACTATTGATTTAAAAAAAAAAAAAAGGTTTAGCATTCACTGAAGCAATCCCATTGTTTTTTTTTTTTTTTCCATATTGAAACATAAATATTTACACATAAATAAAGTTACCATTTACCTAATACTTATATTTTGTATTTTCTAGAATAACTTGCAACTCATAATAAATTATTCCTTTCCAGTCACACCAAGTACACAATAGAACCTTCTTGGCCGTTAGTTCTGGTTTGGCTACCGTTTGAGTTTCTTATCCGCGCTTTGGCACGATCGTTTTCGCACAATATTGTCGTATGTGACCCATTTCTTATCCTTAGTCATCATCCGTTTAAGAAATGGGTTGATTTCATTCCGTTTGGCCAAGGCCTCGCAGATGGAAATGCTATCCATCCTGTTTCTTGGTGTTAATTGGTGTTACACCCAAACATCGAGATTCTTTTTGAATCTGACTTTGTGGAAATGGTTCGAACTATTTTATGGTCGATCTTTAACTCCTGTGCGATGCTACGATTACTGGCATGCCGGCCAACTTCGATTATTTCAGTGATTTTATTGACATTTTTGATGACGGGGCAGCCTGTGTGAGGTACATCTTTAACATTAAAAATGCCTGAACGGAATCCATGAAACCAAAATTGCTCGTAATTAGCTGTTACAGTATCGGCACCATAAACGCTATTCACAATTTCAGCCACCTGGCTTGTATTTTTGCCTTAATCCATAAAAAAACTGTAAAGTATACGAAATTTTCTCTTTATTGACTTCTATTTTTATTACCCTGCAACTCGCAACTGAATTAACTAAACAAAGAATAGCAAAAGCATTTTTAGTGTAAAATGTCATTTTGAAAAGGAGCAAAAATTTGAAATTGTTTGATAGATACTTTACGAAATATCGAGCACTACAGCCATCTACCGCCAAAATAATGGATTTCTTTTCCTCCAACCTATTATTTTAAGATCTTTATTGCACTGCAAAGATTTTTGTTCATCTTTAGAGGAAAATAATTTAGACTATTACTTTCCTAACATTAAATAAATGGGTGGAGCTAAAATTTTGAAATACCACTACCTAACGCGGAAGCAACTTTGAAACTACATTGTAAAGAGTGAAAGTTTACAATCGGAATTAATTCTTTGGCGATTTTTTTTGGGGGCTGGGACTAACAAAATGGCCGCTACACAAAAACTATACAAAGGCAGGATTACCAAGATTATTAGAAATAAAACTTTATCACCAAGATATACTGACAAACCAAAGGGGACTCTACACTGAATCCCAGTGAAAAATTATCTTTAAGCATTTTCTTACAGAATTTGAACCCATTTCAAAATGCAGTTACAAAATTTTAAAAATTTCCTTGCAAATATTTTATATAATCATTTATGAAACAGGAAAGCACTATCAATAGAAAGTGATCGTTTAGTAGGAGCAGAGTTTATCTAAAACAGCTTTATCAAATCTTGCTTTTCACGTTACAAAACTACAAGCTATGAGCATTTAAAGAATATTTGTAACGAATTACAATTTTGAAAAAAAGAGCTTTTCAATCGTAAAGGAGGAAAAACTAACTTCTACAGTAAGATATGAAAATGAAGACGATTTAGAATCTTCTTTAAAAAGTAAGGAATTGGTACATGAATCACCTCTTTCTGCCGATATTGACATTAAATTTTTTTTTAATTTTAAATAATTTTTATACCGAACTTAAGCTTGATATAAAGCATATTTTAGATTTCTGAAAAAAAGAATAAAAAAGAAAAAAATAGTAAAATGCATTTGATTAAGATAACAATGTTGGTTTTAGCTGCTCTAACAACAGAAGTTAGAGCTGAAAGGGGGTTTTCAGATTTGTAATTTACTGCCCGAGACAACACAAGTAATCTCAGCGAAACCATGTTAGAATAATTAGGGACAATTGAAAATATTTTTTGCATAATTATTGCAAAACCAACTACATCATGTGAGCTATAAGGGAGGTAGTATGATATCTCCCCCCCTTTGGCGACCATTGCACCTTTTTTTCATCGCCAAGTTGAGCGCATCTTTTTAACGCGAGAATTTTCCTTATTTCCAAAAATATACATTTTAGAAATTTTTAAGTCCCCTAATAGAACACAAAATTTCAAAAAGTATTACTAAAAAAATGAATAAAAACTTCTTTTTGTTGGGTTTGCCTTCTCTTCAAGACAACCGCTAAAAGAGTTAAGTAAATAACAATAATGGACTTAATTGATATGACGTCAAGCTCACATGTCGAATATGTTCGGTGATATTATGGAAAAAATATAATAATAAATTAACACAAATATATTAGAAAAAGATAATAATAAATAAGCAAAAAAAAAATTGGAAAAAAAACAGTTTGCGATGTTTGGACGCTGGCGACAACGAAACACAACAACAAACGTAGAACAAAAAGTTCGAATTGAAAGTAAAACGAAAACTTCAAATGCTGTTGCCACTGAAAAGAGACAAATATATGATGTAAAAATGGTGTAAAACAGGAGAAAAACCAAATCTGGCAACAAAAAAATCTGAAAAATAACAAAAACTTAAATTGGCAGCAGGATAATAATCATAACAAAGAACGTTAAATTTGGCGAGAAATCACTTGAGGCAGGAGGGGTATCATACTTACACCGCAATAAGAGTGACTTAAGTACACATAATCGGCTAAAACATAAACCTAGATGTCAATGCGATTTTGATGACAAAAAACAATGTCAATACTCATCGCTCTTATCGTACATGCTGGTTAATTGTATCAATCCACATAGTGTACCAATTTTTAAAAAAAATAATAAAATCGTTCTAATTTTGATAAAATTAAATTTTTTTGTTATAATAGAATGTTGTTTTTAGTACAAAAAGAATATACAAAAAATAAAATTATGCGTTCAGAACAGAGTCGAAAACCGTCATTTTTGAAGGAACAAAAATCTAAATTGAACCGATATATTTTATTTTAGTCGAGTAGGAACGAAAAAAAAATTCTCGCATCAAAGCCCGACATACATCAGACTTGCATTCTTCCTTGCAAACATAACGTTGCTATCCTTAACTTCCAGATAGACATGATTTTCTAACATTTTTTTGCTTGTGATTTTAAACTTTTCTTATCGTTTATTGAATGTTTTGTTAATCGCTCTTGTCTAGTAAAAATAACTGTCTGGTTAAAATGGATCAGTTCATTTTATTCTCTGAAATACAAACTTAACTGCACAGGTGGACAGTCATTTAGCAATAAATCATTATTTTTCACATTAGATTCATCTTCTCTTTCGCTATTGGTTTCATCAAAACCATTATTAACTATTTCGTTTGAAACCTGTTGTTCTTCGGTTCTAAGATATTTGATAGAGTCATTCGGGAAAGAAGATATTTTCAAACCAACTTTTTAAAACATCCCAAACATTGCTTCATAAGAAGCCCACTTGATATCTTCATGGAATGCCCTGCTTTCTATGAGTAGTACGAATTGTAAATTTCCAGATCATTTATTAGTTGTATTGTTTTCCACGCGAGAACTTACCATACATTCAACATCATGGTTTGCACAATCAACTGAACCTTGATTCTGGTTGTGCCCATGTTTCTGTGAACAATTTTTATATCTGGCCACTTTTCACAAGTATCTTCCATGATTTGATAACTCCACTGGAACCTCAAATCTAGCCAAAATATCTCAAATCTAGACATCTCAAATCCACCTCAAATCTAGCCAAAATATCAATGAAATAACATGCTACTTTCTCTGCAGGTTTGTTTCTTAAAGCACACAACTATAAGATTTCATCAAGTGATCTTGATGGACAAATATAAATACAAAATCATTATCAAGTTGGATTGCATGTCAGTTAAATCGACCTGCACCTTTAGTTAATCTCTTTGAAGACCATTGGCCAAACAACGAGGTATTTTTGGGTGTATTTGATTTATTTTGGCGAAAGAATCTCGATGGCATTTCTATTTAGGATGTCTTTCTCATTATCGAAAGGCAATGTGTTCCAATCCGCACTTAACCGAAGATAATTTGTGTCACAGTGTCCTTAAGTAAAATAATGGATATGACGGGTCAGGGATTTGGCTGTCTTCTACTTGTTCCCTGCTTCTAAATGATGAAGACGTCCACTTGGCTGCTTCCACTTAACTTGTAGAGTCTATTATGTAAATAGAGGGTAGGTACAGGCAAGTATACTGGTGCATTAACTTCTTTTCATAAATTACTTTGAAGTTATTGTTTCAAACTGACTTTTAAAATCGCCTTTTACAAGTTAAAAGTTGGCACAAGACAACAATAACAACAAGATAAGAGTTGTCTAGAAATACTCGTTTATTTAATTCAAATTTCTCTATTTTATTTAGATAAAACTAAAGTATTTGCTGAAATAACAGCTATAGAGTTTTCAATATAATTCTGATCATTTTCTATTTTTAAATTCTGTGACATACATATATTAAATTTTTAAATTGATGTGTGTGTGTGTGTGTGTGTGTGTGTGTGTGTGTGTGTGTGTGTGTGTGTGTGTGTGTGTGTGTGTGTGTGTGTGTGTGTGTGTGTGTGTGTGTGTGTGTGTGTGTATGTGTGTGTGTGTGTGTGTGTGTGTGTGTGTGTATGTGTTTAGAAGTAGTAGTATAACTTTTCTGAACTGCTACTTAATTAAGTAATCGAAAATTATTAACTTTCCCTATACGAGTTGGGAATTTAATAAAATAACCTGTAAATGCAATAATATTCAATAATTTATCACATTTACCAAATTTTAGGGGTAATTGCGAATAATCCATGGTTATTATACATGATCATACGAAATAATCACTTTCACCGTAATAATTATAATATACAGATATATCTAAGCATTGTGTAGAGTGGCAAATGCTAATTAAGACGAGTATTAAAAAAACTCATTATAAAAGACGGTCATTTTTCAAAAACAATAACATAATTTTTAAAACAATAATGGAAACTTGTGAAAAAAACGTGTATTCAATGAATAATACTTCTAACTTCTAACATCTACTAACATGATTAATACTCTTTTCTTTTCTTTTCTGGAAACATCACATCGTAGAGATTCATTAACCAACTATCCCACGAATCCTTCCTAGTAATTCTTTTGATTTATTTTTCATCTACTAATTTCTCGTAAATGTTTCAGCTTAGACCAAGCTGTTTTTTGCAGCGTTAATTCGAATTTCACGTTCCTCTCTAAATTTTCAATACATGTCAACTTCTTTTGACACCCTACTCAGCACTTTATCTTGTTTTTCCATTTTCACGCAAATATTAAATTTTTTGTTGTACAAGATTGAAGAAAATCACGTGTTTTGTCACTAAAATAAGGTGGGAATTGTAAACGGTTAACTCTGAAATAAGTAGAGGATTAAAAGTCACGTGCAATGACACGTGATATTAGTAAACGAATAGGAAATTTTTATATTCGGCATTGTCATTTATATAAGACTGAGAAATGTATAAAAAAACTAACCATTTCATACTTTGTTGGCTAGTTTTTGACATTCTTGGGATCTACATTTTTATGGAATAAAAAAACTAGAAAAGAAGGTTAATTGAACATTTGATTTCAAACTTTCTTAGAAATATATGGAACTTTTTTCTGAAAATTATCTTATATTAGCAAAAAGTTTTATTTTTAAATAGCATAATGCATAAAATCTACCTTTTTGATATCTTATTTCAAGAATTTAAATTGAGCCATTATGTTAGGGTGATTCAAGCAATTATGAATACTAACAAAGCAAAGACATGTTTTCTCACAGAAAATAAAAGAATTTATCTAATAAAGGACTTTGTTTCGCCTCATTTTATTTATTCATTAGATAAGATTTCGCCGACCCTTTGACTGAGTGGTTAGCGTTCCTGACTACTGAGTTGTTGGTCACGGGTTCGAATCCCGGTTCGGGCATGGATGTTTCTTTCCTTCTCTGCGTTTCTCTGCCCATTCTTCTGTGTTGTATGAATGTGGCCCGCCCTATAAACGGGTTTGTGGTGGTATGGCCCGGGTAACACTACTCGCCTCCGTGACTTGGTTCACAGGTGCCCGCTCGGTAAAGACAAATCAGTAGCAGTCTCTGGCCTTGTTGTGGTATAGGGTTCATGCCCTCTTGTGCCCGCCATTGGAAAAAAATAGATAAGATTTCAAATAATTGCCATTTCTTCAAATATTTGTAGGATTTCTCGAGAAAAATAAATGTTTTTCTTTAAAACAAAAATTTTAAATGGCTTCAAATAATTTGTTTAGATTAAAAGTTGGAGGGTTTCTTTCAAAAAGCATATTCATTTAATTTTAATTTCTTTTCTATGCATAGTTACTTCAATAAAATTTCGTTTAAAACGGAGTCCTGAATTTCATCATTTAAAAAAGAAATAAAGCTTCAGATATACCCTAGTAATGTGTTTTTTTTTTATTATTATTATTAAACCATAAAGTTGGTTGTTTCTTTCGTTCCAGTTTAGATTATGATTACATCACTTTATTGCAATTCTCATTGGTTTAAAATATCCATGACGTCAGAAAAAGCTTCATCTACATCACATCGTATTGAGACGATAAGTCCGAATTGTCGACAAATTTTCTGTCTACCTTCAAATCGCATTCTTTGAGCGGCAGCAAACAAGGCGAAGTTCACCATCGAATATCGGAGAATATTATCGCAGTTCATTTTGTTAATAAAACGATTTCTTATAAAAGGACCAAAGCATCAGTTTGAGAAGCCGTCTTCCAATTAATTCAAGTCATTAACACGTTGACAATAGAACTGAAGAAAAAGCAAAATGAAAAAGGCAAGACAAAACATCCACTTTATAATTAGTTTAAATCAGCTAAGATTGGGCACAGGAGCTGTATAATCCATGATTCCAAATTCTGAGATTGGCGATATTTTGACGGATTTTCTTATGTATCTGACAACCTCGATTTTATTACGTCATACATATAGAGACCTATAAGAATTATGTAGAAAATTCTATTTTGGTAACCCTAGTACTGACGTCTTCGCGCACGTCACGAAACGTCATCTTGGCAACATTTCTTCATCGCCAAATAAAATTTAGAATTTGGAATTGTAGATTATACGGCACCTGTGCCATAAGACGATTTAAATTTTTAAAAATTTCATTAATTAATAGAATTCCAAATTAATAACTTCAATATTTGTAAGCAATCTCTTTCAAATCTTAAGACTAATACCCCGTTTACGCTAATCTCAAATTTTCAGATTCATTTTTATATTTTTTGTTTTCTCTTGGACATCACGTTGCAGTCAGATACGAAATGATAAAAATAAATCTGAGTCTTAACATATTTTAAGCATTTTTCATTCAAAGCGTGTCTTTTATGTTTGTAATTAGACGCTTTCGTTAATAAAATTTCATGAAAATGACCTTTATTCAAGAAAATATGAAACGTACCTTCGTTTTCTTTCTAAAATTTTAAGCCGGATTTGTCAAACTTGCAAAAAGTTCTCAAGTTTCCTGTTTGAAATTTTAATCAGCATTTGTCTAATGTGGAAACCACTTACCCCATCTCAAATTCAGAAAAATCATGTTTCTATTATTTCGAAGTCTTAAGCATTGAATAACTGAAACCAATTTTTATTTACATATCTTGGCATTTTAGCATTTATGGATTTCATTTTGTTAATGATCTTTACACAATTAAATTTTTAAAAAAATCGAAATAAAATTTTCAGATTTAATTTGTCTTTTTATTAATTTATTCAATACTATTCTTATATTTATGTGTTTCCAGACAAAATCAATAAAATATATTACTCGAGTCTTTCAAAAGTGTCTCGGGCTGAAAACGACCTCTGGCGGTGAAAAGGAAAATCCGAAATGAAGTTTTAAACCATGTTTTGTTTTGAAATATTTTGCGATAATTTCATTCTGAGAAAAAGAATCATGTTATATAAAAGAGTATTTCGTGGGAGTAATGTTTTAAAATAATATTTTCAACAAGCAGAAATAGACAGGCGAATACATTTTGCAGATAAATAAAAATTATTTAAAAATGATACACTAAGTTGATGTATTAGTGAAGCAATTTAAAATGATATATGCCAAATATTCTCAAGGCGAAGAAATAGGGCATAAAATTTTTAAACTAAGAAAAAGCGAATCAGAAACATGTGATATATGCAATATTAATAACATTTTAAACAAAATCGTCGACTGAAAAATTTGTTTCATTAATTCAATGCGCTCAAAAAAATTAATGATTATTTTAATTAAAGAAACTATTAATTTTTATTGTACATATTCAACAATAACTGATTTAAGACATTTTCAGTAAATTTGTCAATGTGACTGGGGGCACATATATTTACATTCATTTATATTTTGTGCTATACACCTAACTGATTCATTAATTATAAAAACAATATTATCAAAAAGTTATGAAAAATATCTAATTAAGATGTGATTCTAATAATGCACCTTATTTTAATCTAAATAATAATTAATCATCATGTTTTAGTTCTAATTTGAGTAGTTTTTTCCTTCGATACAGATCTTTAAACATACATATACACATACACACGCGCGTGTGTGTGTGTGTGTGTGTGTGTGTGTGTGTGTGTGTGTGTGTGTGTGTGTGTGTGTGTGTGTGTGTGTGTGTGTGTGTGTGTGTGTGTGTGTGTGTGTGTGTGTGTGTGTGTGTGTGTGTGTGTGTGTGTGTACATGAATAACCTTAAGCGTATGCAATTCTTATCATTATAACACGAAGAAAAAACCGTATGTAGTTCTATTCAATAACAAGCTACAAAACTATCTGATGGTGGACACCAGAAAAAATGTTTAAAAGATAGAAACAAAATATCTATAGATAATAACATAGAATGTAATTACAACGTGATCAATGCTAGTTATTACACAATTAAAAGCATTTTACACAAATTTGGACATGTTGATTCACTTCTGAGATTAGATCTGCTGTAATGCAGAACCTTGTGCAAAACAATCCTGTTTGATTGCTGGTGCCATTGCTTATAATTCCTGGAAAATGTGATGTCTTAAATTATGAACAATGGTTAATAATAGTCAGTTACCTTATGATGAGTAATTTCATGTTGCTCATTATAAACGGTTGAGAGCCTTGTTGGACTAGGATACCTAGAAACAAGAAGAAACAATTACATAGTTGACTGAAGGACCAAATCCATGTACAGTTATCGAAGTATCTGGAATGCAAAATTAAGGATCAATTCCCACATGTAAAACCAATCCACAACTTTGTTCCAGATTTTATATTAAAGTGCCTAAATACAAAAAAAAAGCCTTAACCGAAGTTTTCTTGTAATGGTACTCATGTGCACTCGAAACTTATCTCCATTCATTATTACAACTTAAAAATAACAGGGAAACTAATCATCAAAATTCCATTGAATTTGCACTTTGATTATATAAATTTTTTTCCCAGTGGCGGGCACAAAAGGGTTGAACCCTATGCCACAATAAGGCCAGAGACTGCTACTCATTTGTCATTACCCAGCGGGAACCTGTGGACCAAGTCACGAAGGCGAGTAGCGTTACCCGCGCCATACCACCACAAACTCGTTTATAGGGCGGGCTACATTCATACAACAACACAGAAGAAAGGACAGAGAAGGAAAGAAACATCCATGCCCGAACCGGGATTCGAACCCCGGACCAACAGCTCACTAGTCAGGAACGCTAACCACTCAGCCAATCGGTCGGCGATTATATAAATTTAAAGCTGGTTAATATTAAATGTAAGAACAGAGGATTACCACATTATCTTACACTCTAGTATTATGTTATCATCATTTAAGTTTTATTTTCACCATATTGCTCTTCCTAAAATGGAGATTTGATGTCGAATTCGATTAACAGTTGCGCTATAATTATTTTAACATTCTTCCGATTTAACGCTATATTCAAAAGAAGCATATTCATGATCTTGATAGAGGTTTCTTTAAGCATATCAATTTCAAAAAACCTTGTCAGTGTGGAATACATTTTGAGAATGATCCTTTTCGCTTACAATATTACTTGTGGCTCTGGACAGCGGACACCCATTTATAAAGAGAATTGATCTCTCTAGAATCAAAGATGCCTATTTGAATAAATGTGTGCTCGTGAAATATTCGTAGAAGCAGATGTTATACAACCGGTATAAAGAAAAAGCTACCAATTCATTTGCCAATCTCATTACTTGCTTCTAAAATGAACTTTCTAGTTTAATGATGATGGAACTTAATTCATCAGCCATTTCCAGAACATATGAGCTTCCTTCAAAATGTTATATGTATTATATAGCAATACATATTGTCATTTGTATTACTTTGTCGACTATGTGCACAGACGTTCTCCTAAAAATATTCTACTTTTCGATTTTTTTATTTTTTGATGACCTTTTCATGATTGGATACAGCACTGTACCACAATTTCAACGCTTTATCGATATATAAGGTGTGCCAGAGTAATAATTCAAGATTTTTAGATCCTGGATTCTTTTCCCTACCGACTACGTCTGGTGATTGCTATGGACATGAAATCAAACATCTTGATTTAACATTATACAAAACTTTATCAAAAGTTATGTGAATAAAACAGTATTTCAGCGAAAGATTCAATCAAGTTTGTTACATTTTGAATTCAATTACTTGCTGTTGATTGAACATCAGTGCTTAGTCATTTCGATCAATTTATTTTAGATTGCTAAATTTGAATTTTATGCATTTTTTTCTTTTTAATATTTTATTTTTTGCATTGGGGACTTCATTTGTTAAATCAAGCAATTAATTTCTAATTAGTATAACTTGTCAGAATATTGCAAAATCATTACATTTCTCATGATATTTTAAAATTTCGGATAACGATTTTTTATTAAAATGCTATTGGATTACTACATATTTGTTTTAATTTAATTTAATTACTATATTAATTTCAAGGGACAGACTTTTATTAATGAATCCTTCATTTCTCTAGTAGTTTTTATTAATGAATGAGCTACATCAGGATATATATATATATATATATATATATATATATATATATATATATATATATATATATATATATATATATATATATAGTCCTAACAAATGTATAAAATACCTAAAATTATTTTGGCACAGGTGCCGTATAATCCATGATCCCTAATTCTGAATTTTTTTGGCGAGGAAGAAATGTTGCCAAAATGACATATCGTGACAAGCGTGATGACGTAAATACTGGAGTTACCAAAATAGAATTTTCTGCATAATTCTCATAGGTCTCCATATGTATGACGTAATAATAAAAACGAGGTTGACAGATACATAAGAAAATCCGCCAAAAAATCGCCAATCGCAGAATTTGGAATCATGGATTATTATTATGCCATTGTTATTACTATGCCATTATTTTTATTCTTATTTAAAATTTCAGCTGTCAAAGTTTTGAAAACAACGTTGACATCCAATTAAGTTATATATAAGCATTATACAAATTCAATAAAATGAGAAACATGAAAAATAAACAGAAATTTTAACTACCACAAATTTTCAAATTCACGTATAAATAAATATTCTAATATCATATATTGATATTTTATGTCAATTAGATTTAAATTAGATGTTAATTCTAATTTGCTGATTTCAATTTCTATAAATTTTTAACACAAATAAATATCTCAAACTTTTTCACTTATAAGATTATAAAATTTAAAGATGCAATAACATTGACTGATAATAATAGATAAAATCATATTATAAATTAAATCAATGAGATGTTTAATACGATGTTCTTACTGTGTAGAAGTTTCTCAAATAACATCGCATTTGTCATCATAATAGTAATTTAGATTGCACAACCAACATTTCTTTTTCTTTTCCTTTTACGAAATTTAGCTTAATTATCGATTTTAATTTATTAATTCTCAATCATGAGTTACTTTCCAATGACTGGTTCCAATTTTGAAATTAACCTTGCTCTTGACACGTAAGTTTTACACTGAACCCTTCCTCTCCATCTATTACCCTTAATTAATTAATTTTGGTCCCTAAAATGTGAGTGGAACATCTTAATTTAAACCTGCTTTGTAGTTTTATTAGACTTTATAAAAACACAAAACCAGTGTTCTGGTTGATTCTAGTAATATATCTGGAAGAATAAAAACGTGTAATAATTTTTAATCTGATTAAAAATGATTAAATTAAAAATTATGAGTTTGTTGAAGCTATAAAAATTTAATAAGAGAGTTATCTATTTTTTGAATTACAATACTTCATTTAAAAACATATCAATTTGTAGAACAATTATATTTAACAATAAATGATTTATTTAAAAAAATGAAGAGTTTTATTGCCTATATCGTAAACTTAGGAATTTAATTTGTTTTGATTTACAAAGCGTCTAACTGAATATGTTCAAAAAACAATAATATTATCATCAGGATTTTTAAAACAATGAAATTGGATTCGATTATATGAATATTAGCAATATAAGTATAGTATTTAAGTAAAAAAAGAAAATTTTTAATACCGGCATAAGCAAGGCATTGGCTTTAAGATTTAAAAGAGCTTGCTTACCAATATTAAAATTAATAATTTAAATAACCTATGAGCATAAAGTTCCAAAACAGTTTTTTGCCATAACCTAACCTAACCTATAATTTAAATTCCATTAATTAATGAAATTTTTAAAAATTTAAACAGTCCTTGCCGATTTAAACTAACCATAAATTGGATGTTGGATTTAGTAGGATATATCCCCCTATTGGCGATCTTTGAGACTTTTTTTGCACCAAGCTGAACGCATGTTTTTGGAACGGAAAATTTCCCTAAGTTCGGTGAATTGAAACGCTGAACAAACGCTACTGCCACTAAAAATACATATGTATGGTGCAAAAATGATGGACAACGCAAAAAAACCAACTTTAACAACAAAAAAATCTTGAAAAGCAACAAAAACTCAAATTGGCAACATTATAATTAAAACAAAGAAAGCTACATTTGGCGATAAATGTTTTGCGGGATATATTATGCTTATAACTGGATGTTTTGTCTTTTCTTTTTAATTTCCCTTTTCTTCTGTTCTATTGTTCAATGTGTTAATGAATCAATGAATAATGGCTTCTCAACCCGTTGCTTTGTTCTTTATATATGAAATCGTTTTATCTCAACAAAATGAACTTCGTCAATATTCTCTGACATTTGATGCTGAACTTCGCCTTGTTTGCTGCTGCTCGAAGAATGTGATTTGAAGGCAGGCAGAAAATTCTTCGACAAATCGGATTTACGATGCTATCTCAATGATATCTCGTAATTAATTTTGTGTGACGTTGATGAAACGTTATCTGATATCAAGTATATAATTAACCAATGAGAATTTTAGTAAAGTGTCGTTATCATGGTTTCAATAGAAACGAAAGAAACAAACACTCTATGGTTAAAATGTTTTGTAAATTATTTCTTGGCGCATTGAAATTAAAATAAAACCAATCTAATAAATCATAATTTGCTCAACTTAATGGTATTTTTTCAAAGCTACTGCTTTCTTTATAAATTTGAGATGCTTTTCATTCTCAATAGACTTAAATTAATATAGCTATAGCTAACACGTTAATATATATATTAGTTTAATAATTTTACAAACAGTACTTTTGAAAATAATGCTCTATTTTTTTGGAAAATATTTTAGTTTTTAAATAATCGTTTAGGAATTCGAGGAAACAAAAGTAATAAATAGTTTTAGCAAACCAGATCACACCATTAAATCCACGAGTGAACGACGGAGCTTTTAAGCCACTAATTTTGATCTTGTACCGTTAAAGATTTTTGAAACTGTCAATGAGGTTAATTATGAAAGAAAAATTTATCATCATTTTATGGTCGCATAAAAATAAAGATATGTAAAAAATTAGATATGTAACTTTATATATTAAATGCAAATGAACGAGGCACATTTTAAGAACATGCAAAATAAGAAATATAAATATTTATTGTGTATTTTCAAAAAATATGATTACATGAAAATATTTCTTTGAGCCTACCTGGAATTCTTTATATTTTGTTTTTCGTCTGTTATCATTGTGTACTAGATTTACTTTATTGCTTAAATTCTTCCTCGACTATTTTTCAATGTTTTATTTTTTTCCCTTAGGGAATTTTTATTAAAGATTCATTGATGTTGAGTAGTATAAACCTTAAATTGCTCTGTTTCTTAGAAAAGTAAAATGAAAGTTATCAGTTGTCTATGAAAGAAAAAATACTCTAGATATCCAGCAATAAAAACGCTAACTGGAAAACGAAAGTGAATAATGACGAAATATTACAAGTAATCTATTGGTGTACATTTGACATATCAAACATATCACTAAATGGCTATGCTCTTTTGTTTTATAAAATGAAATAACATTACACTCACATAATTATTTCATCATCTGGCTGTAATAATAGAACAAGTCGAACATCATTAGATAATTTGACATCCCTTGCTTTCTACTACCAAACAATGGTGTAAACTTAGATTTTTCGACATTTAAAAAATTTGGCTACCCAGCTTGTTTATAAGCTTACCCGTTTTTATAAGTGTAAACTTGGTACCAAGGTGGCCCAGTTATGAATAGGGTCGTTCTCGATACTGAAATGTAGTGACTTCCATACCAAACCAGTCATAGATTCATCGTATTCTTTAATGGTGAATAGAGTACTTAAAATAGGACGTCGTCCTATTTTTATCCTCCAAGTGAAATTCTGAGGGTTATTTCGCTAAGTCTGGGGTTCTTCTGGTTCGACCTATTCTTTAAAATATGAAGATTCACCCACTACTGGGGTGACACAAGTACTCATACTGTGTGGCCCACACTATACATGAAGATATCTTCTTTTTTTCACATTATTTTTCACTTCTCTCAAAGTTACTGATCCAGATTTAAGGGGAAAGATAAAAATGATTCAGTTTTCTATATTTTTATATTCGAACTGTGGTCACATAATGCATTAGAATGGAAACTTGCATTTAAAAAATGTTTATTTTATGTAAATAAAAGCCTAATTTTTTTGTATTTTAGAAACAAGCAAATTGAAATTGAATGGGACAATTTTCCTCTTGATCGGTATTACTTGGAGATTGCTGTTTGATTTTCTGAATTCCCACATGTATATCTGCATCTTTGGATTCTTAATGAAAATTCGACAGGGTCATTCTTCCTGTTTATGATGTTGAAATGTCTATATGTTGCTCCTATGCTTCATTTCCTTATAACTTGCAACTTAAAGGTGCAGTGTCATCTTTATAAATCTAATCTAATGGATAATTCATTAAATTTTCATAAAAGGTTCATTAAAATCAATTACTTCTTAACTATTTATACTCGTTTATATTTTAAAAGTAAATATTTTAATCTAACATAATCATAAGTCTAATTTTAGAGTTTCATTTTCTTAGAGTGAAAAATTTCATAAACCTGATTTGGTATTGATAAGCACCTGAAATATGCAACAATACAGACACATTTTAATCTTCGAATATATTTTCTAAAATAAAATCTGTATTCTGTTTGTCTGACATTTTGCCTGCGGTTGAATTAAGACTGCAGCAAGAAATGAATTATAAGGATATCTGTTTCTGACTACCCAAAATAAAAAAAAGATTTAGTTCGTAATTCCGATTACAGCGTTCATTACTTTAAAACGTAATTAACATTGATTTGAAGTCCTTACAAAGATGCTTAAATGTCAATGTAATTAATTTAAGTTCACATAATTAATCCCGTTTCTAGTAGAAATAAGAAGGAAATTTTAAAAGATCTCATTTTTTTCTTTTTAATATTATCATCCATACTTCAGAGCTCGGGAAAGAGTATTATATATGTGTGTGTGTGTGTGTGTGTGTGTGTGTGTGTGTGTGTGTGTGTGTGTGTGTGTGTGTGTGTGTGTGTGTGTGTGTGTGTGTGTGTGTGTGTGTGTGTGTGTGTGTGTGTGTGTGTGTGTGTGTGTGTGTGTGTGTGTGTGTGTGTGTGCCAAATTCTGAGATTGGCGATTTTTTGGCAGATTTTCTTTTGTATCTAGCAATGTTGTTTTTGTTACGTCATACATATGGAGACCTATAAGAATTATGCAGAAAATTCTATTTTGGTAACCCTAATATTTATGTCATCACACAAGTCACCATACGACATCTTGGCAACATTTCATCATCGCCAAAAAAACTCAGAATTTTGAATCGGGGATTATACGGTGCCTATGCCATATATAAATATATATATATATATATATATATATATATATATATAGATAGATAGATAGATAGATAGATAGATAGATAGATAGATAGATAGATAGATAGATAGATAGATAGATAGATAGATAGATAGATAGATAGATATAGATACATTTATATATGCACATATATGTGGGTGTGTGGGGGTCCATTTTTATCAACATTTCCTTATTTTATTTTTTAAATAATGATATTTACTGTTTTTTCGATGAAAAAATAATTATTATTTAGCAAAAATTAAATAGTATAATATTAATTTAAGGGTTCGGTGTAGAATCAGGTACCACTTGGTTTGGAGATATATTTCGGTGATAAACTTTAAATTCTGGTAATCATGGTAACCCTATATTTGTATAGCTTTCGTGTAACATCATTTTGTTCGTCACATCTTGATATTAAAAATATCACACAACAATCTAGAGGTACCCGCTTGTAAAACTGTTACCTAATTTAAAAAAGTATTGTTTTTGCCTTCTTCACACACACAAGTCCCTTTTTTTTTTGACAAGCCACCGCACAGAAATGTATTGGAGCGCAAGTGAAAAGCGTCTCGTCTTCAATATTTAAGAATATAGTAACTAACGAGTGTTCCAAAGCCTTATATATTTCATTCAATTTAGTTTTAGTTAATTTGTACATGAAACTTTATTTCATCAATCAATACACAAAACATCGCTTTGAAAAGATGTTAATTATATAATTATGTAACTGTTAATTAATCATTGTAACTGTTCATTAACTTTAGCTGTTAATTATTCATTTTTATGTGTTAAACTATAGAATTTTCTGTTTTCACTTTTAATCTGATACTTCAAATGTAATTTATTTTTATTTCTTTAAATTTTTGTTTTTGTAAACCTTTACAAAAATATCTAATAGAGTTCTTCTGTTTTCATTGCATTAAGTTAATATTTGTTTTTTCAGCTTATAACAAGATTGTTACTTAAAATATGTTTTGTAATACATACTATATGCTTCTTAAACTGTGAAATTTCATGTTTGCACGAACTGAAACTTCAAATAAAATGATTTTTTTTTTTAAAAAAAAGAAAACTTTTATTCTTAGTTTATTTTAATATGCTGTATACAAAAAAATTTTACTTCTGTTTCTTTCTAAATTGGAAAGTATAATATTATAAATCATTAGAGAACTAAAAATATTATTTCTACTTGAAAAACTATGGACTATCATTAGAATATCTAATTCACTTCTTGTAACTAGTAATCTATCATCATTTTAAAATACCAAAAGATAATGCCAAAATAATACATCAATATTCGATTTCAATTTGTAACTTCTATAGTATACGTATTTGACGTTGCATACAGAACAATTTAATTGATTGTTGTAAGTTACTGTAGTTGATAAACAGTGACAACATGTTGAAGGTGCATAGCCTGTTGTACCTGTTAATAAGTGTTAATATTGTGAAGACCAGTGGTTTACACCCACCAGTTATGAGATGCCTGTTCATAAAGACACTGTTCACCCAGTTAATAGGCTCAAAAATACTCGAATTATCAATTTGCGGAACACCCTCTTATACCAGCATCCTATCATTCACCCAGCTGAAGAACTACATTGCTACACTGATGAATCCAAGCATGACGCTGCAGTGGGAGCGGCCTTTGTGTTTCTCCAGGGAGACAAAGAGGCACACTCAACACAGTTAAAATTGCGAACAGTCAACTCGATCTTTCAGGCTGAAGCACTGGCCTTATTATCAGCCTTAAACCATGCACTGGATGCCTCTCATTCACCAGCCACTATTTTGACGGACAGCTTGTCTGTTTTAATGGCATTCCTCAACACAATTCACACATCCCCTCTTATCAATGCCATACAAGGCAAACTCAACCAACAATCATCGATTCAAATCCGTCTCTCCTGGGTAAAAGCACATGCTGGAAATGTGGAAAACGAGCTGGCAGATCAAAGAGCAAAGGAAGCAGCAGTGACTGAGAATATCACACAAATTGACCTACCACTTCCACGGACCCATCTTCTGTAGATCCTTAAGCAAAGGCTCAAACAGCAATGGCAAAACAGCTGGGACGTTTCTCCGAACTAGGCGCTTCACACATAGTATTATAACCTATGTTACAACGGACAGGCTCATCTCCTATACACTGATCATCTTTCTTTTGACAAACCATGCACCCTTCCCAGTGTACTTCCACCGATTCGGTAAAGCCTCTACCACACATTGTAGTTGCGCGAATGGCAGTGAAGGCAATGCTTTGTATTACGTGCAACACTGCAGCTATACGGAGGGCTTCCACCTAATTCCCCATTCCTCACAATCAGACGTCGCATTTATCAAGTTTATCATTGGTGACAAATTTAGAGCCAAAAGAGGGATGTAAATTATGTTCATGCTGATGACAAAAGACCTGGACTTCTGCGCCACGCCAGTGCAAACCGCATCGCAAACACAAAGTGACTCTGAGCTTAACCTCTCAGATGTTAATTAAAGCTAAGACAAATGCAGCATCTTAATTTTGTAAAATTTTGTAAATTTTTGCTTTAATTTTTCATATTGTCTATCGCACATATTACTGTATTTAGCCTAGAATTTTCTTTTTCAAGTTTTATTCTCTTAAGTAAGAATCATTATATCTTTTCTAAACTGTGTGTTTCTCAAATTAACAAAACTTGTTATGTCAATCCTGTACTTTTTGTGCTTCTATGAATGATTCACTATATCTGATATATATAATTATTCCTTCACCTACTCAATCTTTTGTATTTAATGTTTACCATTGCCGATTTTCTTTTTCATAAAATTACTGTATCTTATTCCTGTAATCTGTGATCAAATATTTTTTAAGAATTTCACTTTAATGCAAATTTGTAATCCCAAATTTATAGCTAAAATAGATGCTGTGGTTAATAGTAATCTCTCTCTCTCACACACACACACAAACACCTTTTAAACTTACTTAATCTCTTCTGCTTAGCTTTACATTTCTTATGTCTTCATTTATAATTTACAATTTTTCCTATCCTCTGATGTACTCAAATGTAATTTGTTCAAATGAACGCTTTTCTTTGAAATGTGATGCAACCTTAAGCTTGCCACACACGATAGGATTTTTCCGTGGAAAACTGGTATTTTGAACAAGTTGTACCGTGTGTGGGGAAGTTGGACAGGCTCAAGAAAAGGCAAAAGGTCGACTGCATATTACAACATACAATCAAACTTGTTGTAATAAGTACTAAAAAAATTAAAAAGCATTATTTAAAAAAAAACACATACCTGTACTATATTTTTCTTATTTTTTAAATTTCATAATTTTTTTATTTTTTCTTAACTATTAATTTATTTTATTTTATTTTTATTTAATTTTTTGTTATAGTCAAAATTTAAAAAATAATTTATTAAGTCTCTTAGTAGTTTTCAGGATAATTGTACACTAGTTCAGCTTATTTATAAAATGGCATAAATATTGCATTTTTTAATTCATGTAGCTCTTTGGAAAATAATGGCTAGACTAATCTGTCAACATAATCTTAAATCATACATATTTTGATCACTTCTATAATTTATATAATCAATTAAAAATAAAGATATGCTTTAACATTTTTGGGTCTTAGTATGTAGAAATTGCATTTAAATGGCAAATTTCATCACAAACTTTTGTTTAGGGCTTTTATCGGAAAGCATTCGTAGCTCCTAAATGTTACAGCAAAAACTTGGTAAATGACCGAAATGGAATCATATTAAAGCATACTCTGGATTTTCACCGAGTCTCTTTGTAAAAGCTAGGTTTTATCGGTAAATAGAAAATTTACCAAACACTGAAATTTTACAGTAAAATACTATGCATGTGCATTCCTTCATACATATACCTGTGCACAATTCTCCTGACACATAATATGAAAACAGTGAAAATTACTACATAATATAAAGTTTTCCCGTTTGTGGTGGCTGCAAGTAGCGAACGGAAACTCAGACAAGTTGCCACTGAAGCACTGAACATCTTTCGGGAATGGACAAACAAGCACGATTTGAATATCTCTGCTGAAAAATCGACCTACTTGCTTCTTACCAGATTGCAATGCGGCCCAAAAATTTACTGGAATAATACCAAGATCAAAAGATCTAAATTTATCAAACTGTTGGGCATCACCATCGACGAGAAATTTAACTGGTCGAAGCATATTATACTCCAAGGAACCAAAGCTTCAAGAATCCACCAAAAACTACTAAGATTGGCAGGAAACACCTGGGGATTCACACGAAGACAAAGGATAACTCTTTACAAAACCATAGCTGAGCGGATCATTTCCCATGGAGCCCTGATCTGGGGAAGAGAACTCAGAGTTAATAATCAACTACTCCTAGACAAGATCCAAAGGCAGTTTCTCCTAAATATCACAAGAGCCTTCAATACCACCGCAACCTCCGCTCTCCAAGTAATTGCAGACATTCCACCACTCCACCTAACTATCAGAAAGGAAGCCCAATTCAAGCATACTCTAAAATTCACCAACATCAACATCATTGAGGACAGAATGGCTCAAATCACAATTCACCCAGGTGTTTTCACTGTTGATTGCAAAATAAATCCGAACAAAAACACCCAGCCAACCACTAACAATGGAACATGTCAAATCTTTACGGATGGTTCAAAAATGGATGATAGAGTGGGAGCAGCATTTGTTGTCATTCATAATGATACCATCACACACACGGAAAACTGAATGATCAAAACAATGTTTTTCAGGCTGAACTTCTTGCAATTCTGTAAGCCACCAAATGTGCACAAACTCAAAACAACGACGGCATCATCTGGGCTGATGGCCATTGGCAACCCGGGAACCACAAGTCCGACAGCTAGGAGCATTCAGGAAGAACTTAATCCCTTGCCAAATGTTAAACTAAATTGTGTTAAAGCTCATGTTGGCATCATAGGAAATGAGCTTGCTGATGGTCTGGCCAAAGAAGCTACTTTTATTGAGATCCCAAGTAACCCACTCCCAGCTCCACGCTCACACTTTAGAAGGCTCGCATCTCTCGAAGTCATGCAAAACTGGCAAATGCTATGGAACGAAGCATCAACAGGACGTCTTGTGCATGATATTCTACCGAAAGTGGACCTTAAACACCAATGCTGGCCACGCCAAGTCACACTGTTTGTCAACGGACATGGTCCCTTCCCAACGTACCTACACAGGTTTGGGATCCTTTCCAGTGACTACTGCGCTTGCGGAGGAATAGGGAGCCCATTCCACTATACTACTGCTTGCCCGATCACCAGCTCGTGGCACTTCACCACGCCAATCACCCACCTTATCAAAGATTGGACTAAAAACATCACCACTAATCCCTATGCCAGAACTAAGTTGATTGCACTAATCAACTTCCTTCTCAACCACAGAGAACTGATCACTTCAGATGATTACGAAACCGACGAGCGTATCCACAATGTTCTAGATCTTCTTGACCAAGATGAGTAAGGAACTATGGTGTTTTACCAAGACAAACTGTGTTCTACCTCACTAATTAGACTTTCTTTTTGTAGGATAAAACTTGTGTTTTATAATTTTCCTCTGCAATAGCAGAAATCTAACTTGGTCTTCTTGATGTAGATCTACCCTTGGTTTTCTTCTTTAAATTTTCGTAAATATTTCTCATCTCTTTGAACCTTTTAATCGAATCACTCTACTTTTATAATGTTTTGTATTTAACCAAGTATTTTTACTCTTGTTAACTTATAATGTGTTGGAAGTAATGGTTAAGTACTAGTTTACCAAATCTATTTCCCACATCCAGTTGTTTCCTTATTTTGTCTGAATGTTAATGCACCTGAACTGTGTGGAAACTGAATTACTCTAGTGAAATTATCAACTCCACATCCTGGTGCATTTTCCTCGTGTTTTTTATTTGTTTTCTAATTTGCTTTCTATGTAACTAGCTTATGTATCACGTTGGTTGTGATGAACTTCATTTGTTTTGATCCTTTAGTATCAATACAATTGTAACAAATTGTTACTGACATTTGTGTCCACCTTTGTATAACCTGTTCTATGTTTAACAAACCTATCCTTAGGCAGCAGCTAGCAGGAGCTGCGTTATGCCCTACAACAGCTTTGAGCCGTTGCGTTGGGGGCTCGGGTTCACAGACAGGGGTCGAGCTCCTCAGGTGGTCTATGACTCTTCTCCTTCCAGCAACTCCCATCTAACTGGTAAAACCCTCCTTGGGTTAGGTACAGGGGTGTTTGTTTGGTGTTAACATAATATAAAGCAGTGAAAAACCACGTAAATGTTCCATTTTTAGCAAAGTAGTCAAATAAAAACATTGAAATTTATGCAAAACAATGAATAAAAAAAACTACCATAAAAATATAATTAAAACTAAATATATGAAAATAAGTTAATGATAAAATATAAGTTATCGATTTCACATAACTTTGCTATTTATAAAAAGTGTGTGTGTGCGAAAGAAAGAGAGAGAGACAGAGATCCAATTCAATCTACTTAGAAATTTATCTTTTCTTCATTTTGTTAAGATTGTTAAGATGTATGATGTTATTTAATATTCGAGCGAATTCTTTTTATTTAGTTCTATAGTAATATAAACAAAAATAATTAATTAATTATTATTAATTAATATTAATAATAAAATAATAATTAATAATAAAAAATATAATAATAAAATATATAATTATTTGACTAATAAATCAATACCTAAAGTATCGCTGAAATAGTGTTTAGGAAATTAACATCTTGGCACTATTTTCTAAGCCTTTTTCACTACAATCAGACCCAAAAGAGTCCAACTGCAAGAATAGTCCTTACGGATTTAATTTAAAGAATTCCCAGAGAGAAGCAATTATTCAAGAACTCTGGGAATAATTTCAAGTGACAGAGACCCGTGCAGTGTGTCCCGGGAATGGATGGGTCAATGTGTCCCTGGAATAGATGGGTGGGATCCATAATGAATTCCGAATTAAGTGCCCATTGGGGAGAAATGGGGATGATGCTGCTGCATTAATCCCCCCAGCTCTGATTGGAATTGCAGAAAGCATTGCTTAGCAATTACTCTCTCTCTCTCTCGTCATTATTTCAGCTGAAGTAAGGGCTTTTCGAATCCTGATTGAAATCCGTAACCACCTAAAACCTTTAATATCTTGTAATGAAATTGAATGATTGAATCAGTTTTACTCTGGACACGCAATTAGTGTTTAGGCTAAAAGCAACCCCAAGATTCCGCGCTTGTTTGGAGGGAATTCGAATCATGAAAAGCCATCGTCAACTGGAAATTTTTTTTTCTTTTTTTTTTTTCTAAAACGTCAAGAAGATTTTTAAGAAGAGTTTTCTCCTTTTTTTTAAAAAAATTTTTTTATAGAAGTAATTGTAATTATTCAAAAATTTTATTCATCCTAATTTTTAACTAAATCCAAGTAAAATTACCTTGTAGAATACTTTGTATTTTTTTTCTGGTATTCACAAGTTTTAACTTAAAATAGTAGAGAGACTTTACTGATTATACAGAATAAAAAGGTGGCACGTGTGGTTAAAGTAATGGTTTTAAAAAAAAAATTCCTAATTATTAAGGAAACGCAATATTTTTTATTAGTAGTAGTACGTTATATCTAATCCAATTTTGGAGCTTTCCAAAAACTTTGATTTCAATGGGTTTAACCTCGAAAGTGTTCAAAATATATCCGTGTTTGTGGGAATTAGGGCACTAAAATAAATCTTATTTGTTAATTTCATCATTTTAAATCGAGGAAATAATATGCAAATTTTAATATCTGCATCATAATTATCACATTTATGTATTTCATGCATCACTTTTCTGAAAATTTTAGCTGTTGAAAACTAGTTGTAACAATTATTTTCAAATATATATACATATATATATATATATATATATATATATATATATATATATATATATATATATATATATATATATATATATATATATATATATATATATATGTGTATATATATGTGTATGTATGTGTATATGTATATGTATATATGTATATATATGTATATATGTGTGCGCGTACTTATTTCAGCAGTTAAAAAAAGAAAATTTGATTTGAAAGTCCATTATTAGCATGAAAAATTAAAAATTATAAAAATAACATGTAAAATTGTTTTAATTTTCTTTCATAAACTTACCATACTGCAATCAAATTTTCCAACAATCAACAAAAATCTGTAATTACGCTTTTTCTAAATGGTATGAAATGTTTGTCACTTCTTTTGTTTTTTTTGTTTTGTTTTGTTTGTCGCTCAACGGTCATTTTTTGCACACGAGGGCTAATTAGACCGGGACTTACGGTTTAAAGTGGAATCCGAACCACTACAAACATCCATGCCCAAGGTGGGATTCGAACCCACGAACTGTTGAACCGAAGGCAAGAGCGCTAACCATTCGGCTGCCAGCTCGGCGTTTGTCACTTCGTCTTTATTAAATATAAAATGATATGACAATTGATTTGATTGGATTTTAAAAATTATTAAAAACAAATAAACAATGATTGTGTCAAAATGTTGTTTTCCTCTTTTAGACAAAATTAGATTGTTTTCTAAGAAAAAAATGAACAATAGATACAGCAAAAGAAAATTTTCTAAAAATGTGCAAATTTTGTGGAGGGAAAGCGACTAGAAATTTCTAATCAATTTCTAATTTAATGATAAGTTATGGGCCTTAAATTTCTCTATTATATGACTGTCATTGATAGAAAAAGGCACTTTTGGTAAAATTTTTTCATGTGAAAAATAAATTAGTTTGAAAATCATGATTGAAGTTTAAGTAAGCAGATAAAATGATGTCTAACAAAGATTATGCATCAGTTGCAAGATACAAAAACATAGAAAATCGTTTTCATTGGCATAAATTATCCGAGACATCTTGCGGGAAAGTTTCGAAAGAAAAAGGTTTGTCACGTGTCATATTTCAAATGAACTAAAGTCTTGAAATATTTCATATACTAACCGTAACATTTACAGGAATATAAAAAAAATTATATGGAAGGCATTGCAAAACATACACAATCAAGGATATACACAATAAGTTTTAAAGATCTGTTTAGAAAGGTATGTTCATTTCGTATGTTCAAGCATATATGCAAGCAAAAATTGTTGTTAATACGAAGAATTTGTACTTTGTAGGTTTACGTTACAGAAGATCTTGGCTACCATTTCTTCGAAAATACTGCACAAACGATGACTGGAAGACAGGAACTATTACGGGTAAGCGATTTTCAATGTATGTTATAGGATTATCCTAATTATCTCGGTCTGCTAGTTATTAGTCTGTAATAGAATTATCTTTTATAAGATACGTCTCGTAAGATTACGCACAATTCTTGAAGTTATAATTCCTGCAAGACAAAGCTTTTCCCAATAACGAAATGTGTTTGAAGTAGTATTTCACCAAAAACAAATAAACAGTTTTTCGCCAAAAACAAATAAACGCTAGACCTAAATATTGGCTCTAGCTAATGTTTCCTTATGAGAGAGTTACCAAAAATTTTGAGTATATATTCTATATCTGTCCTCGTGGTCTGTGTTCAAAGATGATTTCAACATAATTCTCCAAATACACATATAGCTTTTAAACCCTTGTAAATGATTCTCTCAAATTGCAAAATATTTATAATCAGGCCCAAAAATGAATAATTGTTATTTTCCATTTTCGAGTTCTGACTTAAACGCGATCTAAATCATAAATAACCAACTTAATCTTTGAGAATATAGTGCCTCTAAACCTTATTTTATTACATTGATACAGTCGTGAATCCACACATGTAGCCATCTTCTTCTTCTTCTTAGAGTTGGGTTTGTATGTCATTGGGCACCTCTGCTTTTATCAGCATTTTGTACTGTTAACTCCAAACCCAATGTTTCCTAGTTCCAGTTGCTCGGGTCACCCACTTTATTAATAAAGTCCGAGTCCTTTAATGGAGTCTAGGTGTAACTCTCTAGTATGGATGATGCCTAAAGAAGTTAATCTAGTGAGGGCAAGGGCCTCGCGCATTCGTAAATGATATGCTTGGCCGTTTCCTCTTGCATGACATTTCCTGCAGATAGGGTCTTGCTGAAACAGTCCCATTTTATGGAGGTGTTTTCTGAAATAGTAGTGCCCAGTTATGAAGCCTACGATTAAACGTATCTTCTGCCTAGAGCATCTTAGAATTTCAGAGGCAATCCTCGCTGATGATCCACAGATGATTCTGGTCGGAGAGTCAGTCATGCTAGCGATAGCTTCCTGACTTTCACCAGAAGAATATGGTTTGGAGGTCACTTCTACCTCCTGTAGAGGAATTCATTGCTGCCCCTTCACTAGATTGCCTCTGAGTTCCCTTGTCTTTTTCAGCAAGGTCTACTTCAGAGGCTTCACCTGCAAATGCAGAAAGGTTTGTTATTTCTTGTGTCTTTTCAGCCACAAGATAACAATTAATAAGCTCAGGTAATATAACAGTCCACCCAGCATTCCCTGAGTTACTGGGCAAGGCAAAAAAGCTCTAGAAGTTCGCCAGGCAACTAGAGGCTCCGTTAAGACACCATTACCTCGGTGCCAAACAGCCCTAGGCACGGGTCGCATAACAGCAGGGTTTACGGGAGCTGGTTCGCAGCCTCTGATTCTATATTCAAGGCTATCCTGTCATTCCTACAGGACGTTCGGTGATCCACCACCTGCCGATGTGCCTGGTAGCTGCTCAGACCCCAAGCACATGTAGCCATACTTTTTAAGTATTAAATGTTTCTTTTTAAGTATTAAATGTTTTAAGTAAATAAATGTTTTTAACGCAACAATGCTGCTCATTCTATTCCATATTTTCTTCATGGAATTTTTATCAGATTTCGACATTTCTCATCTCAGTCGCCTATTTTACATCAACACACATTTAATAATTCATTGGTCTGTAATTGCAGAGACAAGTGCTCATGTCAGCCTTATTCTGTACTAAATAACTCGAATTAATCTAACTATTTCGTTTCAAATTTATGATCATCTGCATATAATTAACATTAATATTTTAGATAATTCTTATTCTAAATTTCCTTAATTCAGATAGGTAAGGCAAAGATGTAAATACTACTTTGGAAAAATATGAAATACATAAAAAAACTTTGCTTAAAACTTATCTTGATATCAATTTTTGTTTAAAAAAAATGACAGAAACAATCAGAAAATGCTATTAAGTAGCCTTCGAAACTATAGCTTATATATTTAAAAAAACTCGTGAATTATAATTTATGAGGCATATTATTTAAAATGTTTCAATTATATCTGATGTTGATTTAGTCTTTGATTGCTTTCTTCAAGACCAAAACTTTGTTTGGTATAGTAAAATTATACACAATTATAAAGAAATATGTTGAAAAAAACTTTAATCTTTGACTTTTATCTATAAAAATTATAAATCTATATAGATCTGTTTTGGATTTTATTATTTATGAATAAATGAATTAGCACAACAACGTCCGACGATTTGTTTTGAATTTTCTTGTTTTGGACTTTTTGTTGCTCACGATCTGATTTATCTGGCTTAGCATATTGGCTAATTCGATGGGGTAAGCAATAACAACAGATCTCCTCTCATTATAATCTTACTAAGTGGAAATATTATGTCTTTTTAGAAAAAGAAAAGGTGAAAATACAATGCAATTTGATTTTCTTTGAAAACGAAGACCATATTTGCATAAAATTTCTATAAGCTATAAGTAGGGGCCGTGGTAGCCTTGTGGCTAGGGTATCGGCCTTCCATCCGGAAGGGTGGGGTTCGATTCCCAATACCACCAAAGACCCACCGAGTACATGCGATATACGTGCTCGTTAAATCTGTACAATCGAAAGTCCTGTGGTCGGTCCTTGAGCAGTTACCATAGGTGCAATGGTCTGGAGAAATTTACTCCTCCTTCAGATCAATGCCAAAAATGAGGAAGTAGATCCTCTGGTGCTGCCATCTATCGGAGGATTTGAAGAGCAAATGTCGTACTTTCACCTTCGTGGTGCTTTGATTAAACAAAAGACGCTCCTAATTGACTTAAATTCGCATAGCCAAGGCATAGCGAGCTTGTTCAAGTGTCATTAGTAACAACAACATAAGCTATAAGTAATGAAGTTTTAAGTGTGATTGGCAGTTTGTTTTATGACTTTATATACTCAGAATATGAATAATTTCAGCATTTAAATTGTTACCTGTTACAATCAGTAATATTTGTACTCTTGAATATAATCATATGGTAAATTTCATTTATATTCCAAAATATATTGTTCATTTAGTTGCAATTGATTATAGCAAAAACGTTTTGAAAATTTACTATACCATAAATTTATTAAATTATTCAGATTTAATTAACGACACAGAAGTGATATCACAGCAGGGGAAAAATATTGAACTGCTTCCTTTCTTAACAGTGACGCAGTAAAAAAAAAAAAAACTCTAGAACTAACTAATCAAATTTACAGCGTTCTTGAGTTTGAAAATTACGTGATTGGAGCAGTAAATTTTTCCACACACAGTTAATACTTTCCAAAAATTAACCTAATTAAATCTTGAGCAACAGTTTTGCTAATGTTATAAGTGCTGTGTTAAAACAATCAACTTCTAAGCGATCATATTTACAAACATTTTTTGACACATTTTCTACACAAATAAAAAAAAACCTTTCTAAAATTTAGAATAAATTCTCAAAAACTTTTTTTCTATTAAATTTATCTAATATTAGTCGAAAGTATGATTATCTTCAAATGAAAAGAAATAATTAATTCCGAGACTTGGTATTAAAAAATTTTTTAAATCTAAGAAAAAGATGTTTTTTTTAAAAAAAAATTATTCTACATAAAATGTATAAAAATGCGTTTAAGTAAATCAACATTTTTTTCCTACAATATGACAAAAAAAAAATTCAGAATTCTTGTTGAATTAAATCTTTGTTGCAAAAGGTAACGGTAGAGCGCGACAACTAAACCAAATCAGAATTAATACTAGATTTTGACCAAATATATTTGGTCATTTTTGACTATATTTGGACTATATTTGGTCAAAATCGAGTATTAATTCCATGCCAAAAGTATGATGAATATCATTTGGCTTAGTATTGTCGTGGTAGAAAAATAATAAATTTAATATTTAAAATGTGTTTGGCTTTATTAAAATTGGCTTAAGGACAGTATTAATGCAGCAAAAGAAGGTTATCTTGTGCCTTTTCAAAAATTAAGTTTGTCATATTTGATCAAAGTCACGTATTCTCTGTATTCGAAAAGGGAAAATAACTACAATTATATGATGCGTTCAGTTCATAATATTCTAATATATCATTCGCAATGCATTGAAATATGTTTTATATGTATTTTCTAAGTAACACTAAGAAACATTTTACATTACATACCCAATGACACCATGTTATGCTCATGTTTTCAGTTCGTAGTCGTGTTGAAAACTACATTAAATACTAATGTGCAATTAATTTTTTCACAATACATTAATATATTGTTTAGTATTTATAGCTTATTTTTATCACAAATAAACATGCATCGCAAAATATTATTATCCAACACCATGTTTTTATTTTTATTATTTTTATTTTGTTTGAACAACAGAAAAATTAATTTCTGCCTAACTTTTTAATTTTCAACACAGCCAAAAATATTCATCGAAACAAGTTTACATTTCACAAATTTATTGATTTATTAATGATTGCAAATATAGTGCGTGTGTGTATGTGTGTGCGTGTGTGTGTATGTATGTGTGCGTGTGTGTGTATGTATGTGTGCGTGTGTGTATGTGTGTGCGTGTGTGTGTATGTATGTGTGCGTGTGTGTATGTGTGTGTGCGTGTGTGTATGTGTGTGTGCGTGTATCTGTGTGTGCGTGTGTGTGTGTGTGTGTGCGTGTGTGTATGAGTGTGTGTGTGTATGAGTGTGTGTGTGCGTGTGTGTATGAGTGTGCGGATGTATGTGTGTGTGCGCGCGTGTGACACACAAAAAGTTTGTTATCTAGATTTTATACCATGGATAATGGCGAAAACATTTTAAAATTTTAATTAAGATAAAAAAAATTAAGAATAAATATTTTACCTCAAGAGGAATATTTTGTCACAATAATATAAAAAAATTTATTGTGTGAGCATACTATTAAAAGAAATAATCTGAAAATTACTAAATACATTATATTTGCTATATTCGCGGCTACTCTGTCTTACTTCTTAAGTTGATTAAGTAAATTTTTTCAAATGATAACTTTTTCTTATTAAATCAGCATCACAAGATAATATAATAAAAAAATGGTTCAGAAAAATTTTTTTTAATCTTTCAATACTTATTGATTTACAAAAATGAGAAAATTTTTTATAAAGAAAAATTTACTAAAACAAGGAAGTGGAAAAAAAATTTCAAAACTGTAAAATTTAAAAAATCTATCATTCATTCTCTTATTAACTCTCACTTTTTTTATTTTAATTTGGTTAAGTTTTCTATTAAACTTAAATCAGTTATAAAACTCATTTTTAGAAGAATTTTATCTAAAATTTAAAATTTTTATTTATTAAATGTAAAAGAAGACGGGCAAAGTTGTCATTTTTAAAATTAGTTCCATCTATAATTGTTTATATTTGTATTGTAAGTCACCCAAAAAAGTGTAATATTTTAAAAGTCAAATGTACGAATCCCAAAATATGACTTATTTTTCATATTGCTGAAAAGTCTTACAAGTTGTTAATTAGAAATTTAAAGTTAATTCTATACACTGTGTGTAAACAATATTATGCATATAAAACATTCATGTACACAAAAAAATTAATTTGTTTTGCAATTTAAAAATGTTATTTATTTGCTATGCGAGCTTAAAAACAATCAAAAAATATTAACAATATGGTAAGCAAATTGTAACATTAATTAGGAAAATAATTTTTATCGTGTGATTTGAGGAATTACGTTTTGCCATTGAAAAGAGGGGGGGAAAATCATGGATATCAAGACATCGCAACGCTAGTTTTTTTAAATAATGTGCTGCCATCTAGTTGACAAAAAACAAACAAAGAAGTTTTTTAAATGGTTTTTGCAATTACCTCTGTCTTAAAAAATTTTTAAATTTAAAACATCAGTATTTGTGAAAATGTCTCATAATAATTAATTAAATACATTCAGAGGTTCTTAAAGCTTTTCTAAAATTCTAGAACTTGACACAACCTTTGAAATAAATAATGAAAATGTCATAGGTTTTTTAGAAACTGTTTCAATTATGTCATGGCTATTTAAACTGCTTTTAGTACTTACATATATTTTAAGTATTTTATATCTGATTTCGTCATCAGAAAGCATTCTCTAGTAGTTTTCACACTAATGTAACATTTACGATTAATCACTTCAAACTGGTTAGAGAAAATCTTCGATTAAACAGGCCTTTGATATCTAGTGATGGTCTCTGAGTACTAAATCAAGCATTTCAACTAACAAAAAGCTTCATGTAATCGGAATAGCTGCATGCAGAGAATGACGATGCTCATACGAAGATATAGTGCTCATACACAATATACACAGATTACTATATATGTTTGTGATTATCTCACATTGATTCTCAGATTCAGATTGTGATTAGAAACGAGTTTCTAATCACCAGGTAACTGAAAGATACATAGGATCAATATTAAATTTTTAATAACGTCATATAAAATTTAAGAAATTATAATTTCTTAATTGACCCTTCTTATTATAATATTTCTTAAAAGAAATAAATTTAAACTAGATTATTTATGTAAGAAATTCTTTTGCAATCACTATTAGATCTTAAAATAAATATTGTGATGGTTTTTATTGATAAATTTTTTTGACTATATTTAAAGAAAAATATATGATTTAATCAGTTACATGGTTAAAATACATTAATTGCATTTTAAATTGGTTTTTATTAATTATTTTTCATAAAATCGGACTAAATTTTTAATTATGAATTTAAAAAATATATAAATTTAGCTGCTCTTTTATTGAGAAATAAATCATGGAAGTGCTGCAAATGCATAATGTTCCAATAAAGAATTTATTTCACATAATACAAATTTATTATTTTTTAAGAAGTTCTTTAAGTTATCTTTGGGGGTGTATGTGTTTATTATTGCATATGAAAAGTAAGTATACTGTTTGGCAATCTAAAAATTTCACAGTGAATTCTTTTAGAGTTGTCATGCATCTGTAAATTATTATAATTTTCAAAATCATTTTTCTTTTCAATATTTTGTGAAATTTTTAATTTTCACAAATATTTTCAATATTTAATTTTATTTAAAGGAACAGAAGTTATTGAAACTGAGATAATACAAAATATTTTTTTTATTATCTTACATTAAATAAAAAATAAGAATTATCTTCAAAATCAGTAGCTTTAAAATTTAAGAATGCTATAAAGAAATTAATTCTGAATTCTCTGCTCCATACATTTTGTTTTTATGTTAAAGGCTGATGCAATAGTAAAAAATATTTTTTTAGAAATTACTCTGCCACTTTTTTATCTTCAGGAAATTATTATATATATTAACAAAAGTCCCTCTTTAATTCATACAGAATTTAATTTTGATGTATTTCTGTTGTTTAAAATTTTGATAAAAAAAATTTCCAAGATTTTATTTTTAATAATTTGAAAAGTTAAAAGTAACATTGAATTCATTTATTAATTCTTAAAGTTAAAACACATTGTGTTGACACTTTTAATATTAGAGGAGTTATATATTACATAACATTGTTTCTAATGTTTTTTTTTTCTTTTGAAATTAAGTATTTAGTCAATAAAACAATAAATGAACCCACAAAAAATGTTTGCAGCTGATATAAAATATTTCAAAATATTGTTTCAGTTGATAACTTCTAAAGTTATGGGGAAAATACTAACATTAATTATGAAAATTTCATTAGAAATGCATTTTAGCTTTTAATAATTTTGGAACTTTTCTATTTATTAAAAAATAACTAAAATATCTAAAGCATATCTAATAAGATTCGATCTGGGGATATCTCTTGGATTTCGTATTTTATTTATATAGATACCTCATGGATATCAGAACATCCCATAGATAATTTTTGGATATCTAGGAAACATCCAAAGGATATCTTAAATATCTAAAAGATATCCATCAGATGTCACAATATCCAAATATCCACAGGATATCCATTTGCTGTGACATTTTGGATAACTGGTGGACATAATGAAGATATTCGGATATCTTGTGGATATCTAAGAGAGAAAGTCATGTCCAAATAAATGCATGAGAGATATCTCTTGGATATCGTGTCGATTTTCGGGTTTGGGAAAATTTTAAAAAAATTACAGCCCTTGAAAATAGTATTCATTGAATCAAAACTGTTTGATTTTAATGTTCATTATTATTATATTAATAATTTATCGTTATTTAAACAAGAACTTCATAATCTTTACTAATTTTTTAAGATTTTTTCACAATTTTAAAAATTAATATGATGAATATTAATATCCGAAATAACTAGAAATCGGTTACTATTTTTTACTTTAAGCTGTATTTGGGAAAAATATTTTTAAGATGCCCCCTGGCGAAAATTGGAGAATTTTTTTTCTTTTTTTGAAAAAATTAAATAAAGACTAAAACATTATGCAATGATATATATATATATATATATATATATATATATATATATATATATATATATATATATATATATATATATATATATATATATATATTATATATGAAGTTAACAAAAGGACAATAATTTTACAGACAAAAATGTTTATTACCAACAGGGTGCCAAATCGGCGAAAAATCAAAGCTTATAAATATAGGTCCCTCCCATATTTACGTTTTATATTTGAACAATATTTCGAAATATCCAATGTATATATATATATATATATATATATATATATATATATATATATATATATATATATATATATACATATATATATATATATATATATATATATATATATATATATATATATATATATATATATATATATATATATGAGAAGCAAGAAATAAATTTGTGAGGAGAAAAATATATTTAAATGTGCCCCTTGACGAAAATTGCAGATTTATTTTCGCCAGATTCGTTTTCGTGCATTTTTGAAGAACCAAGATGGCGCTGAAATAGTATGAATCACAAGTAAAATTATTATACAAATTAGCGTAACAATATGGCCATAATTAACTGCATACAGTTACAACAAAAACCATAGTTTAATTGCTTTAATTTCTACAAAGAGAGTAAGTATAAAATAAAAGAATGTTAAGATTAAGCATGTGAAAAAAGAATAAAGCATCCAAAAATTATCATTAGATAAACGCAAGATTTTTCTTAAAATTTCTTTATAGCTATATAAACATGTCAGTCAGCCTTAATTAATAAACCACCTTAATTTAGTTTGCTTTATAATTTTCGAACTAACAAACTCAAATTTTCAGACATTTACGAGTTTAAACTGGCTGTTAATGTATCGTTTTTTAACAAAAATGGATTTATAATTTGCTTATTTACAGAAGGGGAGAATTCTATGTTTGTGCAAGATTTAAGGAAAGAGAAAAGGAACGTAAAAAAATCCAAATTCTTAGTGATATTAAAAGTGACGGCTTAAGTACGTATACGAGGGTCACTCTGAAATCTTTGAGATACAACTAGGTTTTTTAAAGTTATACTTACAAAATTTTAGGTGTGTTCAAAGTAGTCTCCTCCAGCATCAATGAACTTTTGTAGACGAATTTTCCATAGATTAAATGCCTCAAGCCATTCATTTCTTCGAATAGATGAAAAAAATGCATTTATAGCCACACCAATCTCTTCTTCTGAATAAAAACGACGTCGACGTCCACGTAAGTTCTTTTTTAGATTAAATAACCAAAAGTCGCACATAGCTAGATCAGGTGAATACGGCGGATGTTCGATCACTTTAATTTGTTTTTGTTTATGAAACTCAACTGTTAATCCGGCTGTATGTGAAGATGCATTGTCATGGTGAAGCATTAGTCCCCTAACATTCAGTTCTTGTAGAATTTCTGGAAGATATTTAGTGGTATACCAGTTTGCTGTTACTGTCTTCTGTCCTTCCAACTTGATGGCTTTGACCAATCCCGTACTTCTGAAGAAAACGGCATACATAACTTATTTCAGAGCGCGTTGTTTTTTCACCATTATCGGCGTGGGATCATCTTCAAAGACCCATACTTTGCTTTCTTGACGTGTTAGAAGTCAAAAAACGGTATGTACGTTTCATCACCGGTTACAATTTTAGAAATGATGCGGAGGCCACCATCATTCAGCATATTAAGAGTTTCTTTACTGATTCCGACACGCTCCTCTTTTTGATGCTCAGTTAAATTATGGGGAACCCAACGGCAAACTACTTTTTTCATATGTAATTCTTCATGAATGATTTTGTGTATGGCTGCGGATGCAATGTTAAGTTCCTTCTGTATCATTTGATAGGTAGAGCGATTATTATCCATTAACATTTTTCGTATGGCAGACACATTATCCGGGATTACTGCCGACGGCGGCCTTCCTGTGTGTTCTTCATCCTGAAGAAAATTGTTACCTCTTCTAAATTCTCTAAACCATCTGAATACAGTAGCACGAGCTGGAGATTCATCACCAAATGCTAATTGCAACCGTTGAACGCATTCTTCTTGATTTAATCCTGCTTTGAAATCGTAGAAAATCATAGCGCGAAAATGTTTTCCCGTCAACTCCATTTTCTCTTCTGTTTAAAATTTATTCCACGCTAAACAAGTTGAAGTAAGTCAGTAAAAAATCGTCTTCTGTGTTAAAATACTTTGTACTTTAAATTGCAATTCAATCACTTGTAAAATTAAACCGTTATTTTTATTTTGTAAATTCTCCTCTGCGCGGATCTCAAAAATTTCAGAGTATCTTTCGTATGATAAGGGAAGGTGTATAAAAAAGTACTGGAAAATTTTATTGGTATGAACAAGAAAAGCTTTGCCATATGCAACAAAGAAAGACATAGTTATTGCAAATTTTTAGCTTCAAAAGTATGCTTGTTTACATACAAAACTAATGTTATTTGGAAATATACTTGTACTAAAATATTTTTATCAAATGTATTAAAAACTTTCTTTTCTATTATTTATAGCAGCTTAAATCTAATGTTATAGGATTTTAGCTACAAGCAGGGAGTAAAAACAAATTAAAGAAATGGCAATTTTTGTTTTCAATCCCAAATCTATCACAATAAATCTATCACAATTAAATGCGTTGGATTTGAAATTATGATGGAATTCACAATTAATTGTGATTAAATCTATCACAATAATTATTTGTGATCCATTAATGGATTTCTTTTTATCATATACATAATTTTCACACAATTAACAGAACGCACAATTAAAATAATTTATAATTACTTTTTAATTTTTAAAAATTTATAAAATTAAGTTGTAGGACATAATAGATGTAACGGCAACTTTATTTTGTAAATTCATTTATTCATGATTTATTAATCATTTATTAAATTGTTAATTAAATGTTTTATGTAACGATGGAATCGATATTTTCGATAAATATTATCGAATAATCCTTACTCCTATTGTTTCAGATAATTATGCTTGCAGTGCTATATAATTGATTATTAATTAAATTCCAATTATATGATGCGGCATAAAAGCTGCAAAAGAATTTTAAATTTGTAATTTAAAAAAATATTTACGAATTTTATTCACTTGTAGGAATTATTACGTTATATTTCATTTATGGAAATATATGGACCACAATTTATCACAATATGAAAAAAATTTTATGCATACTAATTTTAACTATTTAACGAAGCATAAAAGTGAAAAGAGATAATCCAAAATCATTATTATAATGGCTAGAAATCGAGCGTTTGTTAACTTTTGCTTACATAGAGGAATAAAAATGATCAAAAATGTGGTTACACGAGAATTGGACTGTTTTTAAAGAAACTTCTTACAGTTAATAAATTTTCACGACCCTTATTGTTTTACTCTTATTTAAATAAAAAACATATTGAGAGAAAACAAAACAGTGTCTTAATATATAACTTCCATTTTACAGTATGAAAACAGTTGAAATTTTTCAAGGTTTTGTAAACCTGTTTTCATTAAGTTTGCTTCACAAACTCACGACGCTCCGAAAAATTTCATTATTTACACTGTTATCTCTTATTTAAGGTAAGCTTGTGCCAAATTCCTGAAATGTTTAATCACGACACTGAAATGCCCCCAGCGTCGCCAGTATTTAAGGGTTATACACTCTTGACAGATTATTAATACTTAAGAAAGTGTTTATTGGTGATGCTATATGATGAAACGGTTAATAATTAGGATTCTAAATAAGGGATAATAATAAATGAGCCAAGCTATAAGTTTATACATTTTATTTCTTATATTTTAATATTTATAAGTTACTTAAGTAAAAAGAATCACTTTGAGGAATAAAAATTTGAACAATATTTACGTGTACTTTTCATTGGGTATTACTTTAAGGTCTTTTAGGTTTCAATCTCAAAAATATTCACAAGCTAATCCAATATTGAGTTCACATGCCTTTTCAAACCTTCAGTTGTATTCGTTCATCGAATCACGATTATCAGTCCATATAAGATTTTTTTATTCAGTGCAAACAAAAATTAATTTACTTTTATTCACAAACTAACAGTCTAATATTATTGGGATTTGTCTCAGCTTTGATTTAACTTAGTTTATAACTAGAACTTTAGTATTTGGTCAATTTTACTTAAAATCTTCGAACAAGATTCTGATTTTTATACTTAAAGTCTCATTGGAGATGAAGCAAGGAATATATACTTTTTAACAAATGACAAAGTTGAAAAGGTAGATATAAAAGTATAATGAAACCTATGTTTAAATATTTGCTTTGGTTATATGTTGATACTCCTCCATTTTCTTTGTGAGAAACTTAAGCAGAATATATTCCGATACACAAATATTTTATTGAATAAATGAGATATGGGACTCTGATAATCAATATTCGCGGAAAAAAATGTATATGTTAATTTCAAGTTATTAGAGAAATGTTACCAGATACAACTAATTTCTATAGCATTTAATCCCAATGTGAAAACTGCTTTTCTTTTAAAACCACTGAGATTATGTATTGGAAAATCTAGGTAAATTTAAACAAAATATAATTTGATATTTAAGAATAATTAAGTTTATATCATAATTTAATAAACCGTTAGAAAATCTGAATTAAAATCCATCTTGTCTATGTTTTGACATAAATTTTGGCAAAACTTTTTCAAATAAATATAAATTCAATATTAAATGAAATGCTTACTATTTTAAGTACTAAAAAAGTTCTCTTTATTTAATGCCTTAAAACAAAAAATAACAAAATTTTATGATGTGTTGTGTCAGCTATGACTAATGAAAATAATTTTTCAATCTTGCTTAATAGTAAAAGCTGCTTTTATTACCAATAGAAATTGTATTACAATTTTTATAAAAAAAAAAAGAAAGGCAAACTTTTTACAGTATAATATCACATAATTTGTGACTTCACATTTGTAGAACGATCCAACATACTCACTAATTTGTACTGAAAAATTATACAAAACATGTAAGCACTTCAATAGATACAATAAATATGCTTATAACAGGATCAAAAACTCCAAATAACTTTGAAAGGCAATATCAAAATACAAGTACATAAAAAATTCCGTAAATATTCTAACAGTAAGAAAAAGTGAAAGAAATAACAGTTATTAGATATTTTTGCTTTGTTTTACTACAATTTTAATTTAAAAATTAAAATCTAATTTGAAACTTTGAATCAATAATAGAAACTGTTATATTAACATGAAAAACAAAATGTTTAATTTTTTTTTCTTACACAATTAGCAGAGCATAAGGATAAAAATAACATTCTTCTAGGTGAAAAAATTTAAACAAAAAATAATCCACAGCATAAACAATAAACAAGCTGGGAGTTACTTTTCTAGAAACTTATTTACTTTTAATTTGTATAATTATAAATTTGTATCTTTTTTTCATTTACAAGTATAACTGATTATAAAAAAATATACATCACATGTAACATTTAACATGCATTTTAACTTTAATTGGAAAATTAAAATAGCTTGAAATTTCCTACAAATAATGTTAAGTTATGAATAAAATATTTTTCACGGCAAATTTTACATAATTTTAAATTTTCAATATTTTTACATACAATGGCAAAAATTTCAAAGAAATATTTTACACACATAAGCGACTTCTATTACTTTACAGAATTACATGTAAAAGATATAAAAATGCATTCATACACAAATTAATCTTTTATTAAATAAACTTCTTAAAAATGATCAATGCTTGGTTTAATAATTTTTCAATACTATATAATATACCACTGCACAAATACATCTACTAAAATAAACCAAACATGAAATAACAAAGCTATAAAGATGACAAAGGACGGTTAACAAATACTGAAAAAATGTGACCTAAAATTTAAAGTTTGAAAATCCTCATTCAAACTTAAGTACATTACATATAAATGCATTTATGCAAAATCTGGACTTAGATATGAGACAATTTTATCACTAAGATAAAAGTACATAATTGATGAGAAAATAGTATTGAACTATTTAAATTACTTGATATTACATATCTGATTCATTAAATAAATACCTTGACATTTCTGCTATAAAAACAGCTTGCAATTTTAATTATAAATCAATCTTTTCTTGCAAGAAATCAAATGTTCAGTCATTGTTACACATGATTTCAAATTATAAATGATTGTTATATTTTACATTAAAAATCAAAACAAATCAGTTTCAACAAGCCAAGAAACAAAAAAGGTAAAATTAACACCACACATTATACCCAAAACTAGAAATAATGCTGCCATCATTCCTGCAATTGGAGCATGTTCTAAGGAAACACACCTGTAATTAGAAATTATAGAAATATATTTTAAAGGCATTAATAGAGAACACAATTTAAATATAAATTAATGAAAGATAAAAAAAATTTATATCTTCCCATTTCTTTAATTAAAATGTTTATACATAAATACAACTAAAAATATTACAGTAACAGAGGCAGCGTTTTTATAATATAGACATTATACAATTAAAAAATTATCATTAAATTTTCTAAGGAGAAACAGAACTGTTGAAAATAAATTCAATTTTTATTAATTTAAGCAGAACTATACCATTGTGTTTTAATTGAAGTGTAAAGCTTAAATATAAATTATCTAATAGTAAATATAATAGATAATTTCCAAATTTTTCCACAAGCAAGTCTTGCAAGATCAGTCGTCAAAAGATATGAATATGCTGTTTTAGGTGTGAGGTTGGCAGCGAAAAATACGAATAAATATTTAATTCACAAAAAATTTACTTCCCAAACATTATATTAAACTAAGCAATTCAGTGTTTTAAATTTCAACAGAGTCTAACTTGAAGAATCTTATACATCCAACATTAAAATTCATGAACTTATATGTATACCTAAAATATACATATAAAGTTTATGTACAAATACTTTCTTCATTATTGATACTCATTATTTTAAAAGCTTTGAATTTAAAGTAATGATTTTAGCTCAAAAATATTTAATTCAATTGAAACATTTATCTTTTAAAATATTAATAAAAAATTTAATATTGTAATAATTTGGTTAATTTTAATGACTTTAAAATTACTTTTTAATAGATATTATGCATATGAAATTTCACTACAAGGATCGACCTGATAAATGTAAACTAGTTTTCCTAGTAAGTTTAGATTTTGTAGAATTTGATAATACACATGCTTCCATAAGAGGAGAAAAAATATTTAAAAAAAAAATGGAAACTTTTCTAACTTATAAGCATTATAATCTTATTTTTCATTTAAAAGAAGAAACTTTCTTTGTTTCAAGTTTAAGGCTTTGATATTTTTTAATGGAATTTGTTTAACTGATTTCATATTAAAAGGAATGTATAAATACTCCCCAGGCTGTGAATCATTGTGATAGAAAATTATATAGATACTATTGGCTGTTACAATTACTTTAATAAGAAATTCATCTAATATCCAGAATATTGAAATGCCGCAATATGCAATTAAAACTCTTATACAAAATATTTAAAAATATACAGTTTTTAGTGTTAATCATAGTAAAATTTAATATACATACCGAGGAGCATACATCATAGCAAGACCACTGTAATATCCACTAGTAAATCCAAGAACAACAGACATTCCAAAATAAACCCAATCATTGGAAATTAACACAGGAAGCATTCTTCGGTATGGCTTGTAATTACAGAACATGAAAAATGGTATCAGCAAAATACGTAAAACCACAGGTATCCACAAATATTTTGGTCCAGGCTAGAAAAGAAATTTTTTTTATATTAGTTTAGATAAAAGTGTAATAAAAAGTCAAGTCAATTTCACTTTTTATACGTCTCAGATGAAATCAAAAACAAATTGATTTTATTCAGTTTCAATTGTTTCAAATACACACACATACAGGGTGTCCAGAAAAGGATTCCCTGATTTCAAAATTAAATATCTCGAAAACGAAGATCGATAGAGGAATGCAGTAAACGGTATGTTTATAGTAAAAACTGTAAGAATAATACATCAGTTTGAAATAATAGTTACAAAAGTTGCAAACAGATGGCGCTGTAATCGCGATACGTAATGTTTAGTGTAAATAGTGATCCGAAACCCAACTATTGAAGCGTGAAAGGAGGTTAGCGTTGAAAACATTGTGATGTGATTTTTTGCAAAGAATGTTTTCAAACGATTATTTCATTTATGTATGCTGATTTGAGCTGTACATTGTACAGCGCCATCTGTTAGCAGCTTTTGTAACTATTATTTCAAATTGCTGTATAAAATTCTTACAGCTTTCACAATAAACATACCTTTTACTGCATTCCTCTATCTATCTTTGTTTTCGAGATATTTAATTTTGAAATCAGGGAGTCCTTTTCTGGACACCCTGTATGTATACATACACAATACCAAATAAGTAAATTAATCCTAATAAAATTTAAAAATTAGAAATTTAAAAAAAAACATTTCTTATCAAGATGGTGAAAGAGCATTTCAATAAAAACAAAAATTTCTAAGTGTACTATTCATTGGGTATAGATTAAAGTATTCCCTTTGCATAAACCTCCTATTTAATCAAAAAGTTTAAATTACATTAATTTTTATTTATGTATTTCTTATTTTTCCTCACTCCTTTATTTATTCAAGAAATTTTTACTAATTTTTTGCATTTTTGTTTTGCATTAATATTTAGAGTTTTAGTTACGTCATGATATTAGAATATAATTACAGACAATATTTATTTTCATGCACTTGATACAAAATGCTTTTGATCTTAGCAGATCAGCCTTGACTGTTGAATTCAATTCAAATTTTAATTTAATCTGATTACTTGTTACTGTTAATTAATAGTCATTATAGTATTAACAAGTAATATAATATATAAAGTTAGTAAATACAACAGGTTTGTGTTAACACATATAGTAGGTTTAAATGATATTTTAAAACATTACGCTCTCAATTTAACTCAAAATAAATATTAAAATTACCCTACTGTATTTCCTTTAGTATCCTTAAATATTAATGAAACCTTTTACCTACACAGTTTATATATTTAGCCTTTTAATAACATTAATATTACATTATCATTATTAAATTAATACAAATTGAAAATTACAACTAACAATTTGTGAAGAAATTTAAATATTGCTTACACAAGTTCATTTTATTTTGTATACTTAAATTTAAATGAAGGGTAAGATATTTTTATATTCTATATGTATGAATGTGAACATAAACATACAGCATGAAATTTCCTGAATTTAGCTGTTATTTGTATTTTGAATAAATTAAAAGTTGTTGTTACATACGAAACTTGGACAAGCCAAGTTCACTATGCCGTTGGCTAAGCAAATTTATGTCAGTACACTACAGTTTTTCATTTAACCAAAGCATCACAAAGGTGAAAGTACAACTTTGCTCTAATCTCCTCTGATAGATAAATTAATAGTATACGAAATATGAAGTAATAAAATGCAGAATTTCTGAGGTTTGGTCAAAGTTACATTTTGAAATTGCCTGAATGATTGGTCTTGCAATTTATCTCCAAATTTAACATAGCATGTAAATGTTTCTACAAATATAAAATCAGAATTTTATTTTTACAAATATAAAATTAGAAAACAATGTCACTTGTCAAATATTGTTTTTTCTGTAAATTTTTAAAAATTTTATTTTTAAAAATTTCTTTTTTTTTTAAATTTTTATTTTTAAAAATACACACAAATATATAATTTTAAACTGAATTTACAAAAATATTTCATATTTCTAAATTCATATGTTTAATAGTCTTATAATCAATATTGATTCATTCTGCATATTTTGTTTCATAACTCAGTGAAAAAAAATTATGGAAATTACTTTTTAATGTTAAATAAATGCAGGGATGAAAAATGTTTAAAAATTGATAATGTAAACGCTATTGATATTGTAGATTAATAAACTGGAGTTAAGAAATGTTAGAGGTTAATTTTTGCTAACTTTTACATCCACAAATATTTTCATATTATTTACCTTATTTCAACAGATTAAATGGTTAAATTAAATTTTACCACAAAAAGAAATGATGTGAGCCTAAATGCATTTAGTGATTTAACAGAAAATTAGACATGTTTATGACTTTCAAAAAATCTGACAACGGTTAGTCCTAAATATCGCATTTGACGATAATCAAATAGAGTTTTAAATATAAAATAATTTGTGTTTAAGAGTGCCCAGAGTAGTGTTATATATCAACTTTTGATAATGATTTTTTTTAATCAGTTCATTTGCAGTACTTAATTCTTCTCTGAAACTAAAATATGGTTTAGCCAAAACTGAAACAAGTTTTTTATCATTTGATCAACTTTCAAAGAAGAGTTGAGAAACAACTTGTGGTTCAGTCTTTTCAGGTTGAAATAGTTGCAATTTCAAATTTGACATAGGAATACTTGCTATGATTGTATTAAAAAGATTATTGATCCATAAAATAAAATCACTAGATTCTTCTACATATTATCATGACAAAGCATCAGCTAAAAAGAGTTCTTTTCCAGGTTTATAAACAAGATTAAAATTATATGGCTGTAAAGGTATTCGTTATGATATAGCAGGACATCTATCTAAAGGTATTTTAAAAATTGCTTCAAGAGGCATGTGGTCAGTCTCAACAGTAAACGATTTAAAAACAAAAATTGAAAATTTTTCAGAGCCAAAAAATTATTGCTTAAGTTTTTTTTCATTCTGTGTATAATTCTTTTGCATATCAATTGAAGTTTTTGATGCATAAGCTACAGGTGTTATTCTGCAGTAGCAAAACTCCTCAAGATAAATTTGGTAAGTAATAAATGTACATTCATTATATTAATTTCTTTACTATCCAAAATTTAAATGAAGGATCTTCTCTTCATATGTTTGATGGAAACCAAATAGAACTTTAAATACATAATAATTTATTATATTTAAGAGTATTTAGAATACACATCATAATGCTACACATAGGCTTTTGCTAATGACACTGGATTCTATAAAATTGGGAAACTACTATTTAACTGTGTAACTTTATTACCAAGTATAGTTCTGTAGTTAAGATTTACATGACCCTAAATGATTTTAAAGCGTGAAAGTTGATATAAATATTCAAAAATATTTTTTAAAAAAAAAACTATTTTACTAGGTTCAATTGCTTTTAAGAATAAAAACATTACGTAACATTTACTACATGAAAACTAATTTCTGTTTTTTACTGAACAATAAGAAAATTGCAAAAAAAATCTACTTTAGTAGCTTTAACATGGAAGGTAAAATTTGTCTTTACTTTTTTTTTTTTTTGGGTCATTTAAAGTTTCTGGATATGTGAAAATACATGAGTAATATTACCGTAAAAATAAATTTTTACTGCCTGTCTTTGGTCTGTTCATATCTTCATTGTATGGTAAATTAACATATTGAAAAAAATTATAAATAAGTAATGATAGAAAATTTTACCCCAAACAATAAATAAAATACTCAGCGCAGTCGAGATCGATTCTTAAGTTAGATTTAAATTACACAACAGTTATTAAACATCACAATACTAGTCTACATACAAATCTAAATATCAGAAATAAACCAATATTCAGAGAATGATAAAATATTTAACATTTGACCCATACCCATTTTATCCAATTAGGTGCCAAACTGCCCATCATAGCGAAGAAATTGAAGCACAAGAAACAAGTAACTGGGGTGAAATATACCTCTGCAAATAAAATTTTATAACATAATTACATAAATTAAATTTTATAAGTAATAAAAAATATTAAGATGTATAACATTTAAGTTTAAGATGAGGCAACTAGACAAATTTATGAAATGTTTACTATATATTAAGAAAACTGCCTCAAATACCTAAAATGAAAATATTCAGTTTTAGTAGCTACTACAAATAACCACTAATAACTTTTAAGACCATCATAAGATTCAGATTGAAGATTAACTGATACACCTTAATCCTCCAGAAACAAAACCGATTCTTCTGTATAATATCAAACATAGAAGAGATTAAGTTGGGGCAAGGCAGTGCCCATAACTGTTTTCATGACCGAGGGCCCTGAGGTGCAAAGCATATGTCCCAGTTAGGTGGTCAGCCTAACGTAAGACCCCCAGTGTTTAGTTCCCAAGTATGCTTGGTACTCAGTTAATCGACCCACTGAAGGGATGAAAGGCTGAGTTTAGTTTAGTTTGTTTGTTTAGTTTGTTTGTCGCTCAACGGTCATTTTTTGCACACGAGGGCTAATTAGACCGGGACTTACGGCTTAAAGTGGATTCCGAACCACTACAAACATCCATGCCCAAGGTGGGATTCGAACCCACGAACTGTTGAACCGAAGGCAAGAGCGCTAACCATTCGGCTGCCAGCTCGGCTGGATGAAAGGCTGAGTCAACCTTGCCCAGCCTGAGGATCGAACCTTGGACCTGTGTCATGGGAGCGTATGCATGATAGTATCCTTTCAAAATAACTTTCATAAAATTTAAAATCACAACTGCATTTAGCAACCAATTTTTTTACTTTGTGATTATTTACACTTTTTACGACAGGTAGAGATTATAATTCAAATTTCTTTTCATTATTTTGTGAATCAAGCTTGGTAAAATTTCAAAATGTTACTTCAAAAGTATAAACCATCCTACCAGCTAAAAAGTTATGCCATTAGCTTTCTAAAACACAAATTGCTATTTCATAAGATTATTAAACATCATATAATGAAATTTAAACTGTTGAAACCAGATTTATTTCACTGAAATCATAGTACATCAAGTTACAGATAAATAAAAACAAATTTGAGGATTGGTTTAACTGTCACTCAACCATAACTTTTTACCCAGCATGACTAATTAAACTTTGAACTTCTTTACATCTGAACTATGATGTCATAATTGATACTTTCCTGTTGTATCTTTCAATAAAATGAATCCTAATATATATTATAAGAAAGCAATTATACAAATTCCAATATAAATGTATGTTATTATCAAAATTTTATTTATAGAAATGTTCAATCATTTTTAAAGCAATTAACAATTATGAATATTGCATTCTTTTATTCTTAAAATATTTTCACATATGAAATAATTAGAGTTCAATTCAGAGATCGAAAGTACTTTTAAGTACTAAATAAATATACAAAATTATAGATTTAGGTTAAAATATATCTATATTATCACTGAAGGCATGCCCAATATAATAAATTATTGCTAAAATGTAAAAAGTTACTTCTAATATCATTTAAATGCAAACTTAAAGCATAAAAAATAAAATACAATACAGACCTGGTATAGGAAAATTTTCATCAATTCTTCTGATGTCTGCATGTATAGCAGGAAATATTGTTAGAGTCACAAAAAACACCATGAACACATTAAAACATTGAGGCCATGCCTGTTGAACGTTCAAAAGAAAAGTATTAGTTACATTTACAAAAATATAAAAAATAAAGTTCAGAATACACAGAATAAAAAACAATACACTAATAAATAGTACACAGAATAAAAAACAAGCTTCTTAAAATTATAAAATACACATATGGTTTCATGCTTTTCCAAAAATAAAGCATTTAGGTTACACATACTGATTTTTAAAAAAAATCAGTAAAAACATAAAATATACAGAGATGTATAGAAACAATCTCTCAAGTGATGAATCTATATCATGTATATTCATATTATAAAAACACTCATTTGACTAACCTAACATAAACTCAATATTAATTAAAATCAAAACCATATTTTAAATAATACAATATAAAACAATTAAAAATAATGGCTTTCAAATTTAGAATGTCATTTTTTTACAACAAACATTCATGTAAACATTTTTTTATTGTCTAGGATTTTAAGATGGTGGTGCAGGAATATATTTGTGGGCATTACACTAAAATGCAAGCCAAATATGCTCAACAATATTCTTAGAAATCATTGATGCAGAAATAAAAAAATTATTCTACACAAGAAGTGACATTATTTTGCTAAAATTATCCAACTCCACTAGAATACACGCATGAATGGTTGTGGGTAAAAAGAGTATTTGCCACAAGTCATGTTTATCTTTTAAAGTATTAGGGAATCACAATTCACTATAAGTGCATATGATTTATAACAGATATTCCTCCAACTTCATTAGTTCTTGCTGACATACATGGTCCATAAATTCACGACAATTACTTAACATTCTCATGTCCATATGCTCAAATGTAATTACTCATCAGGCCAGGTGATATGTTTCCATTTCACATGGTCTGAGGCACAAAATGTTACACATAAAAAACTTTAATATAATAAAAAATACCTAAAGTATTCAGAAAATCTTTATATATTTTTCCAAAAGTTTGTTTACTGAGAAAAAAAAGGCTTGAAACATTTTACAAAATACATAAAATAAAAATTACCCTACAGAAAAATCAACACACAAGAAACACATTAAAAATTACACAACAGTACTCTGTACCTTACAAAATATTTTCCAATAAGGAGGTCTTCTATTCACAGATTCAACACTTTTTGCAGACTGACTTAGTTCATAATGATGACGATAGAATCGCTGGAATTAGAGTAAAAAACATCAAATATATAAAAAATGTAAGTTTTTGTTTCCTTCAAGCTATAAATAATCAATGGCTCATTATATTATTATCGTGCAAAATTTTACTGTCAAATTACATAGCCTTAATTTTACAATGGAATAAACAAGTTTATATCAGTTTAAGAAACAAATACAGCAAACTTAATTTAATAAATATTTGTTTTAAAATTCACATAAACTTGCTAATTAAAATGCTAAAATATTAATATTTTAAATCAAATAGGGAACTAATACAAAGCTAAAATTTCAAATTAAAAATAATGCAGCATTTGAAATACTACTGTAAGCTATGGAAAGATTTCTAACCCTTCTTAGGTACAAAATACAGTGATAAGGCAGTCTATTGACACTGACCAGATGTTTCATATAGTTGAGAAACTGGGAAAACCCATTAGCCAAAACAGAAGCAAATATTTCTGTATTAAGGAAAGTTAGAATGATATCTGCAACATGTAGTCATTATCAAGTAAAAAAAGTAGCAATTGACAAGACTCAAAGGATACAGCTGCATGGTTACAGCTCAAAATGCTATCAATTCAAAAAGATATTCAAGACATTTGCAACCCATACCATGTCCCTAAATTATGCAGCATTATGGTATGTTTTCCATGATACTGTCAAACATGAAGCCATTCATTATATTACTAGAAACAAAGCCCAGATTGCTGTGAAAGTAAGATGTCCTTCCTGAGTTCATAAACATATTTGAATTTATTGAAATATGCTTGTTTGATGAAGAGTCGGAGAGAGAGAGAGATAGATAGGCAAGCCCAGGGTTGTAGAATAGACACAATCCATGCTGTAAATATCAAACTGTCTAGACACTTCTTGTCTCTTAAATGTTCCCATTTCTAAAATCAAACAAAGCAAGGCTTAAAATTTCTTAAATCACATGGATAATGTCTCCTTAGCTATTAATATTAATGGGCATGAAAATTCAGCACAGTATTATGTATGATATTTGACAGGTTAAATCCTACTGAAATGCATTAAATTACTCATAAGTTCAAACAATCACCACATTTGTTAAATACCTGAGCTGGAATCCTCCTTTTAACTAACCAATACAATGCACAAGATAAAATATGCAACATGAATGGAACCGGAAAAATTTTGTATAGTAGCAGAAGTAATTGTTTTTTTTTATCAGTTAAGTAGTTGACTTACAAATATTTGCCTGAATTAAGGCATTTAATAATAAAATTCTCATTTGGCTAATGTGGAAAAACTAGAATTGTTGAATCACTACATGAAACATTACATACTCTTTCTAATCAAACAAAAATCTAATTTTGGCAGTAAAACAAAAAGAAATGGTGATGCAAATCTAAAAGTAATGCAAGAAAAGAAATTCATAATATTTGAATAATCACAATATGTTAACATAATCTATCCAGCATTAGGCATCATTTAGTAGCAGACTCGAATTTTAAAAAATGATACCTTAGACTTCACAAAATACAATACTAAATTTATACTAGACATCAGAAAATTAGGATGTGTAAAATATTTTGCAAAGGAAAGTCGTAACAGAAAAGAAAGTTAAGCAGTTAATTTAAATCCATGAAATAAATTACTTTAAAAATAATGTTTTCACAAGAGATTTTCAATAATAATGGGATAAATCAGTTTTAAATATATTATTTCTCTCTATATATAGATTATATAACAAGCTATACTCAAAATTCATAATCAAGGACTATTTCACAAATTTTATTTATCTCTCTCTTTATGGATTATATAACTAGCAATGTCCAAATTTTATATAATAATTTTGTATAGGATTTAATGGTTATCAATAACCAATCAATAATCAAAATATTCCAGCACAAATTTGGTATTTTTTTATTTCTAAATCGAATAGCTAGATTTTACAATAAAAGTGAAATAAAGTATGGGTGAAATAACTTAAGGATAACTGTGCAATATAAGAACAGAAAAACTGCTTTATGTTCTAAAACTAGAAATTCTGGAAAGTAAGATCCAGCATATAAACTTTTCAAAATATTCTTATTTTCATTGCAAGTTCAACCAATTCTGTAGAAAAGTTGGGTCTTGTGTGGTAAACTATGAAAATGTATACATACACATATTTATTAAAGAATCATTATATATATATTTTAAAGAAAAAAGAAACTTACTATGAGTGGAAGAGCAAAATATGTATCAACACAAGCTAATAAAACAAATAATGCTGTGATGAAGTAGTAAATTGCTGCAGTACGTTGATTGGGAGAAGCTGCAACAAAGTAAAATATTAACTATACATGCATAAAATATTTAACACTGATTGAAATGTATACTAACCTAAATTATTTATTCCATTAATAGATAATGTTTGTTTATAATGTATACTTGTAAGAAACCCAGTAAAGAGTGACATATTAATAAATAAATAATTTCTGCAAGCTGTCAGTTAAGAATAAATCATCAATAAAAATAAATTGGATAACCTATACATTATAATCATTTGCATAACTTATAAAGGAAAAATCATAATACTTTTGATAAACAAAATTTTTAAATATGACTTAAAAAATTAAAATACTTTAATATATATTTAATTAAAACATTAACAATGAAGATTATAATGTGGATCTTTTCCATTAGTTAATTATAAAATACCTTTTTTGGACATATGCATGATTTCAGTTTGAATAAAACTGATTCATATTGACATGTAGAATTAAAAATAATCTGGAAAAATTCATTCTGAATGTAAAAATCAAGAAAAAAATTAATAGTTTTGTTACAGTATTCTTGATAAATCTTAGAAAGAAGAACACAAAATTGCTTAGCAATAGGATTGCAGAGATGAGCATTTCTTAAAATTTTGATTCATTTATGAAAGATTTAAAATTGTAGTTTTATAAGAATTTTAAATTTTAATATTTTTCTCAAACATGAAATTTTATGAATCAAAATAGAAAAATCACAAGTTAGAATTTTGCATACCTGCAATGGATAAGATGAGAATGAGAGAGGTAAAAGTGCCACTTGTGTTCTGAAAATTAAAAATATATTAAAATATATATAGCACATAAGATTTGTTATAATTTATAAATATTTTTTTGAACTTTTTTTTAACACAGAAGTACAATTTAAAATGAATGTAAGAGAATGATAATTTTCTAAAAAGTTATTTGTGTGGTAAAATATTTTTTAATCTTTAAAATAAAATCTAAATGACAAATTACAAATGCTTCAGAATAAACTCCTCCTAATTCTTTTTTAAATTTTTAATTAAAATTTACGGTTTAAGTATTAAATATTTTCATACATTAAGAACAATGCCCAGCCACACAGACATTAATTACACAAAATATTATATGAAGAATTCAAAATTGTTGCATTTTGCAATTTTATATTCCTCTTCAAAACAGATTTTATTGAAAAATTATCTACTATATAAAAAAATGACATTAAAAATTTTACATTTCTGTTACATTTATTTTCTGCTTTTTTTTCACGTCTATGACAAATTCTCATAAAAATAACATTAAAATTCCAGAAAATGTGTAAAATTTCTAAAATCATTTTATTAATGAGCTTCAAAACAATATTTAGAAGTTGCATTAAAAAATTAGTTTATTTTTACAAGTTAAATGCATAAAGTTGCCCATAACATTTAAACTTATCTAATTTTTCAAAGACAAGATTAACAGACTTTTATAACCTATGATAATTTTATCTTACACTATGTTTCAACTAAACTGAGCCAAGAGAAGTTTAAAAAAAAAAAAAAAAAAACTGCACATTTTGCAATTTGTTTTTGAAATATACAAGAGTATATTGAATACAAGATCTTTTTGCTTATCTTATTACAAAAATAAATTACTTTCATATTCTTCTTCTTCGAGTTGGGTTTGTATGTCATTGAGCACCTCTGCTTTTATCAGCATTTTGTACTGTTAACTCCAAACCCAATGTTTCTTAGTTCCATTTGCTCGGATCACCCACTTTATTAATAAAGTCTGATAACCCTTTAATGGAATCTAGGTGTAACTCTCTAGTATGGATGATGCCTAAAGAGGTTAATCTAGGGAGGGCAAGAGCCTCGCATTCATAAATGATATGCTTGGCCGTTTCCTCTTGCATATGACATTTCCTGCAGATAGGATCTTGCTGAAACAGTCCCATTTTATGGAGATGTTTTCTGAAATAGTAGTGCCCAGTTATGAAGCCTACGATTAAACGTATCTTCTGCCTAGAGCATCTAAGAATTTCATAGGAAATCCTCGCTGATGACCTACAGATCATACCTTTAGCGTGGGTTTGACCAGGAGATTTGAGCCAAGCTTCATACATCTTCCGTTTTTCCCATCTGCGAACATTGGTTTTGCGGTCTTCAAATTGATCCCACAAAAGGTTCTGGACCAATGGGAACAAAAGGCGATCCTTGTTTAGCAAGCTCATCAGCCTTTTCATTGCCTTCGATACCTTTATGCCCTGGCACCCATACAAGGATCACCCTGTTTCTAGTTGCCAGTTCTGTAAGAAGGTTTCTACACTCCAGAATCATTTTAGATTTGATTTCGAAGGAATTAAGCGCTTTTAAAGCGGCTTGACTGTCACTGAAAATGAGAATCCGCTTATCGTAGTAGCCCTTCTTCATATTCAGTCGCAGACAGTGGATAATGGCCAAAACTTCTGCCTGGAAGACCGAGCGTATCGCCCAAGGCTTACAGACAAGCTGATTCTTGGTGACACGCCACAAACTCCCAGACCTGAGAGGCTGTTCTTCAGTGATCCATCTGTGTACCAGATTAGATCTCCTGTTTTAGTTCCAAACATGTTGTTATCCCATTCCTCTCTAGTTGGAAAAACTACATCAAATGTCTTGTCAAACATGTATGTTTTTTCCATGATATCAGATGGCATCAGAAAAATAGGGTCTTGAAATTTCCTGGTGATGCCCTTGTGCCCTTTGGCAACAGGCTGGTCATACCAGTGGTTTTGCAGCTTCATTTACTTTCATATTACTTTAAGATATAAAACTTCGTATGCACAGAGTGAAGAAAATAGATCTATATTCACAACCTACACTGCTTTCTTTAAAGAAAGATAGAAATTTCATAGAAAATCAATCATTTAAGAATTGCATTTCCATTATTTTTCTTACTATAATGTAAATCAATGTTGTTCATTATTGTTAAATTTTATATAGTAGAACACAAACTAAAAGCTATATTTTAACTCTGGAAGATTAAAAAATAGCTTTCTTTTTCATTTTTGAAAATTCTCACACACAAACTAAATTTCTTTGCATATATAATAGGAAAAACCTAACAGAATTAAAATGTTTTACGATTCTTGAAAGAAAATTATATTTTATACAGTTTAAGTTTTACAAGAAGTTAAACAATACAAGAAAACAACTAAGTGAAATTATTAATTTATTGCTTTACCAATATTTTATTCATTTATTAATTTTGCTAAATGTAGCTTTTATGCATTAACAATTTATATTTGAAATATTAAATACCTGTGATAGAGGTAAGAATCAAGATAAGTTGAGAACTAAAGGCCAATGAGATAACCATTCAGTTCTTAAAGCTCACAAAACTTCTCATTCTCTTTCCGTTCTATTCCCATTCAGTTTTAGTCATAAGAAAATTTATATAATTTCCAATGATATTTTATACAAAATTTTAATAAAGAAAAATTTTTGATTAAATCTAATACTTCTAATATATTTGTAGTTTAAATTTGAAAACCCTTCAAAGAAAAAACACAAATACACTTGAAAACCTTACATACATACCACTGAACTTAAAGTAATTCATTATTTTTATTGTAATAAATACAGTTTGCTTCAGTAAACTATGAAATGGATACTTGATAAAACTTCTCTTAATAATAAACTTTATAAAGAAATCCTGAAATTTAATCATATTACAGTAATATTAATTTTAACATAAAAACCATGTCATTATTATACTTACAGCACCTAACACAACAGCTAGTGAATATTTCATAGGCAGATTAGCAGCAAGCCCATACAAACTATTCTGATAAATTCCATTAGCCACTGAAATTAGAATAAATATTAACCCAAAAATACATATATAATCCAATAAACTTTAGTAAGAAAAAACTTAAGCATCAGCTTCTCCATTAATAGTTAATTGTATTATTATTCTTAATTCATTACCTGCACACTGATTTACTTCAACCAAAAGATAAGTTCAGATTGAATTCTAAATGCCTACAAAGATGCAAACTCAATGTGGTAGTTGAACCTGTAAATTACTGAAGACGAGAGTTTTGGTTGTTCAGTTACCAGTTCAACCTTCTTATTGTTGAATGATATTGAAACATGAAGTTAATAGCTTATTGAAGAGCTTCGCATAATATAGTAGATCATTTTATTTATTTAATATGACTTATACAAATTTTCCTTCAAAAAATATTATAATCTTTTAATAATGCTCAATAAAAATAGCAAGTAAATAAATTTTCTACTAGCATTAAATGATTAAAATTGCAATTGCTAATAGGATTGTCATTTATGTAAAGAAATGTCTATGCAAGGAAACTATTGAAAAATATTTTATATAGTTCTTAATTGTCATTAAATTAGTTTGGGCAGGGGACAAAATAAAAACAAAACAATGATTCACTCAAATTTGCCATTAAAAATATTTCTTACAGAATAATAAATAAATACAGGATCACAATTTTGTTCTTAATCCAAAAATTATTCAGATGCTTTCATAACATTATGAGCACTAAAATTTGAAACCAAAAGGAATATTTATGATTACAGAACTAGTGCAAAAATTATAAAAATTTAAAATTATGATTTTTTATAATTTTTAGAATGTGCTACAATTTAATAGAAGTAAAATTCAATAAAAATTTCATTACTATTGAATTTTGCCTCCAATAAATTGCAGCACATTCTTGAGTACGACACACTATTTTGAAATTGGTAACAAGAATTTTCAAGAGAAAAAATCCATTATAAATTATACGACTTACAAACAAACAATATGTTACAACATTATAACACAAGTTTCCAATTATACTGAAAATTATTCTAAAAGTTCTCCTTGTTTATAAGGTTTTTCTTTAATTTAAAATATTTTTGTTGTATATAAATATATCTACCAACATTATATTGGAAATCAAACCACACACCATACAAAATATTTCTATATTAAAAAATGCGTAAAATTAATGATATTTGGTATACATAAAAGAATATTAAAATCACATTTAAAATGTTATTATAAAGCTTTTGAATTTGAAATAATGAATAACAATCAATGAATTAATGTTAGTTAAACACAGTAACTTATGAGTATAAGAAGCAATTATTTCACAAACGACATCTTAGAATAATAAAAATTCATTATATTACATTTTATATGGTATGTATTCTTGTTTAAACATAAAAATTACAACGTTTAATCAAACTGAAGCACAAATTCATGCATATAATCATTTAAAATGAAATAAATAAAATAGGTTATGCAGAAAATATGAAAAAATAGATATTATACTCACTATTGATTACTACAACAGATGCCATAGTTAAATAGAAAAAAACACCAGCCCCTGAAAAAAATTCTGATTGTAAAAAGAAATCAGATTAGTATAAAACTAATTTTAAAAATACTTACAATTAGAGCTCTAAAATTTCAAAATTATCTACGACAGCCTATAACACATTACAAGCTAACTGCAATGCACTATATATAATTACTTACGATATTTGAAGTGTAAAATCATGTTTTTTAACATACTCATTTCAGTAAAAAATAATGAAACTAAAGACATTTTTCCATAAAATGTTTGATAAAGAATGTTTTCTCAGAAATGCTTGGTACAAAATAGACAAATCACAATAAAAATTTAAAAAAAAATTGTAGAAAAGGAAAAATTTGTTCAATTTATTCCAAAGGGAAGCATTCATTTTATTAATAACATTCACGATAGTTATAAAAATCTATAAACCTTTATTTGAAAATTCATTAACCGAATCGGCTTTACACGAAAACTAGAATTTAATAAAGATAACACAACAAAAAGAAAACTTCTTAGAAATAAATATAAAATAACAAAAACTGAATTCTTGCTACAACAATACATCAACAAATATAATTTCCAATTATTTAAAGGAAAAATCCAATTTTAAAAATAAATATACAATTGGTGCAAGGACTTTGCCATTAACAATTTCCAAATATTCAAACTTATAAATATATATTAAAATAAATGAAATGTTAAGTAAAAATTTGGATTTATTTTTCTATTTTAGAATTAAAAATAAGACTTCATAAAAAAATTTAATTATCTCTTCATTGAATGGGAATATTTTTGTTTCATACATCTTATGTTATTCTTAAATTATACGCAGAATATTACATCACATTAGATGGCATATTTTGAATATATTTAATTCAAGCATTGTTAAATTTTTACTACAGAGGAAAATAAAATGAAAGATCATTAAATTAATGAAGACATTGCTTTATTTCCCTATCAAGGATATTATCAATACTGATAACTAAGTATTTTAATATATGACCCACAGTTCTTTTTCCATGCATTAAAATTTATTTTTCAATAAATGTTATTAAAATTCTACAAATAAAAGTTCAGGATAAAAAAATAATAAAAATTCTATAAATAAAAATTCAGAATAAAAAATGAATTCAGGAGATAAAAAAATTTAAAAAGAAATAGAATCCATAACCAAATAGAAATAATGACTTTAAGAAAATTTACAATTGGATTATTAAAGGCTTAAAGGCATGTGATAAAAGTTTTTTCACAAGCAACTTTATTACAAATGCCACTGACATCATTCACCACAAATAAAGATAACGTTACCATAAGAAGGAAAAATATTAAAAAATACAATAGCTAAAAGACGAAAAGTTTTAATTTTATTTTCTGAAACATTAGAAAAGCGTTACAAAGGGTTTTGTAATGAAATGAAACAAATTAATCAAAATGATAATTTTTTAAAGACACTTAAATGTTAATATTAACATGCATACTTAATTGCTAACATATTAGATAATCATTTTGATTTCAATACTTTCACTTATATTTAAATAAGAAAATTTTAAAAATATATTAAGTCTAATCAAAGAATATTGTAAAATTTTTACTTTCTAATTAAGTTTTAATTCTTGAAAAAAGTTTTAATTCTTGATTTAACAAACCTGCAAAATGGCCATAAACCAAATTATCTGCAAGTATTAACATATGATAAAAAAGGTGGTCATAAAATCACTAATAAGAGATGAAGAGTAAATTTTCTAAATGCAATTTTTACTAATAACTTTTATATTATCTTCCATGTTATCTTCATGTCTGACACTTAAATATGCTACTTTGCAGCACATGCTATTATTTTTAACAAATTTTTTTCTTGATAAAAAAAAATTTAATCATTCTCATTATCTATAAATTTGCTGTATTGTCTTTGAGAATCAGGTCATACAGTATCAAACTATCGAAAACATTTCACTATTTTATAACAATTTTATTTTTGATACAAGAAAAATTCAATTTTTAAATATTTACTATAAAAATTCTCATAACTGTTCTTAAGATTCAATTTTCAAGAAAGTCATTTTGTATATAAAATAAAATCATGAAACAACAAACTTCGGAGTATTTAAGAAATAAATTTTAGCATACAATAATTTTCTAATGTTACTTGATTTATAAAAACAGTAAACCATATCAATGCTCATCTTACACATAATATTTTTATCTGAATAAAATATCATACTTGAAAAGATCTTAGCTTTTTTATAATTTAAGATGTTTTTTGCATAGAGAAATATTTACAATAATTTATTACAATTTTTGCTAACAATAAACCAGATATAATTAACTTTAATTTAAAATTGAAGTATAGTCAAAATCATACTTTGCAAAAATTTATTAATTTGGTTTATTTTATAGGTTAAAAATATGACAACTAAAATTTAATTTCAAAATATTTATAAGAAAACTTATTATCTTATATAACAGCATTCCCAAGACAATATCTTAAAAACAAATACAAGAATAAATTTTCTGGACAAACACAACAAAAAGCAAAACAACTTTATAAGATACATACATGTAGAAGAATCAATCATAGCTAAGAGAACTGTTATAATGAAGATAATAATTTCAATAACAATGCTGCCAATTATTCGGAATGTCAAAGAACCTCCACTGGAAAATTAAGAATTGTATTAGATCAATAGGAAGTTCTATTATTAACACTGAATAAACTTAAAAAATAAAATTTCAATAGAGAATAAATTAGTAATTCTCAAACAAATTCAATAATTGCAGATTTACCCCATAACACTAAAATATTACATTCATTTATTCAAAATGACATAAAATATATTGGTTATTATAAAGACTTTGAACATTTTGGCACAATTTTAATAGAAATTCAGAAACAGTTAAAAACTCACTGTTTTTCATTTTATTTTAAGATACTAGACACAGTAAATAGTTAAAGATTAATAAAATAATCCTTTCTCAAGCTTGTAATTTTAAAGGATTTTTCTAACCAAATAACATTAATTTGCACACATATAATATTTACTCTCATTACTTAAAATCTTTATATTTATCAAACTAATTAAAAGCATAATTTTAATTCTCAGTTAACAGCTGATAGATAAACATATTAACTTACCTAAATTGAACAAAAATATTCAAGGCATTACATATTACATTAGGTACTTGTGAAGCAACTCCCATATAAGATAAAAAATGCTCTCTATATTCAGCTGTAGATTCAGTGTCATTAACCTTTAGTTTAAAATCCACAAAATACTAGAAAAAAAAATTAATATAGAGTATAAGTTACATTAAACTCATACAGTAAAAGAAATTTCACCTGAATTGTTTTAATAAAATCAGAAATCATTAATAAATTCCAAATTTTAATGGCCTCTATAGTAAAAACAATGGCTAATTTCAAAACATCTATAGAGTATCTTAAAAATACTGTTACTCATAGTTTTGTTACTCATAGTTATTGCAAAGAAATAAGAAAATAAGAGATTTTTATATAACAAGGTTAACACATGCAAGAAAATAAAAATAAAAAATTAAAAGCAAATTTATTTCTAAATACTATAAAATTTTATGCATTTATCAAGTTCCTAAACAGGAATTTGGGTTTCGTGGGTTTATTGTGAAATCATGGATTTATTATTTTTCATTCGACTTTTTGCTAAAAAAATGTTAATTTCAGTAGGCTTGTTTATATATCAAAAAAATCATTTTTTGCATGACAGCTAATTCAATCGGGATTTCTAGTTTAAAGTGGGTTACACTCATCCACACCCAAATGCAATCACACCCAGAAATTGTTTAGCAGAAAGCCAGGTTATTAACCACTCAATTAACCACTCAATTCTTAAGTTCATGAGACTTAAGAAATTTAATATTAAGTTTATACAGCAAATTTTAATATATGCAGTATTAAAAATAAATATCCCAAATATTCAGAAGCTATGTGCATTTGCAAACAATTTCACCTCAATCACTGCAGATTTTTTAAATATTTAAAACATTTTAAAAATGTGCTTATGTTTCAGTGTCATATTATCATTATTATAATAATAAATTCCAAACTGTCACAAGGCACTGAAAATGTCAACAATTCAACAAAATTGTATCAGAAATAAAGAGAAGTCTCACAAGTTTCAAATCTGAAATATCTATATATAGTGCTTTTTTCTTACTTTATATTTTAGATTCAAAAATACAATATAATGATAAAGCTCACTATTAGAAGTATTAATTTATTTTATTCCAATAAAAAGTCAGAAGAATAATGTAGTAATTAAATATTATAATTTCATAATTGAAAAATCAATACTTAACATATATCGTTAACCCAATTTCAATAATTCTTATAATTCTAAGATTACTGATTTCAGTTGAGTGACAATTTCAGGTGAGCATCAACTTTCCTTAGTTTTACTTCAAGCAGCCATAAACAGAATTTTTCAATTGGTCTTTAGACACTAAAGTTTTTTTCTATATTATAATGAATTTAATTTTTATAGAACAATTACATTCACTCTATTTCCACAACTTCTGATATATTCGTTTAACATTTTAAACCGAAATATATTTAAGGTAAAGATCATATAGTGTCATTCTTAAATTCATGAAACACCTAGCTTCAACAAATACCAAAGTGGCAAATTTCTATTTTCACAATTTATATAGGTTATAATACACAATTTATATACAAGATATTATTAAAAATACATGTTTTTTGAAAACTTATTAAATTTTTTAAAGTAAAGTCTTTAACATAACTATATGATAAATAAAAATATTTTTTATAATTCTCTGCTTAAAGTACAATTTATTAGCCTTATTTAACATACTTAAATGTTTGAAAGCAATAAAATAAGAAATTCTACTGAATTTAATCAATTTTCTTTAAAATTTATCGGGTTTGAGAAAGAAAACATTTAATAGATTTATCTAATTCACTTCCAGGTACAGAATTTATAGATGAGTATATCACACACAAATACTTCAGATATCAAAGATATTCTGGAAATTACATCCATTTAAATGAATATTAACAAAAAGTTAAGCTTACTGAGTTTGCTGTAATGAACATATTCCATGGCATCAAGGTTCCAACACCATGCAGCATAAAAATCAAGAATACTAAATTTAACCTATAAATAAAACATCTTTTTAATAATTTATATAAAGAAAATTTGGAAAATAGTAGCAATATATGTAATAAATTAGTATTAGTAAAAAGAAAAATCTTTTGACCACAAAAAATAACATGGACAGGAAAGGAATCGTTAAGAAATGTTAGAAATTATTTGTAATAGAATTTTTATTTAAGCAGATTTTACAGTCCAAATGCTAAAATTAACAACAAAAACTTTAAAAAAATACAGGTTAAATTAGTCAGTACTCAATATTTTGAGGTACTGACTAATTAGAAAATTAAAGATTAGGTTTATAAGAGAGACTGAAACATCAAATTAAACTAGTCATACTTTAAGTTAAAAAAGTTAGTTTTCATAAACTTATAGCACTAAAACCACAAATTTAGATATTCTTACAAATTTATAGTTAAAACTAAATGTAAAATAAATTTTAGATATTGCATTTATTGAATTAACTATAATTATTCATATTTAAAAAGAACAAATAATAAATGATATTGCATCAATTTAATACACAATATACATAAGAATCTTCAGATTTTTTTCAATCGTAAAAAAGTAAATACAATCTCATCAAGTTAAACACAATCGGATCATTTAATGTAAAAGTGAGCTAAGTAAACTTAATAAATTTAAGAGACAACTAATCCACTTAATGTATTTTTTGCACACATGAAGGATTAGATTTGAACTTATAATTTAAAGTTGAATTTTGAACATTACAAACTTCCAACCCTTAGATGAGAATCAAACCTACAAACTATAAAACTGAAAGCTAGAGTATTATCCACTTGACTACCAGTTAAGCAATTTATTTACAGATTGGATGAAATAGAGAATATATATGATTAAATTTAATTATGCTTTACAAATTTGCTAGCAATATTTTATAGCATGTATAAGATAATCTAACAACTGAAAAACTGTTTATGGCTCTTTTTAATATCATGCTATAGATAAGAAAAAAATCAAAAATGAAATATTTCCAATTATTCTCTAGACTGAAATCAATCCTCTCTAGAACTTCTCATTTCAGTCCTATGTCTAAGGATTCCTGTTACAAAATTAAACATTTCAGATTGCTTTTCTAAAAAAATGAAAATTCCTTTTTGCCATTACTTTTGCTTTAAATTTTATTCAATTTTTATTCATTCCATTATGAAACATGCATAGTTTTTACTGTTTTTACTTAACTAGTTTAAATAAAAAAAAACAATGCATACAATTTTTTTAAAAAATTATTTTATATTCTTACATAAAAAATTCATATATCAAGCTCAAATAATTGCAAAAATTGCTCTTAATGTTTCCTCCAAGAAAAAATTAAATGTACAGGAAAACTTTAGTACTAAAAAATTTTTATGTAACAATTAAAAATTAAGAATTTCACACTGGATTGAAACGAATTAATATTTTATAATAGAGAAGACTAAGATTTTAAATATTCCCTTAAAATAAAAATAAGTTGGCTAAATATAATTGAAAATCCTTTAATTCAACACCTCAACAACATACACATTCAAATCTTAAAATTTACTAAATACTTCTGAAAAACAGAAAAATTAGCATTTTTATAAAATATATATATAATGCAGCTATAGATTTAAATTTATTCGCCCAAAATGTGTATTAATTACTAGAATATGAATGAATATAGAAAATAGTGATATTAAATTTAGAGTCAGCTTAGGTTTGGTTCCTTGTACTAGAATTACACTTTAAATATAGGGACATGGTTGACTAAAAAGTATTTTTACTGGCACTGTGGAAGTTTGTCAATCAAGTTCATAAAATGTAACAGAAATGACAAGAGCACTGACCAGTCAACTAAATATCAGTTTTACCTCATTTTCAGTATAGTAGTCAAGAAAATAAATCAAAACTAAACTTCTATATGTAAGTTCACATTAAAAGTTAATTTTAGTCATATTGCACATTTATAACTGTCTTCTTTTAACCTTAATAAATTTTAATTTCTAGAATACTTTTATTAAACTTCATTTTACTATTTCAAATAAATAATCTATCATTGAATTAATAAAGAATTATAATTAACAATAATTTACAGCTTTAAGGTTTAGAATCAAATTATTTGTTGTAAGTTATAAGAGAAGACTAACTCTCTTTAACAAGACAAAATATGAAATTCCATAGAATACAAATCACTTTGAATAAAACTTAGTCCTACCTAACTTTAGTTTCTAAATGTTTTTAACATCAGTGCTTTTTTTCACTAAAAAAGTTACATTATCCCATTCACATCCTTTAAATTTAAAAAAAAAATTGCTCAAATGATTTATTGCAGTTAATTAACAAAATAAGATCTACCAACAAAGCTAAGTACTATTAACTTTTTAATTCATCATAGAGTATAAATTTTAGAAATAAATCATAACAATCATTCAAATCTGGTTTCTTACTCTATATATATAAAATATGCTTTAATTTATACATATTATCATAATATAAATATTGCATGAATTTTTATATTATATAGTATACAGGTAGCATGTGCATCATAAAACTTAATTTCCCTGCAAAAACTAGAAGAAATTTCTTCTTTATTTATGGTGATAAGTACTGCAATTAAAATTAAACTAATGAAATAAATTTTTTAATTTCTAAATGGTTTTCAGTAATAATCATTTAAATTTTATAAATTATTTTTTTTAAATTTTAATGCCTGGTAGTTGAATAAATTCTTTTGAAGTACCATTAAATTTAATACTTTAAAAATAATGTCAAATCTAAAAATAAGTAAATTTAAAGAAATATATCTTTATTAGGTATTTTGCATGAATGAAGTTTTACTTTTTCCACCACATATAAAATTAAGTTAAAGCGTTTAAGGATAAAACCAATACCTGTCTATTGGCTCTGATTTAATCTTCCCATTACCAGATTTCACAGTTACATTTTGTTCATCTGATGCATAACTTCTAATTGTTGAATCTTCAATTTTACACAAATCATACATTTCAGTAGCTTGATCATTTTTAGATTCTTGCATTTTAAGAAGTGGTAATGGTTCACTTCTATAAGAAAGTTCTTCAATGGAAGCTAAAGGGGCAGATTCTGGCAACTTATGTTCATCTAATAAATCATTAATATATTCCAATGATTTATTAGATGAATCAGAATGAATACTTTTGTTAATTTCTTCAGTATTTTTATCCACTGGAGCAATTAAGTCCTCCATTTCATCAGACTGAGTTCTAGCTGACAGCTTTTCCAAAATATCTGTCATTCTCAGTTTTCAATTCCACTGTTCTAGCTTTTTATTCCAATTAAAGGATTTAAATGAACTTCTATACGGTTCAAAAACTCATGGTCGTTAATATTTTCAGTACTCCATCAAAAATAAACTGAGCACACAATGATTTGTCATTATTCAAGATATTCATGTTTATTAAGCTTATCATTGCATGAATAGTAATTCATTCTATGGTCAAAATCATATCAATATATTTCAAAAATGTATCACTCGAATAGACGACATTTAATTTTTTAAACCACAAAATGGCTTTTAAATATTTTAAAATGCAAAAGTCCAAAAACAACTTGTTGAAAAATGCGACATATCTATAACAGTAGTAACACTTTTGTTTTTTTACAAATAACCAGAAGCAACTAGTTTCAAATTTTAATAGGTAAATGCGAAATGCTCTTAAAATAAAAAAAGATTAATGGTAATTCAGAAATGTTTACACCAAATCTAGTAAATGCATAATAAATGCTTTTGATTTAATTACTGGCGCGATTTAATGCTTAGAGTTGCGAACAAGAACAAACCGCGCGCGAGCTCTGAAAATGCACAACTGTGAGAACCGGTGAATGAAGGAAGAAAGGAAGTTCGAATTGGATGCTGGGAAAGAAAATCAATATTACTGCAAGATAAGCTGGCCCAGAATGCCGACAGTTGAACAGACATAAAACATTTTAAAGGAAAATTCTCTTGCAATGAAGCTTAATATTTTATATATAAAAAGTAGTTTATAAAATAATAAATTTAGAATTTTTTGCAAGTTTAAAAACGAAAACTTTCTTTATACGAATAATGAAAAAGAATTAAAAGAAAAATCATCCATGTGCATGATTTCTCGCGTTTTTCACGATTCAAATGCCAGCAGAGGGCGATAAAATAATAAAGATCACGGTATCACCAAAGCATTTTGATTTGTTTAACACTGAAATACCAATTTTAATTTTTGAGCCCCGTTATACATTTCCAACCATAGATTTAAACTAAAGCACGATTTTGTATATAATATGCTATTCGTACATGAAGATTATATCACATATTACTAAATTTAACTACTGATCAAATCCTATACGCAGTCCAATTTGCAAAAGCACGAAAAATCAAACAGGCATGCGAATTATTCAAAACAAACCACGTGATTTGGTTTGCTTGCCATTCATAATCATTTTATACACACATTTAAACGCGGATTTAACAGTTTAAAGTGTGTGAACTCCGAATCTCTATGAAGATTCACACCCTTCAAAATGAGTAGGTAAGGACTTACGAACTGAAGGAATGAAAGCCTAACACAGACTGTTTAAGAATCGGCTCAGGAACAAAACACGTGATCATTTGACAGTCATTTGATAGTCGCTTTACGAGCACATTTGCAAACACTGTTGCAAACACGTGATCATTTGATAGTCGCTTTACGAGCACATTTGCAAACAAGCACTAATTCGACCGAGATTTACAAAATGTAATGAGGATAAATTTTATTAAAAGTATTTTAAAAATGATTTGTAAACCTATTTGTTCATAACGTTGGAAAAAATGAGCTCATTTTTCTTATTAGATAAGACATTGTGGCCCTTGATTATATATATCAGAGAGTGAAGCTTTTAATTCCATTTTTTCATTTAAATTTTGGTTTTGTTGTCTCTTAAAAATAGAATCAAATCTTCCATTATTTTTTTTAGTAAAAATAATTAACAAATTAAAACGATTAAGTGAAACAACTTCATATCAATAATGAAAGTCATCATTCAAAATATTACATTAAAATATTGCTGAATTCCAGATTCAGAAATGTTTCATAAAATATTACAATGAAATAATGACGTAAAATTTTTCATTTCATTCTCAGGCGAATTAAAAACCAATTTATTTTATTTCGTAAAATCGTTGCTAATAATCAAACACTGAAGTTGTCTATCACACAAATGTTTTAAAAATTGAAGGAGAGGGAAAAAATAGAAGTTTAAAATATGTATAAAACAAATTTTTATTTTTTTAAATTTATTATTTACATCTCTTATATTCGGAAATAGCATTCTAAGATCGTACTGCTAATCCAAATGCTTATGTCGAGCAACACTTATTTTTACAGTCTATAATAACTTTTTAAGAAATGTGACTTTGTTCGAAGATAGTGTTATTCTTCGCAATTCTTTGGCTGACTTACAATAAAAGCGGTTTTATTTCGAACTTTTCAATGCAGCGTCTGTAGTTAATTTAAAATATAATTAAAGCTGATTTGAACTCCGCAAAATTACTTATGCGACGATGTAATTCATTTTAAACACGACTTTCGCTTCGGAATTCCTCTCGCTTTAAAAACAGAAATGTGAGATTCCACATTTCTAAAATTGTCATCCATTACAATTCACATTGGGCTTAGTAAAGGAAAAATATTTACCGCATCGGAATTTTTTTTTTTACATTTTAAAAATATAATTTTTAAAACAACTAATTTTTTTCCCGATTTCTGAAAGAATATTGTTTTTTCCCATTACAAGTGATTAATATTTTGAACTACAAGCAACCGGTAAAAAATACGTTAGAACGCGAATGAAAAAATATCCAGAATATTTAATAACCTCTCGTAACTAAAGGAAAGTTTTCTTCTTCTTAGAGTTAGGTTTGTATGTCATTGGGCACCTCTGCTTTTATCAGCATTTTGTACTATTAACTCCAAACCCAATGTTTCCTAGTTCCAGTTGCTCGGGTTACCCACTTTATTAATAAAGTCCGATAACCCTTTAATGGAGTCTAGGTGTAACTCTCTAGTATGGATGATGCCTAAAGAAGTTAATCTAGGGAGGGCAAGAGCCTCGCATTCGTAAATGATATGCTTGGCCGTTTCCTCTTGCATATGACATTTCTGGCAGATAGGGTCTTGCTGAAACAGTCCCATTTTGTGGAGGTGTTTTCTGAAATAGTAGTGCCCAGTTATGAAGCCTACGATTAAACGTATCTTCTGCCTAGAGCATCTTAGAATTTCAGAGGCAATCCTTGCTGATGATCCACAGATTATACTTTTAGCGTGGGTTTGACCAGGAGTGTTAAGCCAAGCTTCGTACATCTTCCGTTTTTCCCCATCTAAGAACATTGGTTTTTGCGGTCTTCAAATTGATCCCACAGAAAGGTTGTGCACCAATGGGAGCAAAAAAAGTAAAGTTTACTCCCTCCTCTGACGCCGATCTGACCAAGAAATCCGCTCCTTCATTCCCCTCTACTCCCACGTGTGAAGGGATCAATTGGAAATGAACTGTGTGTTCGGGTGACAGTCTCTCAAGAAGATTTAGTATGTCCGGGCTAGTTTGATCTCCAACAGTGCTCCAATTTAAAAGAAGCTGGATTGAAGCACGACTGTCAGTCAATATCCAAATTAAGAGGTGGAGGATCTTAATTGATCATCTACCTCTACTGCATACTGTAAACCTCTTCTATTGGCTATTTAGCTCTTATCTAAACACGGAAGAATTATCTGGGTTTCTTATTTTAAATTCTAGTTCTCCGGAGACTGTTTATGTACACCCCATACCTTTACCCGAGACTCCTCCTACACTTTTACTACCATCTGTATAAACTTTCAAAGAACATGGAGGGATATTATGGATTGTTTCAAGTGCCAGCTGTTTAACGAGAGCCGGAATCTGAGTTTTTTGTCACAGTTGATAGGAGCTCCTCATGGAAGTATATTCCATCAAGTTCTAATCCAGCTCCCAGTGGTTTCAATGAATGACCCTCTACATTCGAAGAAGGGAGATTTTATGCCCTTGCATAGGCTGTGTTTCTTTTGTCGTTGGTTGCTGGTTTAATCTAGGAAGTAGCTAGAAGTTTTGTGCTACCCATTAAAGCTAATTAGCTTGTAATGATATTTTGTAAGGCACAGAATTCTTCTCTGAGAAAGAGAGGCGGCAAATTACTTTCATAATTCACAATTTCATTTGGACAACTATGATGAAGCCCTGTGATGACTCTAGCTGCGCTGTGCTGCACCCTCTCAAGCCTATCCATCTGAGACCAAGATCTTATCAAACTGCCTTTTCTCGCTATCTGAGTAAGCAGACGAGATGAATCACCTTTCAGCAGGGGCAAAGGACATTTCCAGACTGTCCTTGGTGTTCCGTCAATATGGTCTCCCCTGGACATATCTTAACCTGACTAAATTTTAAAAAAGACGATGTCCTACGGGACCCATCACATTTTATAGACATTTTAGATATTTTTGGTTTTATGGGGGTTGTCTAGCTAGGCTAAACAACCTGAGATAAGTAACAACAACAACACTAAAGGAAAGTTTCAAGTAACTTAATTTGTTTTCAGCTAGTCTTTACACGAGACATTTCAAGGACTAAATAAGCATTTTGCACGAAACTAAGTAATTTAAAAATACTTCTTAAAATCGAAATTTTTCTTGCCATAGCTATACTTCCCCCTTTTTTTTTTTTTTTTTTTTTTTTTTTTTTGCTACAAGTTACGGCCAGCTAAAGCAAGAATGTTAGTTTTTTAGAAGTTTTAAAATGGATTAAAATGAGAGCATAGAACAAGAAAAACGAAATATCTACAATTTTTAGTCATTATTCTTTTTAGAATAAATAAATATGAAGATTACATCAGAAAATAAAAATGAACATAATGTCAGAAGTTCTTTTCAACCACTGGTGAATGTATATAGGGGTGTATGGATAAGTAATGATTCTGCGGTAATTGCACTTCGATGAATGCAAAGAAACAAAGGATTGTAAAATTTGATCCATATCGAATTTTAATACAATTTCGCTTCAGAACTAATTACTGTGATTTGGTTGTTGCTTTACGATCACTTTTTTGCACACGAGCGCTAATTTAGAGATCGGAAGTTCTGTTTCGGAACTCCATTATAATTACACAAGCCTGATGATGGAATCAAAATAATGAACTGTGTTGAACCAAAGCTCACAGTGACAACCATATAGATCTCGTCCGTTTGACAGTATTCTATAGTTACTAGAACGATTCTAGAGTAAGATTATTCTTTTGACAAAAAGGCTTCGATTCCAGTGAATATCTATTTTTAAAGCGATGGCATTCAAAACTTTAATGCTCTGATCAACAATATTTGGACTTGTTTCACGAGGTAGTCTATATTCTAGTGCCAAAATCAGTAAAAAATGAGTTCTAAAATCGCAAATTAGGTTTAATTAGGCGTCTAAATATAGCTAATTAATTTTATATCCATTAACCATACCGAACAATAAATTTACTGATGTTAAGACTCAATAAGCTTGGAAGCATTAGAGTAAATTCCTTCGCTTGAGTTTGTTTTGTTCGCTTGATTATGTTTTGGTTTATTTGTTGCTCAACGATTATTATTTTGCATGCAAGGGCTAACAGATTTATAATTCCAAAGTGGATTTCGAACCATTGCTAACATTCACACCCAAGGTAAGAGCTGAATTCATGAAAAAACTGAATGTTAAAGCAAGTTAATTGATGCTTCCATCCACTACAATTACATTATTATGGCGAGAATTTTACGTTTGAAATTGCAAAAAATAGCTACAAAAAAAGCTTATAAATAAATATTTATAAGCTTCGTCGGTATCGTTTGAAAAAGTAAATAAGGTTTTGTGTTGAAAATTAAAATCAAATTTTTAACTATAAAAAAATTAAACGAAAATAGTTTTAAAATTATAAAATAGTTAAATGGGATTTTGTCTGAGAAATCAATATTCACGACATCTGTTCTAGTATCTTCACTATAAAATATTCAGTTCAATAACTATGGCAGAGAAAAAATAAGCACGATAAATATATAAAAATAAAAAATGCTCAAGGCCGAAGCACATAATCGACTCGGGTACCTTCTAGGCGCCTTTTGCGGAAATCCGCCAATGGCGCCACTGGTCGCTGCAGCGATAGCTTAACTCAAAGTTATGAAATTATTTTTCGTTAGCATCTTCGGCATATTGCCTTATTTTAAATGCCCCAGATCGTGTACTGCAAGAGGGAAGATAAAAAATTAAATAGAATGTAAATTGTTTCCGATGAATTAGTTGGTTGGTTGGGTTTTATGGTGCAAAGTCCAAAAATGGACATGGTTCGCCAATTCCGATGAATTTAAGTGTCATTTATATAACATAAGGAATCAATCCAAATACATCTTTTTTGATTCAATAATACAATTTGGTAATTTTTTCGATCAATCGCTCGTATGGGGAAATGCATTCGCCTATCCCCAATTATAATTGTTAACAGGATATACTGCCGCCCCCCTATCTAGTGGTGAGAGTGTCTGACTGCGGATTGCGAGGTCCTGGGTTCGAATCCCAGTTCGGGCATGGATATACTTTCTCTATCCTGTCTTTCTTTGTTTGTATGAATGGTTGCCTACACTATAAACGGGTACCTATGGTATGTGTGTATTGAGGAAGTTGGACAACACACCAAAATATGGTTCAATTGGAAAAGTGGAGCAGCGCACCCCATAATGCCAGCCTAGCTGGTACAAGACAAAACAGGCTATACTTTCACAGAATGAGACAGCATTGTTTCACTTTTTTATTCATTTCATAATAAATTGAAATAAACTGGTTTGGTCTGTTTGTGGCTCATTTTTTGTACACGCGGTACTAGACCAGGATCTACAATTTAAACAGGATTCTGAACGGGTACACACACTCAACTGGATCCAGTGGGATGTGGAACCGAAAACTGAAGAGCGATAACAATTATATTATGCTAGCTCAGCATCGAAATAACCTGAAGACGTAAACTAGCCGTAATATAAAACACTATTCTTGTTAAATAGTAATGACAAATTATGCCTTATTGTGCGTGTAAGCGTGTAGTAGTTATCAACTACATTCAAAAATACCACTAAACAATAAAATTTAAGACAACTTTTTATGCACCTTTCAAAAAGAATAAAATATTAAACAATGGAAGAGTAATTTCTAATCAATACACATTTATTGTTCAATGGTCATTGAACGCACATATGCAAGAGATAATTAGACATGTACCTACAATGAATTTAATGATTTTATTTGGATTCCGTATTACAACAAACATGCAAGCTCAAGGTGGGCAGAAAATCCATGAATTGTTGCAAAGGTCAAATCGCGAATCATCCGGCTACCAGTCTTACGGCGAATTTTGTCCAGAAATGCATCAAATTTGCGACTTTTTTTCTTGAGTTTAGTTACACATTTTTTACTGTTTTAAATCGAAGTAAATCATTTCAGTTACGTGTGGTTTCTTCAATTCAGGCAAAATAATTTTAAAGCATGTTAATATTTTTCAATTCTTGAAACAACGTTGATACAAAAAAGTTTAAACTGAGAAAACGACCTGAAGTAAAGTTTTGTCCTTAACGGAAAATTAACATCTGTGTTCAAAATGAAAATGACGGTATATATAGATTCATCACAAAGAAATTTGATTATGATGACAATATACAAGTGTTTAAGAAGGTCCGAGGAACTTTGTACAGTAGAGAATGTGACTTAAGAAACCAAAATATTTCTACAAGAAAAATCAGAAGTTCTAAGGTGGTTGATGGTGACAAAATGTCTCCTTATATTGTCTCCCAATCCATATCATTTATTGTTACACAGTTGTAAGAATCGAATCTGGGTTTTCAACTTTGCAAGGATTGATCTGGCCACCAAAGTTAGCCTTTATAAAATAAACATAAAAATAGGTCATACAACACTTTTGATTCAGCATATTAGCAAAATTTTCTCTTGCAAATCTTTTCTTAAAAACTGCTTAAGTTAACAAACATTATTAGTATTGTACTACAGTTAGAAATTTGGCACCCACTTTATAATTTTAAGCCCGCAGGATTGTGGTACGATTGGAACTGGAATTATGTTTGTCGAATTCCTATATAGCGCTTGTTTAATTCAGCTAGTTGACTGCTCATTTTCTTTTGAGTAATATTTCATAAGTAGGAATGTATAAATACTATAACCGCTGCTTAGAAAATAGCCCAACAGCTGAAAATTATGTAGGGTATTTAAACATCCTTACCATTATCTTGCGCAAGAACTTTTTAGACATCAAATCGTATTCACATATCGAAAGGGAAGAAATTCAATAAATTTCCCAAATCTTTCCTATCCCAACAAATGTGTGTATGAAAAAGTGAAACATAACATCTATCTCGTTTGAAACGTTAATTTCCATCATAGTTTCCGCACATTATCTAAGATAGAAACTGAGTCTTACTCCTAAAGATTGTGATCCAACCATAAAGTTTCGGTATGATGGAAAGCTTCAGTGTGTGCGAGCGTGTAAAACCAAGCCTTGTTTTGCAATTCCGGTTGGAAGTCGAATTGTGTGCTTGATAGATAAGAATCACATTTTGCACACGAGGGATAATTCGACTAGGAACAATGGGTTCAAAAGTCATATTTAGCCATTCGAGTTAGCTTATTTAAGTTTATAATTTTTTTAAAAAACTGCAAAATTTAATATTATAATTGTTTTGTTTGCAACGAAATTACTCTGTATTTTATCATTTATATACAATACTTATCCAATTACTTTAGAATTTTTAATCTGTAAAAACATGAGATAACTATAAATAAAAAAAGATGCGAACCATTTTAGAGTTTTATAAATTCCTACATCACAAGCTGGTAGATAAATAAACTGCACTCTAACACTAAAAACAAAATTTTTGGTTTATGAAGTACTACTAAAATCTATGTAAAATGAATGTAAATAAATTGGTAATAAAAAGTTTTGTTTCACAATTTTTCATTAAACAATATTTTCAACATAAAGAATTTTATACTGCGCAAATGCGAATGGATTACGTCTTCACACAAAAAATATTCATTTATTAACCAATAAGCCCATTCTAAATAAGTCACCCAAAACGGAACTACTTAACTACGTGATGTAGAGTTTAGAAATTGAAGAAATCTGCTTGAAAAATCGTAAAAACTAACATTTTAGAAAATATAAATTTCTTTCATTTCCTTCTTAAAATTCATATTTCATATGCAACATCGAATAACTACTCAAAGACGTTTGCAGGAGGGAAAATAGAGTGGATATTTTACTATTTTCTGACTAATCTGACCATACCGGAAGTAGTTACTTTATCCCATGGTTATAACAAGATTCCTGCATGCTTTATCAGGCCAAAAAAATGTTGTACTAGCATTCGTTTTCTGTCAATATCAATAAAAATAAATTCTGGCACAAGACGCAAAAAAATTTTTTAATATATCGGTGATAAAATAAAATTTTAAACTCACAAATTCGAATTATTCATTTCATAAATAATTTTAATTTTTATCATTGTAAGTTTAAATAATCAAATTTTATCACCAAAATATTAATAAAAAAATTCCGACCTGGTGTTAACTGCTAGTCAAAACAAACCATTAAATAAAATAAATGACGTCCAAACTATAATGCCTGTTCTAAAATAAATCTTTTTTTTAAAAAAAAATAGACGTAATAAGGTTAGGCATTTAACGAATTGCAATACAAAAATATTATCACAATATTGAACTCATTTATAATTTATTATGCAAAACAGCTAAGAATTGAATAAAATTAAAAACTTATACACAAGAATGACACTGTAATCTGTAAATATAGACGTAAGTAAGCTATAATTGGAACTATTGGTAGTATAAAGTGAAATTTAAGTAATTAACTAATAAGTAATAGACTCGCTAACAATATGTCATCTTTTAATTTTATACGAAGCACATAAAACACTAATTTACGTTTTACATGCAGAAATAATTAAAACTACTAATTAAGCAAGCAAGCTTATGAAATTTTAATGCGCTATAATTTTCTGCATTTGTCCTCAATTCCCAGTGCATTAACCAGAAATAATGTATATTGGATATGTTATTAAAAACTATTAAGCAAAATGAGAGCATTTTTACTCAGAAAAATATAAATTAGCCTGAAGAGAAGACATTTATTAATGTTTTTATCCATACATAAAAGATAAAAGCTCATCGAAACACGAAGCAGATGGAAACTATTTGTGTATTTGCCATTTAAAACAAAGTTAACTTCAAGCATATACCAAAATGTGTAGATTATATCATTCGTCAATTAAAACAGGAATAAGAAAAAAAATCTATAGAAAAATTAATGTTGGCGTAAGCAAGACATCAGTCTTAAGATTTAAAAGAAACCGTTTGCTAATATTGCAATTATTAATTTAGAGTTCTATTAATTAATGGAATTTTTAGAAAATTTAAATAAACCTTGCCGATTTAAACTAACCATAAAGTGGATGCTTTGTTTTGTGTTTTTCATTTTGCTTTTTCTTCTGCTCTTTTGTTCAACATGTTAATGACTTGTATCAATGGAAAAGGGCTTCTCAAATCGATCCTTTGCTCTTTATGTAAGAAATCGTTTTATTAACAAAATGAACTGCGATAATATTCTCTGACATTAGATGGTGAACTTCGCCTTGTTTGCCGTCTATCGAAGAATGTGATTTAAAGGCAGGCAGAAAGTCCGTTTTACGACGCCATCTCAATAGGATGTGACGTAGATAAAAAGTTATCCGATGTGTGATGGTTATTTAAAAAAAAAAAGGAGAATTGTAATAAAGTAATGTTGCCACGATCGCAACTGGAACGAAAGAAACAACCACTTTATGGTTAATAATTTACACATTCTATGGTTAGACTATACTTGAGGGTGCCCCTTGAATTCTTGCCAAGTTTATCGCCAAGCTGGGCGATGTTGCTCTATTTATGATAACCCTAAACGTTATTCTGAAATCCATTCATGGTTCTGATTGGTTTTCCTCTCATGATAAGTTTAAGCAATATCTGTAGGTGCTATTAGAGAATTCTGTGTACCTCAAAGTGAGAATATTCCAGCAAAATAAAGTGAGTACATTTTTTTCTTTTTTTATGTGCTTACTGCATTATTTTTGAAATTTCATTGTGTTTTGGCCGCCATTACTGTTTGCACAGCATTTCGCGCGAACAGGATTGGCGCCAAACAAAAATCGCCAATTTCGCCAAGGGGCACCCTCAAGTATATTTATATTCATTCTATTTATTTACAGTTTAAACTCTAGTGCTAATGATAACAGGCATACATAACTATTTAATATACAAAATAAGCCAATCAAATTCTAACAATTTCACAATTGAATAAATTGTTTAAATGCTATCTTCCATTCTTTATATTAGAAGCTGAATTGTCACAATCACTGACGATGTGAATAAAATAATAAATACATTTTAAGTTATTGTAAGAAACTACTGATTCTATTATTGCATTTCCTCAATAGAAAAATTCCAAACGTATAACTACAATTGTCAGCTTTAAATAAATTTTGAAATAAAAAGAATGATTCAATTTAATTTCTTCATATAAAACGTTTTATAACAAATTTAGCAAATGTAATATGCAATTTAAATACATAGAAATGATATGATGCAGACTTTTTTAACTTCTTTTTACTTTTAAAGTACTTTTTAAACTGAAAGATTCATTAATAAAACCTCTCCGTTGCATACCATTCGCACCCAAAGGGAATTTTGATTCGGCTTTATGGTCTAAAAACAGGATTTCGAGCTATAATCTTCTACAGTATATGTGGGGGATCGAGAGAATATGAATGGATATAAAACTACACGATAAACATTCGACTCTTAACTCAGAATAACAATATAGCTTTATAAAAAGTAATTCCAAACTGAATGATTATAATCTTTTTTATAACACCCATAAATATTTTTAATCAATATCCAATCTCATCCGTAAACGCTTAATTGAAAGAATAATCACCAAATTTCCTTGATGTCTGAATATTAAAAGCAAACTTTAGAGACTGTTAAAGCTAACGACAACTACATGAAATTCACAGGAAGAGTTTAGTTGGGAGATCATTTTTCAGAAAACATGTTGTAATCTTAAAACAATACTTGAGAAAAATGTAATTCACCATCGTTCATAACCGAGGTTTTAAATAACAATAGTTTTTTTTTTCCAAGGGCGGGAACTTGGGTGACGAACCTTTTGCCACAAAAAGACCAGAAACTTACTCATTTGTCGTTACCCAGAGGGCAACTGTGCACCAAGTCACGGAGGTGAGTAGCGTTGCCCGCGCCTTGTCACCACAAACCCGTTTATAGGGTGGGCCACATTCATACATCACAGAAAAAAGGAAAGAGAAACAGAACAGAGAAAGAAAGTAACATCCATGTCCGAACCGGGATTCGAACCCGGAAGCCACAGCTCAGGAATCAAGAGCGTTAACCACTTAGCCATCGATCGGCAAATTAAAATAATGTATACAGCGAACTGAAAATATTAAACCACAGAAAATATTTAAGGAGCTCCAATGCTTTAGAATTTTCATAATACTTAAATTTTACTAATGAGTCATTATATAAATGAATAAATCTCGTTAAGGCACAGATGCTGTATAATTCAACATGCCAAATTCTGGTGATTTTTTTTTGTGAATTTCCTTATTTATCTGGCAACCTGATTTTTTATTACGTCATAAAGATGGAGACACCTAAAAGAATTATGTAGAAATTTCTATTTTAGCAACCCTAGTATTTACATCATCGCAAGACTTCATCTTGGCAACATTTCTTCGTCGCCAAAAAATTGAAAATTTCTCATGCTGGATATGGCATCAGTGCGTTCAGTAACTTTTAAAAATATAAGGATGAATATGACTTACCTATCTCGGGGTGGTTTTCTATCATAATCTGGTTGGGGAGTTTTAAAATCTTCAGTTGCATACCTAGACTCCCAGCAAGGAGCCAGTCTCACGGGACTTGGGTCTAGGAGTGATTCTTGTTCCATTGGACTTTTTGTATCTAAAAAACAAAATTTCTACATTAATTCATACATATCAAAATAACTCTATTCTTAAATTCGATATGAATATATATATCTTAAATACACAAACTAGGTATACAAATGGGAACTTTTAAATCAATGTTACCAAACCCATTGTGATGCGTTAGGCTTCTCAAATTATATGTCAGTGTTATTCCAACAGTTACACAGTCATTTTCATTTTTTTTTCTCATCTTTGTTAACAACGACCCGGCAAAATTATAAATACAAGTTCGTAGAATTTTTAACAATGAGGAAATTATTTCCTCGCTTTCAATGAGAAAAACTGAACCGGATGAATGTTTTTAGGAAATATTAAAAAAAAAAGAAAAAAAAATTATATTAGAGATGAAAAACTAATATTACTTTTATAGCCTTCAATAAAGGACCGGAAATATATTTCATCTTCAAATTTAATTTTTTTCCTTTTATTTAATTTAATGGTAGTCATTGATCATATCAAATGTGAGGGAGGAAAAGCAACAGAACCACATAACTCTTCCTGATATACAATAGAAAATCCGTACTCTTGTGGGATATATTTTTTTCTATCGTAACACTACATGCTGTTTATTTCAATGTAAATATCAAATACACGAGAATGCATAATTTTACGATAGTAATAAGAAATAGTAAAACAATTCTTCATATGTACAGGACAAAATCAAACATCCCAGTTCGCAGGACAGTACTAGAAAGTATGACCATCTATATCTTATGGCTTGGGTTGCGGAAACACGATTAATAAATTTTATTATATTTTCTGTTATAATACAAATAAATTTCTAAACCTATTAGTCAATTTCGTCACTTGGCAATAATAAAGTCTGTTTAGGTTTACAACAACAAAAATCGAAAAAAATATGCATTAAGTTTGGTTTACTTGTGGCTCAGCGATCCTCTTTTTACACACAAAGGCTAATTTGATTAAGACTTCTAGTCTAAGGGATTTCGCTTAGAAATACATAATGAACTATTGAACCAAAGAGTGCTAACCATTCGATTGTTTTGTCAGAAAAGGGCGTTAGATCTTAGTTAACAAAAACTGGGAGCGTTTGTGTGATCCACGTTATCCCGTACTTGTATGTTACATTGACAGCTAACTGTTTTATAAACAATGGGCTGAAAAATCTGTAGTTATAAAAATAGGTGCTTGCTTCACGAAATCCAGGAACATGGTTAGTTTCTAGAATTTCTACAGTACTTGTATGGTACATTGACAGCTCTAACTGTCCTTAAACAATGGACTGAAAAATCTGTAGTTATAAAAATAGGTGCTTGTTTCTGGAAATACAGGAACATCGTTAGTTTCTAGAATTTCTGCAGTACTTGTATGGTACATTGACAGCTCTAACTGTCCTTAAACAATGGACTGAAAAATTTGTAGTTATAAAAATAGGTGCTTGTTTCTCGAAATCCAGGAACATGGTTAGTTTCTAGAATTTCTACAGTAAGCCAAGCTAGAAAAATCACTTAATATATAAAACAAGAATGAAAATTCTAGTTTAGTTTTCATTAAAAGATGACATCTTTAAACAACGGTTAATTCGACTAAGGTCGACAGTTTAAATAGCATTCAGTATCTTAAATATATACTGGTGAATATCAAAGTTGAGATATGTTGTTATTTATGACATTTGGACAAGCCAAGATCGCTAGACGACAGTTATGAGAAATTAAGTCAGAAGTGTGCTTCTTTTGTTTTAAATAAACCACGAAATAAAAAAAGTACTTGTCTTTGCTCTTATCCATTCCAATAGATGGCCCCACCAGAGGATCCACTCTCACAATTTTCGCTTTGATCTAGAGGGAAAGAAAATTTACTCTAGATTATTACATCCATGATAACTGCTCAACGACCGACCACAGGAATTTCGGTTCCACAAATGTAACGAGTACGTATATCGTATGTACTCGGTGGGCCTTTGGCGGTAATGAGAATCAAACCCACCCCTTCCGGAGGGAAGACCGATACCCTAACCACTTGACTACCACCATCCCAAGTTGCAATATGATTACCAGTATTAACCACTAGTTCGATTTTAAAAGGAAAAAAATAAGAAATATTCTCGAAATTGGAATTTTTAACACAATTTAGTTTTATACATATATATATTTCAATATTCAACAGAAAAATAACAAATTTACGTTTACGTATTTTTTTATTTTTCTGAATATCAAAACAAGATTCATATGTTGACAGATCTGAAAACTATGTTCTACCAAATCGTTAGATAAAAATTTTAAAGCTGTTGATTAATAGAAGACAAAATTAAGCAGACTCTGAAAGCTTAAAATGCAATACCTAGTTAGGTAATTAAAAAAAAGAGTATCACAATAAATTTAAAAAATCCGGAAATATCTCGAAAGTCTAATATATTATTAGTATAGTATTTCATATTAATAAAATACTTGCAACCATTGTATCATTTAACACGTGAAATTAAAACGACAACATTCTAATTTTTAGCTGTCCATTGCACCAATAAATCTATTTGATTAAATGTAATGCATAGTCTATCCCGAAATAAATTGAATAGGATATGCAATCATTCGCCGAAAATGCACAATCGTGATCAAAATTTTAGTTGAGGTCTATTCTTAAATTTCACTAAATATATGAATCTTGCTGTATTTATTTTAAACAGTATTTATTCATGACTAATCGCTTCAGTTTTGCTAAGTGTTCTTTAACTGATAATTGGTTGACATTGCACATTATAACCTATCCAAAATTATTCTAACTTCCCGAAAAAGTAAAACATGCAAATTTGAGTAAGAAGTGAAAAGTTTAGCGAAACAAGCACTCTCAATAAAAATCTTCTTAGATAATGTCTTTGACCCGAAACCATATTCAAATGCTTACATTCAAATTTCAACAAGGGGATGCTGATATCTAATCATTATGTAACATCTTATGAAAACAAAGTCCTTGCAAGAAATCAAATTTTAAAAGGTGAAGGTCCCGTGCATACAGTTGAAATAATGTTTGGAAATGTAACACCCAAATGACAGAAAGAAAAATCAAGATTACTTAATATATAAAAATAGCTACAAGGCTACGATTTCAAACTTTTATCAGTTGATTCCGATCCGAAAGCTTTTTTAAATGGCACATTGCCAATGCATCAATTAGTTAAGAAGCAATGAAGGCTGCCTTTCACAACAGACGAAAAACTAGTATTGTAGCAACATGTTATTATTCTGCATTTTTAGAATAATTCCATGAAGAAATTAACTATTCCAATTTGTAATACATTTATATATTTAAAAATTTAAAAACAAACAGGTTTACCCAGCATTGCATAAAAAAAATTGAAATAACAAAAAAATATCGGTTGTCATTGATAGAGGGCGTAGCATTATTTTAGGAAAGAATATGAAAATATCATAAAAATGAGGTACTTATTAATTTTTTTAAATCTTATTTGATAGACTTTTTATCAATGTACAATCATATATACTGGATTTTAAGAAAATGGTAAATTTTCCTAAAATTTCCTAGTCATTCTCTGTAGATGAAGAAAGTGTTTTATTCCTCAGTCTATTTTTTTTAAATTCAAAACATTAATTCACATTTAGTGACTTGTTAAATGTTGGGTAAAAGTTTACAATAGGGTAACCATTGATTCTTTGGCGATTTCTATACGTCATGATAGGCGCCAAGATGCGACCGTAACAGCTACACATAAATATACATAGGGTTAGCAGAAATTAAATTTTATCGCCAAACAAAGGAGGTACCCGATTCTACACCGAACCCAAAAATCTGTCTTTTTGCATTCATTTATATCACATTGTTAATTCAATTAAGTTTTTTAATTTAAAATAAATTTCAAACCAAATGAGGATTAATGTGTACATACAAGTAAATAAATGCCCAGAAATGCATACAAACCACGGATAAGCATTTAAGAAGATACTTAATAAAGGGGTTAAAACAAATATCAATTACTGTTGTCTGAAATGTCACAATTTTTTTTAAATATTCTTAATTTAGTAGAACTGAAAGAAAATGTAAAATTTTTAATAAAGGCAAAAATAGGCATGTTTTAATAAAGTTCTAATATTTTAAAAAAAATCACTTCTCAAATCTTGTTTTTACTTAAAAAGGCATGAATTAGATGAAATGCAACAAATAATTTGATTACCTCGAGAAAAATTTTATGAGATTTTTCCCCTTTGTGTATAGTAATTTTCTCAGCAAGCAATTGGTTTTTCAAAAATCATTTTACCAGTTCACACCATGCGTGCGCTTACCTGTAGAAATTCCGATAAGTAAGGGCAATGATTTCGTAAAAACGAAAAATCAAAATTTCTACCTGAACAAATTTTTCTCCAGAAATCAAGCCAGTTTGACTTTTATAAAGAATTTAGATGGTGTCGAGAAGTTAGAACGATCTAATTTTATGGATATGACTACAAAGCTCTTCTTTTAACAGCTGTTTTTTAAGTAACTAAAACTAATTTTTCGCAAAAATTGAACGCGCGTTTTATCTGGTTACGCAGCTGAGATTCTTATCGACAGCATTTCTCAAGACCAAGAAATTTCGCGAAAATGAATTTATTCATCCTTTCTTCCAGATATTTTTATGGATATAAATATATTTAAGAATCTTAAACACTGAGATTCAAATGATAAATGCTTATAAAATGTGTGCACTATATCTAAAATAAATACAATGGAATCCTGTATTACTTCTACAAAAATTTTAAATGATTTTATATAAATTTACTAATTAGAAACACCAGAGAATCTGATTATATACACATTCTGCTTGAACCAGAACAATCTAACTATTAAGAAAAATTAGATAATATATTTCTTTTATGTTGGATTTGACAGTCAAAACACTCTGCTTATTAAAGTACTTAGTATCAAAAAAGCTCCAAATACAAAAATAACCTAGCTTTATCTATTAGAGCTCCCCAATTGTATTTACAATAAGAAATTTTTTTAACCAAATACACATTGTCACTTTTGTAGTTGTCGAATTTTAATATATTTATCTATTTCTTTAAAAGAACAGAACTATTTTAATAAAACATGTATTTGAGGAAAACTTTACATATATGAAATTACCTGAATATTTTTAAATTGCTATATTTCATAAATCATTGTCTACGCATTAGTTTGAGAAATTCTATAACAGCAACAACTACATACTAAATTCATAATAATTAAAATTAATAAAATAAGCTATTAAAATTTACAAAAATTATAAAAGCTTCAAAAACATTTGTAGACGTACCAGTAAATTCTATCTTTTTTAAACTTCCTAGCTAAAATATTAACAAAGCACAAATTTTCCTCTTAAATTTTAAGTTTCTGTATGAACATTTATTGAAAATAGAAATTATTTTCGCTAAATTACTTCCTTCAGAGACAGCTAAGCGCGCGCGCGAACGAAATAGTCATTTTCTCTTCTCTATGCAGTTTTTTCATGTCTAGATTTTACTTTGGAGGGATTTACCAGAAAAAAAAACGGAAAATCCTTATTTTTAAACTTCTTTCGTTCAAGCACTAACGAAATTAAAAATAATTCCTGCCATTTTAACACAATTTCAATAAACAGAAAATATAGACAAAAATCAGAAAAAAATGGAAAAAAAAATCACACGATAAATAAAAAAAATTAACTATTTTTTTACAGATTTTAATTTTTTAAAAATTTATAAATAAAACTCGCAAGCCACATTAAAAACCGAGTCATTTTAACAATATTTTTGCTGATATTTAAAAAAAATTGCATAAACATGCATATGAAAAAAATTAAATATCTTGAAAAAAGTGGAGTTTTTATAAAATGAAAATCGAGAAAGTTTAAAAAACTAAAAATCGCTATAGCATATCAGGCTTGCCTAAAAGCAAAAACGTGTGATCTGATATCACGTGAATTCAAAGTGTTATTGTGTTACTTTTTTTATTTACAATGACAGAGCAAATACAAGGAATAACAAATGAAAAATCACAAAATAGACTTGTTTTAGTTACTGGTTTCGGAAATTTTCAGTACTTTACTCAAATAAAACATGCATACTTGTCAACACTTAAAATTTTAAAACCGTACTATTTTTCGATCTGATGTACATGACATACATTTAAAGCAAAATATTTGCATGGAAATAAAACCTTACATCTCGACATTTATAAACAATGTATAGAAATACAGACATTTAAAAAATAATTTTCAAATTTCAAAAATTTGTAATAAAATATTTTCAACAAAACAAAACTTTAAGAACTTAATCGCCACGGATTTCTTATGAATTCAGTCTCAATACTGAAAAAAACAATTACATATTCTAAAAAAAAAAAGAATATATTTACGTTAAACAATCCTTTATTAACCTTTGATAAGGTAAATGGATTATTCAATAATCATTATAGTTAGAATCGAACCAAATTAAAAGTAGGTGAAAATTGACATTAAAAGAAATCGGCTCTTTTAAATCAATAACGAAATTTCTTTCTTTGAAAAGGAAAATATACAAATATTTTTTTCTTTTCCTCAAGGCAGTTTATATGTATGCAGTTTTTTAGGAAGTAGAAATTAGTTGTAGAATAATAATTTAAAATGATTCCATAATCTGCACAATTTCATCACTAGTCCAAAGACTTTGCAATTCATCGAAAAATCGTGCATTGTAAGGCCAAACTAGCAGCAATATATATGCAATTAATTGAAAATTAACTTTAATACTAGTAATATGACAAGCTTCTTTAAAGTTTAACCATTAAAAAATCCTTGAAGATAATCAAGAAATATGAGAACATGATTAAGATTTGTTGTAACTTATGACACTTTGACAAGCCCAGCTTGCCAACCGACAGCTATGCGAAATTAAGTTAGAAGGGTGCGTCTTTCGTCTAATCAGAGCACCACAAAGGTGAAAGTACGACTTTGCTCTCAGCTCCTTAGATAGATGGCACCACCAGAGGATACACTCCCTTTTGACATTGATCTGGAGGGGGGTGGTTAAGATTTGAACGCTTAATAATATTCACATTTTAAAAAGAAAATACACAAAAAGAAAGTAAAATTCGAAAGCTTACCTAATGTTCCAGTTCGTTTCTTCGCTGGTGAAATGAGCAGGTCTCCCGCATCACCGCCTGAGACATGATGTAAAGGTATCGAATCCCCGCTGTAGTAACAGGGATCTGAATGTCCGTTTCTACTGCTTCTATTCATTGAGTTCTGTTGGATAGACGTTTGTGACTAAGTAGCACCTCCGGCTGGCTGTGGTTTATCGATATATCAAGACGAAAAATAGAGAGCAAACGAAGTGGAAGTCAACAGCATTCTTTGCTGTCATCTGAAATTGAAAATGTTATTAAATATATTGCCATCAAAACATAAGTCCCCCCCACATTCAAATTAAAGTCAAAGAACATTTAAAATTTTTAAAGTTTCAACATAAGTACCAATGAAAAAAAAGTAATATTAAAATACGAATTAATCCAGCGAATAAATCCAAATTCTCGTTTCCCATTCATTAATAGGAAACTTGGGATTTCGATTTAATATCTTTTCGTTTATCTTCTAAAAATAGGAAGTTTTAATTCTAAAACACGTGCAATTTTTCGTTATTATTATATAACTTGTGATGCATATCAAACAATATACCACCTAACATTGAATTTCACATCGCATAATTGTGAAAAAGAGAAATGGTCCATAATAAGAAATTCTAAAAGGATTTTCTAAACAAAAGACAATGCAATCGATTGTAGGTTATGATAGCAATAATATACGTATGTATAATCACCATTTTAATTTGCTAGAACTCAAAATATACTTTTTTTTAATTATTGAAGTTACTTTTTATTATTCTAATCTTATCAACTCATTCCCATGAAGGTCCAACAGTGCTTCTTAAACACTCTTTCATCAACAACTTTCACCAATTCAAGAGTTTGGGCGAAAGATTGCTTCAAATATACAACAAATTTTAAATGAAATAAATATTGTAAGCTTGGATATACAAGTTTCAAAAACATGTAAAATAATTAATGTTTTTTTAGATTATGTGTAGAATTCGATCTAAATTAAAAAGCTGAGGAAAAAAAACTTACCGGACATTTTACAGGATGCACGTGTAACTTGACGTGTTTTGAAAAAAACCAAACAAAAATGTGGAGTTGAGATGTTTATACAGTTTACAGTTTGAGACGAAATTTAATAGATATTATATATAGCTCCACATTCAAACAACTTATTTTATTCTTTAAAGGCCATTTATTTCAATATAACATGAAATAAATGGCCTTTAAAGAATAAAATAAGTTGGGAATTAAAAATTTAACAAATATTTAAATATCTGAAAAACTGTTGCTATCCAATGAGTAAGATTTTGGTTAAAAAAGATTGGATTTTTAAGGAACAACTTAGCCTTCAAATGATATATAATGGGTTTACAAAAAATTTTAAATTATGAATGAAATTCGATATTAGTTAAATACTTACAAATACAAAATAAAATTAGTAAAAATTAGTTTGCTGAGTATGAAAAACAATTAGTATTTATTAAGATTAAAATGAAAACAAATGATTTAATCAGTACGTGTAGTTATTGTAACTATAAAAAGATTATATTTTGATATTACATTTACTTAATATTTTCAAAACATTAAATAGCACATTAGCTTTATTTTTTATCTATCAAGTTTGTTTTGTTTATTGTACTGTATAGAAAAAAATATGTTTTTGTATTGTAGCTTCGCTGAACGGTCATTTTTTGCACTCAAGGCTAATTAGACCGGAACTTACGGCTTAAAGTGGATTCCAAACTACTACAAACACTTGTGTAGTGGGATTCGAACCCACGAACTGTTGAACCGAAGGCAAGAGTGCTAACCATTCGGCTGCCAGCTCTTCATAGAAAATAGTTTGACGCAATTAAGTTCTTTGCACGCCTACAGAAAACATAGGATTAAGTAATATATTGCATTATTCAGAAAAAAAAATCGTGGATTGGATATAACTTGGAAAATTTTCAATTCCAAATCTATATTTTATTTTAATAAACATTTATAATTTCAAGAACACGAAATTTTAAATTACTTAAATTTTACAGTTAAATATTAACAAAAAAATTCGATGTGTACTTATAAATGTTCACGTTTTTTTAGCAAATTTGCTTTGTCATCAAATAATTCAAATTTTATTTCAAAAAATATGTACTAAAATTTTAAAAGATTCTGGAGTTTTAATGATTGAGTAAAGAAATAAACGTGATGAAAAATATGAGAAATTGTGATCAACAAAAATGCAGGAATATTTGATTAGTCAATTTAAGATCATTACTTCCGAGCAAGCCTGTCGTATCCGATTTCTGGTTAAGCAATTTTTTTATTCGTCATTCAACTTTTTATTTTAACTATCTAACAAATATAAGACAAAATTAATTCCAATTTCTTTCACACCATAGATCAAGAGATCGTATCCAGTTGATAACTGAGCCCGATTCCCCATCGTATAGCCGAGCTGGCAGCCGAATGATTAGCGCTCTTGCTTTCGGTTCAGAAGTTCGTGGGTTCGAATCCCACTACACAAGTGTTTGTAGTAGTTTGGAATTCACTTTAAGCCCTAACTCCAGGTCTAGTTAGCCCTCGTGTGCAAAAAGTGACCTTTGAGCGACAAACAAACCAACCCCATAGTATAGGGAAGATGTGCGCTTAATTCCCTTTTTAGGGATTACTGTAGCTCATGTCCACCCAAAGGATAATTCGACAAAAACGTGTGATTAAAGTAGAATTTAAATTTCTACAGATGTCTTTTATAGAAGGGAATTAACCCAGAAACTCAAACTGATTCCACAACAACGAAGAAAATAAAATACGAAATATGAATATAATGGCAGTTTCAAAATGGAAACATGAAAAAGAGTTGATTCTAATAAACAGTCAAACGATTCTGGGGAATAATATTAAAAAAAGTTAAGACAACTTCAAGTGCCTTTGTCCAGATTTTCATATTACTGCTTTTCATATATAAAACTTTTGTTTATATAAACTATTTAACAATACCAGATAAAATAAGCAATTTCGTTTTGCAAGAAATCGCATCGGATACTAATAGCAAAGGCGACAATATTATTTAGTACAGATAACAATCAAGAGAACTATTTGTCGCTCTTTTGAACAAAGGACTAGAAACTAGTTCAAAGTTAATCGGAGATACAAGATTAGGAAACAAAAATGTACACACAGATTGTATTCGATCTCATAAATTGTTGAACTAAAGAAGCGATAATTATTTAACTGTCAACTCCGCAAAGTATTTTATTAAGAGCAAGAGAAACTTGTTATGAATGCATTACTCAAAAGATTAACCCGCATGGCAAATTATTTTGAAGATTATTTGTAATCAATTGAAATCTCCTCTTATTCATTGAGTACAAAAATATTTAAGTCTTCCTTATTACCAAATCAAAAATAAAAGGCACATTTTAGATTAATGAAAATGTGTGGTAGTTTCAATTGATGGACATCATATTTATAGGTTATAAAGAATGGTAACTAATTAAAACAGAATAATCACCGTTAAACTTTGAAAAATCCAATAAAACATTTTGAATTAAAAGTCAAAAGAATCTTTTTTCAATTTGTATAAAAAAATATAAAAAAATTCATAATATTTCTTTTTTAATTTTTATTTTCAATAATTACGAATCTTATTGTCATCCAAATAAAATCCGTTGATAGAGTCTTGTAGCGCAAAATACATCAAATTATCTCATGAGAAGTAAACATACAAGATTATTAGTTATAAATATAGCACAGGTGCGGTATAATCCAAGATGCCAAATTCTGAGATTGGCAATATTTTGGCGGATTTTCTTATGTATCTGGCAACTTCGTTTTTATTACGTCACACATATGGAGACCTATAAGAATTATGCAGAAAATTCTATTTTGGGAACCCTAGTATTTACATCATCGTGCACGTCACGATACGTCATCTTGACAACATTTCTTCATCGCCAAAAAATTCTGAATTTGGAATCATGGATTATACAGTACCTGTGCCTTTTTTTATACCAGAAGAAAAAAAAATTATTTAGTGTCAATTTATGATCCATTTTAATTTTCATTTGTTGAATTTATGAGAATTTACCAAAGACTGAATCCAAACATTACGTTGAGAATGCTTTTTAAATAAAACTTGATCATATTTAAGGTGTGCATCATAAGATAAAGCCCTGCTTTACAATTAGTATCAACAAAGCATTTTTTTTTTGTCTTCATTTTGAAAATCATTTGCATATAGCGGATCACGCAAAGATATCATTAGTCCATATATTAGATGTATATAGTCCATATAGCTAAACACACTTTTATGGAAGTATAAACTACTGTTTAACATAAACAGTAACGACCTTAACAATTCACAAGAATTCAAAAAATAATAATAAAACTATTGATATATAATTTATATTATATATATATATATACAATCTTGGTGAAGCTGCCCTTGTGGGTGTTCATTTCATTTGATTTATTGTGTTTTTCCCTCCATTTTGCTTTTATTCTGTCTATTTAAATTATTATAAATTTAAATTTCCTTTATCTATTGGTTACATATTCTACATGTCTACTATATGTAAATAGTCTTATCTTTTCGATTTAATGTTCTTCAATTAGCATTTGTTCAATTTTTTAAAAAGATATTAGATTATTTATATTTTGGTAATTCTATATAAGAGCTGCTTTCGCGCTGAATGTATTGCTGAACATATAATTTTTGTATTTGCATTTATTTCGAATTATGCTTATATTTCTAATCATGCTTTATATATTGAAGAAATTACAAAGAGAACAAGATTCTGCGCCTAGCGATGTAGATGTTCTTTGTTCCATGTCTTCTCCTGTTTAAGTATGTTCTATGTTAATAAAGAAATTAAAAACCTGCTCAAGGTAAGCTTATTTAGAATTTGAATTTATTATTAAGATGAATTGATAAACATGATTAGCAATAACAGAATTTTATTAGAAAAATATTACATCATAACGTACGCCCATACCCAATCTGATATCCGTTAACTATTAAATATTATTTGTTTTAAGTTAGTTTGTGTGTCGCTCAATGATAGTTTTCTGCACACGAGAGCTAATCAGACCTGGATGTGTAGTTTATAGTGGGTTCCGAATCACTCACTATACATATTGTCAAGACTAGGAATGGGCAAACTACGACTCGCCGGAAGGTTTTAAGCGGCCTGTGTATAGAATTTTAATTTGTCGGTTCGACGGAAATTAAAAGGAATAATGATTAATATATTGTATATCCATCTCCTGTCCTACTTTGTGTAAATATTTTCTTCTTCCTTTTTTCAATGGACTGATAATCTTTTACTTTGTCTATTTTTGTTCAAGCCTGTGCAATCTGAATATTCTGATGTACTGTATTACACGAGAGTAAGGCGGCTTAGTGCAGTATGCATTTTCGAGCGAGTTTGGCAGCTGAAAGACGACATTGTGTCGTTGTTCCAGGAGAAACAGTGTTCTGCGGAGTTTGAAATGTTAGAAGATACAAAATGTTTTTAAGATTCTGCATTTTTCACAGATCTTTTTCGTCATATGAGCAACTTGAACGTCAAGAGATTCAAGGAAAAAATCAATTTATCGACGTTATCTGTGCCCTTCTCTCTTAAAGCTTTTAAACTAAAATTATTCTGTTTGCTGGGCAGCTAACTAAGAACGACTTGTCTCAATTCCCGAGGTTAAATTCAATATCCTAAGTAAATAAAGAAAAATTCAGAATCATGAAGGTGACTTGAAAAAACTTCATTTTGAGTTCGAAGGCAGATTTCAAGATTTCATTGCCTTTCAAACAGAATTGGATATTTTTACCATGCTTTTCAATGTAAATTGTGAAGCAGTGAGTTCAGATTTTCAGCTAGAATTAATTGAGTTGCAATCTAACAATCATCTGAAGCATCTATTTTTAAATATACCAAAGTTAGAGTTGTACAAATTATCGAAAGCAAGTTTCCCAAATTTAATATCTCATGTCCAGAAAATCAGTGCTATATTTGCTTCATCTTATACAGTGATACACGAAAGTCAGCATACACCTTTCAAAATCAACAGAAACTTATTTTAAATATTTACATAAAAATTGAATTCAATTTAGCTTAAGTTGATTAGAAACAAAAAATTGATGAACAAAAACAGCAGTTTTTAATCATTCGACACAAAATAATATAAAATATAGGAGAATCAGTCATTTTACAAGTCACGAAAATGAACATACAATAAAGTCTACGCTTGAAATTTCCATATTTTAATATTTAGTTGGTCCACCTTTTGAATTTAAAACAGCTCTCATACGATTAGACATTGAATTGACAAGTCCTTTGGTTACAGTGTGGGGGATTTTTTCCCCATTTTTCAAGCAATGCCTTTTTAAGATCGTCTTTGCTTTTGCCCTTTTCTGATACTACTGTCCAGTTCATCCCATAAATTTTCGATAGGAAATAGGTCAGGGCTTTGAGGAGAGGAGTGCAGTTGTCTTGGAGTGTTGTACAACAGCCATGCCTTGACAACACCAGCTGTGTACTTTGGATCCTGATCTTGTTGGAATATCCAGTCATTTCCCATGCCTAATTTTCTCACTGGTTGTTTCAAATTGTTTTTCAATGTATTCAAATATACAAACGATCCATAGTGATTTCTATAAAGACTAAATTGCCAACACCTGAAGCTGAAAAACAGCCCCAAGCCATCATTGAATCTCCGCCATGTTTTACTAAAGGAATCAGATTCTTCAATTCTAACTCAGTTCCAGGTTTTCGGCAAACTTTTTGCTTACCATCCCAGCCAAAAATGTTAAATTTAGATTCGTCTGTAAAAATAACTTTGCTTCAGTAATCGAAATTATAGTTTTCATGAAGATGCGCAAATGCTAATGTTTTGTCTTTATTGACTTCACTAATGAGAGGTTTTTTACGCGGAATTCTGCTATTATATCCTTCTTCTCTCAAGGATCTTCTAATACATTCTGGATTTACATCAATTTCTTTAATCTTTTCAAGATGTTTGGCAATGTCTACTGCAGCAGTTTTCGAATATTTACGAATTGTTCGAAAGATTTTTCTTTTATCTCTACCGGTCAATTTCGGTGGTCTACCATTACGAGGCAAGTTTTCCGTAGTTTTTGTCAAATTATATTTATTATTCCTTGCACTGTAGCTCTACTTCTACCTATAATTTGACTTATTTGGTCGAGTGATTTCACCTCATTTTACAATTTAATAACCAGTTCTATGATTTCTAATGATGTTTCAGTTCTTTTAGTTGCCATTTTAAAATTAATAAAATAAATGTCAAAAAGTCCTCTAATGCTTATATAAAACAAGGCACAATTCTTACAAATATGTTAAGACAATAAAAAGCTGGGCAAATACCGGCAACAATCTACTTAAATCCAACTGTATGGTCACTTTTGTGAGTTTGAAAAACGCATATTTTTAACTTAATCCGAAAATGATTATGATAATCTTAAAATGTTTGATGTCTATTAGACACATAATGATTCAAATGCATACTGGTAGCTATACGAATGAGAAAAAGAAATTTATTTGCATTTTATTTCAAAAAATAGGAAAATTTGCAAGCATATGCTGACTTTCGTGTATCACTGTATACGTTAACAAGTGTTTTCAACTATGAACCTTAAAAAGAATCATTTCAGAATTAGACTGACAGATAAGCATTCAATTTCGTTCCACAGAATCAGTACATCTCACTTCAAATCTCAATAAAAGGAACTTTTACACGAGAAATCGAAATCTCACTCATCTCATTAACATATTTAAATTGTAAAACTTGTATGTTTTTAAAATTTTAGAAAAAATTATCTTGGACAACCAACTTTTTTTTTTTTTTTTTTTTTTTTGGCCCGCGACCGAAAAAGTTTGCTTATCCCTGGACAAGGCCGCGAAATGGGATTCAAAGACACTAGCTACTGAACCAAACGCCACAGCGCCAAGCATCCGCCGACAGCTTGACAACTCATCGAAGGTTAAACCTTCATGATTTGACTGCCTAACTTGTTTTCAGTCATTCCAGTTTTCCTCTTTTCAACCAATCATTATTTACTCGATCATGTCAGCCAATCATTAATTACATTGTAAAGTGTCTTTGCTTGTCGCTCAACAACCATCTTTTGCAAGGGAGGACTAATTTGACCGGAGACTATAGTTTAAAGTGGAATCCGAACCACTACAAACATCCATGCTCATTTGTGGGATTCGAATCCACGAACCTGCATAGTAAGGAAACGATTGCACAACATTTGGAATTCTTAAAACTCCATAAGACACTGCGTTTGCTTTAATTAAAAATATTTTGAACATACCAATATATATTGACACTTACGAGGCAAACCATATTTTCATTCTATACTTACTAAGTTATAAATTCAAAATAAGGAAATTCGATTAATTAATTGATAAAGAAAAGATCTTTATTTTGAATTAAATTTCTTATTTAAAATTACATTATAATTAATATTAAAATAGATATAATGACTTTAATTATTAATTACTTAAAATTATCATGCTTTAACTAATATTTTTTTTCAAAATTGTTGGAAAGTGTCCAAGTAGTAGATCAGATTTACAAAAATACTTTATAATTAAGAAGCAAAAATAAAATTCGCCATCTCGTCTTTAAAGTAAGGAGTTATGAAACTTCACAAAAGATTTGTTTTTGTAAAGTACTTATGGACTGTAATAAAATTGAAGGTCGCCTTCAAACAAAGAATGCATTGTTCTGTAGGTACAGCGTAAGTTACTGTAGTCGTGGGAGTCAGACAAATGTATCGCAGCTTAAGTAGGAATATTCTTTTAGTCCATGCAAAATAAAAGTGAAGAATTGTTATGAAAATTCGACTCCAGTCATGTACATATATTAATACTGATTTAATCTCAAGACGAAAAACGTAAGAACTGCAAAATTATTCCAGGAAAAAGCTATTAAAATCTAGTATGACACTAAGACTAACGCAACACAGCCCGCTTGGATTAGGCATACAAACAAAATAATTTTAGAGACAAAGAGACGAAACTTTATTCGGGGATATAATAAAGCGTGAACATGTTAGAATATCTTAACAGGATAATGAATAAAGGAGATAAATAAGAAAATATTGATTGGTTTGGTTTGTTTGTCGGTCATTTTTTGCAAACGAGGGCTAATTAGACCGGGACCTATGATTTAAAGTGGATTCCGAACCACTACAAATATCCATGCCCAAGGTGGGATTCGAACCCACGAACTGTTGAACCGAAGGCAAGAGCGCTAACCACTCGGCTGCCAGCTCGGCAAGAAAATATTGAAATGAATCACTAAAATAGTATGATATTATTCCATATATCAAAAGTATATTTCATATTAATATTAGAAAAAGCATTCCCCCTTCTGAGCAGGTAAAAGGCTTCATTTTCTGTGACTCGAAGGGTGCCCTAGAAGCAATTCTAAACGGGGACGTCACCTAAGAAATCTACCTAAAGTACCAAGAAAGGACATTCAAGAGTTGAACAAAACCATGTTGCAAATGCAGATGAATTAACCACAGAAGCCAGAAATCTCAACATCAACAATAATGAAGTTACCCTCCAACAAGCCAATGCAATAGCTAAAATCTAAGCTAAAAGAAACGTCAATTCCAACTTTGCAATATGGACGATGATAGATTAACCACGAACACTATCATCAGGGTTAGAACCAAACATCACAGAGGCATGAAGATGACAGAGAGGGCAGGAGATTCTACAGGATCTGTGATAACTGCTCAAACACGCAAGATGACACCAGACTACGTTTTTGACTGCCCAGCAACAAGTGCTCATCTAAGGAGAATCGGAATCTTGCCGCCATTAGTGGGTCTATACGCAGAAAACATTGAAGAAATTGCAGAAGCCGTTATATGAAAAGTAATTTTACATTTGCTGCTTTGACATTCGTGTTAAATAAAGCCGTAAGGTGCTTTGATTCATGCTCGACAAAAGGTGCTTTGACATTCGTGTCAAATAAAGCCGTAAGTTAGGCTTTATTTTGACACGAGTGTCAAAGCACCGACAAAAAAAACTTAGTGTTTCTCGCATAACGGTCAGTTTTTGCACACGAGAGATAATTAGGGATCTACAGTGAATTTCGAGCCACTACAAACAGATACGCCTAATGTGAGACTCGAATCCAAGAGCTATTGAGTCATACAAACATAGCGATGCAGTCGAGCCCCGGGCTGTATCTTAAGCTTAACGTGTTTGGAATACTCCCATCACCAAGTGCCTCGTAATTTTGAACCACGGTCAAGTGACGAGGACACACCTATATAGACTGGCATCCTCTTCTCCCCATCCACGCCACGTCAACGGAATGACTTTGGACGTCACATATTGACGTGGACACGTCCGTTCTCAACCTACGAAGCTCCAGCAACCCAGTGAGGGAGACAGTGTAGTCACCTTTTCAATCAATGGGCGCGGCAAATGATGCTTCACTTTGCTGATCTGGTAAGCGGCGTGAAGCTACTGAGTCACTGAAGACTAAAGCTGTTCAGTCAAAGGCCGGAGCATTAACTATTCTGCAATAAAAATAATAATTGATGGGAAAAGCAACTGTACTCGTAACCGAGTGGTAGCAGGTTTGATAGCGGACTTAATTGAAGACTGTTGCGCTGGACGTTTACAAGAGCTAAAAGTACTGTAGGTCTAAATGCTCCTTCGTTACTGTGGTGTTGCATGGAGAGGAGATTACCAATTCTGGGGTGACATCCACCTCACTTGAACGTATTTCCAAATCAAAAGGCGGTTTGCAAGATTCAGTGGCTTCAGTCAGCATAAATTATCTGTCCAAAGCACTGCAATCAGCAATAATTTAAATTCATAGAACATTACCACAAACGTTCAGAGAGCTTCACAACTATTTTACTCATAACAACGCGCTAAATTTACTACCGCAAAAATAACTATGTAAACACATGAATCGACATAAATATATTTTATTCATATTTATTGATATTATAAATTTGTGAAAATTATAACAATAGAAAATAAACATTTAACGATAATTAAAAATATTAATGATTTACTCAGTATATTACCTTAAAATAATAAAAATAATTAAGTAAAAAAGTTTTGGAAACCTAGGTTTTATAATAAAAACAACTGATTTTAAATCTTAACAATTAAATTGTACGTAAACAAAAATGTTATTAAATGATTTTAATAATTAAAAATCTTGCCGATACCGGAGTAAAGACTAAAAGACGTGTCTGAGAAAGTTGAAAGAAAAATAATTGGAATGTAGAATCTATTACTTCGGTTTCTTTTTACAAGCTTAGTGGACAACTGAACAACCGAAAGGTGATGTAAGGCATTTTCGTTGGTACAGTACAATAGACCTATGGTCGCAATGCTAGGTTCTTTTGGAACCACCCTACTTTGAATCTAAAAGCATTTTCAAGCAACTCACATGAATTGCCTTTCAGAAATGGCTGAGATCGAACCCAAGACCTTTCACTCTGAATAGCATTATCCTACCACTAGGGCACTGTAAGACCTTGGGTTTGGTTTGCTTAAAACAGAAACCTACAGTAAGTGAATTCCAAACCACAAACATCCAAGCCCACTGTGATAAACGAATTTACGAAATGTTAAACTATAAAGCAAGATCTAAATGTACCAAAAGGTGAACAAAACACAATGCAGTACGAATACCTTTATAATAATAAAAACGAACATGGTTGTCTTTAAAATATAGTGATGAGCATTCCAACTCAATATTCTCTTTTAAACCACCTCCATTATCTTCTATATATGCAGTCCATAAAAATGTATGTTGATATTGCAAACACGACTTTATAAATCAAAATATTTTATAGCTTAACAATCATCTTTTGCAAGTAAGGGCTAATTAGACCGGTACCAACAGTTTAAAGTGAATTTTGAACCATCATATAAAAACCCATACCCAAAGTGGAATTAAAACCCATGAACTGTTAAACAGAAAGCCAGAGAATATATACCCTACTCTACTATTAGAGTTTTATTACACACTCGTAATTTCAACCAAGTGTATGCTGTTGCACCAGCATGCTTCCCTGTATCTAACCCTGAGTTGGGCTCTACCAGTAAGATAGAAGCAGCTGGGTGGAGTCATCGTGATTTTGAACCAGGATTCAAGCAGAAGACTTCCAATATTTGGTCTGCCACCTCAAGAGGTATCATTTCACTTGGAGGACATTGCGAACTAAGACCAGTTTTAAAGTGTCCCAGCCGCCTTTAGCGAACACAACGGATCTTCGGTTTATTCGAACTCACTATCTTATGATAATGAGAATGAAGCCCTAACCAACCAAACTACTGCGGCTACAAGTGTTTATATACACTAGCCAACTCCCCTGAACCTAACCCAAGAAGGGTTCTACCAGTTTAGATGGGAGTTGCTAGAAAGAAAAAATTGGTACCGCCCCCGCAATAGTTCCGTACTACGTACGCAACAGCTCCAGACACATCTGGAGGGCACCACTCAGCTGCCTCTCCAGAAGAATGAGAAAAATGGCAAATCAATGCACATTATCCTTGTTAAGATTAGCATATTACCACGGAATGCAGGAAAACATCTAAAATTTGATATGGTATAACATGCGTATAAAACTAACGTATAGGAAGGTGGGGACTAACATTCATTAGTTTCTTTACAAAACTATTTGGAGCATCAATAACACGTGTTTCAAAAACTCTATTCGAGTTCATATTCGCATTTTAAACATATTGCTGCCGCCCAACTCTTCTAGTGGTCAGCGTGTCTGACTGCGGATAGGGAGGTCCTGGGTTCAAATCCCGGTTCAGGCATGGATGTATTTTCTCTATCTATCCTGTCTTTGTCCTTTCCTGATATGAATGTGGAGTGAATGGTTGCCTATCCTATAAACGGGTCCCTATGGCATGTGTGTACTGAGGAAGTCGGACTCCACACCAAAATATGGTTCAGTTGGAAAAGTGGAGCAGCGCACCCCATATTGCCAGCCTCGCTGGCACACGATAACAACAAACATATTGCTTTATTGTTAGCATATTTTTCATTTTGCTTTTAAATGAATCTCAAACGTATTTTGTGATGTGGAGATACAGTTAAATTATTATGGATAAGATTCTATTGTGCTAAATAGTATTTTTTATTATTCATACCATCCAAATCGGTAGATGGCAGAAAAAAATAGTTGTACAATGTATATGGCTGCAGACATAAAACAAAAAATATGGCTGTGGACATTGTTTATTAATTTAATATAAGGAATGGTTTGCAAAATAAGGATCATGTAGCCATGATGTACCGCCGAGTACATGTGATATGCGTGCTCGTTTAATCCATGGAATCGAAAGTCCTGTGGTTGGTCGTTGAGCAGTTACAACGGGTGTAATGGTCTGGAGAAAATTTCCTCTCCCTCCAGATCAAAATCAAAATTGAAGAAGAGTATCCTCTGGTGGTGTCATCGCACCCTTCTGACTTAATTTCGGAGACGTCGGTTAGCGAGCTTGGCTTGTCCAAGTATCATAAATAACAGTATTTATATTTAGCATAAATAGTTAAAAATTGACTGTCGAAAGAGCTTTCGTCAGCAATATATATCAAACATTTCTTTAAGTCTAAATTACTTTTTTACTTGATAATCATGCGAATTTTTGCCTTAATTTAATATTTAAATTGGCAATTTAATATTTACATTTGCAGACACGGGAAACATATTTTTAAAGGCTACTTCCCTGAAGTTGAGAAATGATACAATTAAATAAATTCTGAAATCCATCACTTTAATTGACAAAACAGACAGATAATCATGAAAAGCAGGAAACCCATCGGAATTTCAACACGACTGACAAATTTGGTTTAGTTAACCCATTCACTATTTGACGGCTGGAATGCGGCGTCACAAACACGTTGAAATAGACTTTCAAGAATTCAGCAAATCCTATTCTCAAATTCTATTATGATGTTGAAAACCAATAGTTCACATTATCATCAAAATACATTTAGAAGCACTTGTTTCATTATTTGAGCTTCATTGTCAGAATAATTTGGAACATAAAACTGTTTAAAAAATGTTCATTTGTTCGATGAATATTTTGCGATTAAGAGAGACGGGAAATTTAATAAAAATTCCAAAAGAGAACAGATTTAATCAATTTTTTTTTACCCGATGATGTCATAATTTCAATTTTACCCATACAAATATTTTTTTCCAGCATTTTCTTCGATATTATTATTTTAGTTGGGAATTAAACACTCAAAATGATCTGTGAGTGAAAATTTTCTCGTATTAACAAAATGTAAGAGTTATACGTGTAATTAACAGCAATTTTAGAGCTATGTTGATCACATTGAAAAATTTTACTTTAAAAGTTTTCACACACAATTTTATAAACAATAACATACCTTAATGCATAAAATAGGACAAGAAAAGTATAATTTATTAAAGTTATTAACAGTTCGAACCTGCTGTATGTTTGAATCAATTTTCCTGATTAAAGTAATTAAAAAAAAGGATAGAATCTAATATTTTAAACAATTTTTACAATGAGTCATCATTATTTTGATTACTCAGCATAAATTACTCTTTCATTTTTGCTCTATCATACTAGAGAATTCTTTTAATTATATTCAATTTTTTTAACGAAAATGTCTCACTCTTTTTTGTAATAATTTCACCTGCTCTTTTTTTTTTTTGTCTGCACCTAATTGCGCAAAATTGTAAATTAGACTGACTTAGAACATTTTGCTAAGATCTTACATAATTAATTTGGCTTTTTACAGTCTCGGTTGAAATGCTGATTACCGAAAAATACATTTTTTATTCGTATTTTGAAGATTAAAGTTAAACCATTACCTTTACAATTATCTATAAAGAATTATTTAAGCTTTGCTACCATTATAAATTATTAAAGAAGCTATGTTAATTACTGTGACACAACTGAAACCAATATTACTAACATTTATAATACTAAACACCGTCTTAAAATTATGTTTCGTTATGCACATTAAAAGAATACTATCATGCTACACTGGTGTTTAAAATTAAGTTTACAGATATAGACGATTATATCCTATGTGATTCTGAACAAACTGATTAAATTTGAATAAGAGTTGATACAATTAAAAAAACAGCCATAAAACAATTATAATACTCAAACATATCCATGCGTAACAACACATTAGAATAAGGGAAATAATAGAATAAAAAAGGACTTTAAATTAAAAATAAAACAATTTAAAAGTTTTTGCTGCTATTAGTACAGTTAATACATGAACATAGTTTTCATAAACAGTTTTATAAAACCCAGGACAATTCTAGGAAAGACTAGGAAAATTCATTCTCAGAGCTTTCCTTACAATGTTAGGATCGATGTCTGATTGGCATTTTGCTCCGATGAATATCTTTTTTAATTTCTAAAAAAAAACAATCTACCAGATGAACTCTAAATTGCCACATATCAATTAAAATGAAAGCTGAGTTAATTGCATATTTGAAAAGGCGAGATAAATGTTTCAAGATTTCACTCCTATTTCATACAGCGATTCTTTCAGACAAAAAAAGACGTATGCGACCAACCATATGATGCGTAACAATGATGCTCGCCAAGGCACAGGTGGCGTATAATCCAGGATGCCAAATTCTGAGATTGGCGATTTTTGGTGGATTTTCTTATGTATGTGGCAATTTCGTTTTTATTACGTCATAGATATGGAGACCTATAAGAATAATACAGAAAATTCTATTTTGGTAACCCTAGTATATACGTAATCGCGCCCGTCACGATATGTCATCTTGGCCACATTTTTCATCGCCCTTTTGGACGCTAAAATCCCTGCAAAATAAAGAAATTTCAAATACGAACGGGAATGCATTTATTGCCCGATTTTGTTAATGTCATAATTACTTCGAAAAAATATAACAAAAAAGCAGCTCTGTAGATTTCTTAGACGCTAATGATAAATATATTAATAATAATAAAATTATAATTTGAAACGAGCATTATAAATACATAAAGAATTAAAATATGTTTACAATTATATAAAAGAAAAAACTAAAAATGTTTTAAATGCTTGACAGTATTCTATATTTTTTGCATATATACCTTGCACCCTAATTTTTTTCAACCTCGTAATCAACAAGAACAGAAAATTTTATAAATGGAAAATTTTTATTGCATTTTATAACAATTTTAATGTTTTCCAAATTTTCAAAATATTGCAAAAAACAGTAAAATAAGTTGTCTTTCGAAAAAATCGGGAGAATTGATAAACGTATCATTCAGCGTGTAAAAAAATTTTAATCATACAGTTTATAAGTAATTAAGGTTTCTGTTACCTTCAACAATGAAATATTCATCAACAATCAAGTATATAATAAATTTTGATATTCTCCGCATTGCTTTGTACAACACTGATTCTTGATTTTATGATAAATAATATTCTGATTTTGGGCACAGATGTCGTAAATCCATGATTCCAAATTCTGAATTTTTTTAGCGATGAAGAAATGTTGCCAAGATGACGTATCGTGACGTTCACGATGATGTAAATACTAGGGTTACCAAAATAGAATTTTCAGCATAATTATTATAGGTCTTTATATGTATGACGTAATAAAAACGAGGTTGCCAAATACATAAGAAAATCTGTCAAAAAATCGCCAATCAGAATTTGGTATTCCGGATCACGGCACCTGCAGTAGATTTTGAATCTTAAAATATTTTCAAGAAAACTATCAAGTACAATTTCAATGATAATTGTAGTCTTATAGATTTATAATCCTGATGAGTGCCAATTGGTGTCTTTTCTGATCTTGCATAAAATTTGCTTCCGAAAATGCTTCTTAAATCTCCTTTCATCTAAGCTTAAAAAATTAAATAAATAACTTCACTACAGAACACACACACAGTTATTATACTAATTATAATTTCTGCGAATTTGATTTTCAGTATACTAAAAACGAGCACAAAATTTAAGATATAATCTACCGTCCATTGTGCTGAATGGCTTACGTATATTATTAGATATAGATCTAAAAAATTAATGAATAGCATAATGAAGTATACATCATGCAAACTTCACCTTTGTATAAATAACATACAGTTTTGTAAGCTGTGCCATATATACCACATAAACTTTCTATATAGTTATATTAATATGGATATGTGAATGAGACTTATATAAATTCACACTTGAAGATACTAGACTTCATCTGAATGTCAAAATATTGTTTTGATATTGTATCTATAACATTTATGTCGACTTTTTTTAAAATCCCATTTTGAACCTTAATATTACGACATAATTTTTGAACCACTGATTTACGGGAAAAATCGAATCAAATTTTGAATTTCATTCAATAGTACAAATTCATCTAGATAAAAGGTTCATCAGGATTAATTGTACACCGAGATTAAAAATACTGCAATGAGTTTAATTCTAACAAGACAAAAACAAAAATCGAAAGATATTATGGGGAAAGAAAAATTTATCCAGCAAAGAGCTATACTGTTAATCACATAACAATAGAATAATTTATCTTGTAATTGTTCTTATAAAACACTTGCACTGAAAATCATTAAAACAATCAAAGAACAGCATAAATTAAGAACAGTTACAATTTATACAAAACGAACAGAACGCCGTATTTTACAACAAATTCTATCGAAAACAGAATATTTTATCAGCTCTTTATGGTAGCTGCAGCATTGCTTGTTTTTGTAACTGTTGCCATTCGATCAGTCTGATAAAATAGTTCATTATAATCTTTATGCTTAACAGGACATCAAAATTACACATTTGTAATTGTGCTGTTGTTTCTGATCAAATGCACAATTTCTGAAGACTTACATAATTCACATCATGATGTTGTACGAAAGAGCGGAAGATTAATAATGTTACTTCCTGAAGGCTTAACCGGAAATGTACTGGAATAGGTAGAAACATTAGAAAAACACTGTTTATTATAGACGAGACTGAATTGCAAAAGGTTATTTTTAAGACTTTCTATTAAGAAATAGCCAAGTGAATACGTGTTATACGAAAATATTTCTAGAGTTGAGTTAATATTTCACTATTTAAAAATTGCTTAAATTAATAAATATTAGAATTAATTACTTTCTTAAATTGTAGAGCACGCTTTAATGTTCATTACTTAAATAACTACTTTTGGAATACAAATTGCAGGTAAATAAGAAAATGTTAAGAATTTGAATTCAAAATTATCATCGCAATTTTTAAGACTATTATTCTCTCATAAGTATTAATTATTAAACTATATAAATTAAGGCATCAAATAAATAAAAAAACACCTTTATAAAATTCTATAAAATTTTAGGAGTAAATTACTAAAGTTTATACAATCAATGGACACCTTAAAAATGCAAGAAAAAAAGAAATTATTTTCTAAATTTATAAGAACATAGACAAATTTTCATAAAGATTTACGTTAAAATGTTAATAGTGTAAAAATATATCAAAAGGAGATTGAATAATTTTAGGAAAAAAATATTGTTATTACCCTAATAAAGAAATGTTTAAGTACATGAATAAAATCAATAGACACAAATTCAAAAATTCACTCTTAATGACATATGCATTATTGAAAGGTATATCAAAATGGCGGAGAAATTTTGAAAATTTTGTACCATCCTATCATTTTAAATTTCCTAAAGATTATTGCACAACTTTTTATTCATTCAGTTATCATATAATTGTACAAATAAAGCCATCGAATGTCCTGATATAATTTGTTATAAAGGAACCAATTATTCAAGTTTACTGTCGCAATATTTTACGATAATTTGGTTTTTATTGTATACTTATTTAAAAAACAATTTTGCAGTGAAAAAGATAGAAATTTTCCTTGTTTTTCCTTCATTACAAAAATTTTTTTTATTAGATCTGCGATTTTTTTGGTTTGGTGGGTTTCATAACACAAGATCAAAACTAAAAACAAGCAGTGTACCCCACTTCAATTAGAATGAAAATTTTAAAAACTACCAAACATTTAAAAACACATAATATGAAATATTCGATAACAAAGAAAAATCCTTATTAAATAAGGTATTCATGTTCGATATTTTATATTTCTATTTTTATATAAATTTATAAGATGGTCGTAAATTCCTCAAATGGTTTATTTTCATAAATCTCTAACGGATATCACACCACGCGAAAGGTGAAAATTACGAAAAAGTGAGATTTACATCCGGGTTACTAGCAATTACAAGCGTAGCCATAACAAAATCTATTAAATCGCCAGATCCCAATAAGCAGATACTTTTCGTTTCTCTTGTTCTCAATATTCCTTTTTCAATAAGAAAGGTGAATACATGTTTGCAAGTATTCTTTTTCTTTTTTTTTTTTTTTCAGTTATTCAGAGATCGAATTTTAAACTACAGAGTGCTTGCTATCGTGAGAGAAATGAAAAAATTTTTATTTTCCATAAAGAAATGGAAATTTGGCACCAAACACAACAACATCAATGCAGGCCAGCTGCACCATTACGTTTTCAATAGTCATGAAAATGGCCGCCACCTATAGCGAATCATGAGAAGGTGAAAGGTCGCTTGTGTGTGTGTGTGATACATAAAGGAAGATATGGATTTTATTGGACAGCCGCAGTGCACTGCAACATCTCAGTGACTGGTCCTCTATAAAGGATGAAACAAATCTATCTATTCTCCTGAAATTGAAAATGGTTTCCCAAGAACATGCTGTACATCTCCAATGGATTCCATCCCATGTAAATATTAGTGGCAATGAGACCGCAGATTGACTGGCTACTGAGGGCAGCTAGGAATATACGCTCACTGGTTCATCACTTACATATCAGGAACTTTAATAAAAAATCTTGACTGCATTCAATCTGGCATATTCCACCAACACACCAATGGTATTGTGGAACATCTCCTGGAACTCCTCTGGAAATAAAATGTGACCGAAAATCTCAAATTGCCTTGGCCAGATTCTTAAGTGGACATCTAAACTGTTTTCATTTGAACTTGTTACAAAAAATTATCCCACTTGTAAAAAATGCTGACGATCCAGCCTCACCAAAATATATTCTGAATTGCATCGGACTTTCCCGGGAGGATTTATCCTCAGATTCCCTGCTAGTCATTAACTTTCTAACTATCAACAATTTGTTGATGTTGATCTGACAAATACCAGATCTTTAAAGAGGATAAGTCAACAGCAACAGGAGGAAGTTGAACTGAGGACTACAACACACCTGTTTATATAAAGCAGAGGTCACAAAATAATATGTTAATTTATTATCTACAAGGACCCCAAATAATAGGTTTGTTTGTTTGTCGCTCAACGGTCATTTTTTGCACACGAGGGCTAATTAGACCGGGACCTATAGTTTAAAGTGGATTCCGAACCACTACAAACATCCATGCCCAAGGTGGGATTCAAACCCAAGAACTGTTAAACCGAAGACCAGAGTGCTAACCATTAGGTTGCCAGCTCGGCCCCAAATATTAGGAGTCACTTATTAGTAACATTAGTTAACACCCACGCGCAAACACGTGGATGGTTTGGTCTCCAGAAGGATTTTTGACTGTCACTCAAGGGTCATTTCTGCACATGTGGGCTAATTAGAAAGAAAATTGCAATTTAAAAAAACATTCTGAACTACTACAAACATCAAGTTGGAGATGGAACTCGAAAACAAGAATTGTTGAACGAACGGAAGGACACTATATGCTGAACCACATCAAACATCCAAGTTGGGAATGAAACTCGAACGCAAGAACTTTTGAATGGAAGGACAGAGCTAATCATTCGGATGCAAACTCGGCATTAGTGTCAGGAAATTAATAGCAATCATTGTGAAATAATTACTCCAGAGGGGCATTCAACTTTTTCAATGCCAGCCACAATATTTTTTCTTATTGTGGTTGTGGAAAATAGAAGACATGAGAGGAAAATAAAAAAAATGACAGATTAAGATACCTTGAGATTGCAATACTCCTATTTACTAAAATTAAACCTCCTGTGGTGGTTAAAAATTGGTTTATTTATAGCTCAACGGTTAATGTCTGCAACAGTAGAACAAATTGGACTGCGAATTATAGTTTAAAGTGGATTCCGAAACACTACAAACATTCCCATCTCCAATGATGCTTTTCATATTCACACGGACAGCAATAAACTGGATAGAGACAGTTCTGGTAGTGGCATTTACATCAGATTCCAGTCAAGAAATAAAAATCTAGACTACAGCTCGATATTTAGAAGGGAATTCATTGCAATTTTTGAGGGCCTGAATTCTATCATGTTGCTACCACAGGTTAAACATATCTGAATCTTTTCGGATGTGCCATCCAGCACTTGGCAAAATGGCATAGAGGTAATGCAAATGCAGACATCCTCAAGAAACTAAAAAACTTTCCCTTTCTCATAGGATCTACTTCCAATTGATTCCGTCTCACGTCGACGTTGCTGGAAATGAAATTGTGGGCAGTCTGGCTAGAGTGGTGCTAGCAAGGCACAACGTCTGTCGCTCCTCTTACTTATATGAAGCTCATTTTCTAAACATAAGGTAAGTCCCTTTGGATGGTGCTACCGGTACACCTACATGGTATAAGAGTAAGTGCCCTGGCGACTCCTTGATTCGGTATGACAGACAAGATGAAACTGCTGATATACGATTTCTTAGTGGTCATCTAGCATCAATGACTTTTGTTGGTGGTAAAAAACACGTCAAAATTTGCACTAAGTGTTCTTTTGCACAGGACTCCCTTGACCACATTTTATCTAGCTTGGAGCTCACCAGGCAGGACCTGGCTCAAAATCCCCTATTGATAATGGACTTCTTCAGGGTGAATGGGCTCATGGACCTGATCTAGCTCTGCTGTTCAAGGAGATAAGAAATATCACATGCACGACCGATGTAAGAAACAAACCCATGAACTGTCAATAATTAATGTTATTTAGAAATTAATATTTAAATGAATGAAAATAAATATTTTACTAAACAGGTATATATGTAATGGATTTACTATTGTGAATTTATACAGATGAAAGAAACAATTGAGAAATATATAAAATTTTAACTTTTAAAAGAATTCCAATTCGAAAATTATTTTAACGTCAATACATTTTTTATACATAAAGGGCTAAATCAAGTGGGACTAATTCAGAACTACTACAAGGAATTACGCCCCATATAGCAGCAACCACTACAAATATTTACAAAACATGGATTTTAAGAGAAGATCTCGGTATACACAACATTCAACAATTAACCTGCCATATCAAGATAAATAATGTGAATGCAGATTTTTCAAAACTGAAATAAATAAAATCACTGCGTTAAATTTTGAATTTTCACAGCTGTCTAGATAAAATTACCATAAAAATTTCTTTATTAGTACTTCCCTTACAAAAAAAAGGAAAAAAAATGTTAAGTTAAAAATTAACACTGCTATCCAAACGCATGGCTGTTAAATTTTTAAAGAAATCAACCATTTGTCTTTACACAAATCGAAGTGGCTATAAATAAAAATTTTATTTTACTTATCCACAAAATTTGAGTAAGATGCTGAATTTGGGATGGTTTCACGAAGTAAAATAAAGTTTGCATATCAAGACGTTAGTCTATGGCTAACTTATAACACCGACTTTGTTTCATAGCGAAATTTTGTTTACAGAAATTTATATATAATTGAAACCATAATTAATACCGATTTAAACTCACTATATAAAGCTGCTTATACTGCTAAGCACTCTGCTCCGGAACTCTACTCGCTTCAAGAAAGATGATCTGGATTTTTCTCCCTTGTAAAATTACCTATGCGTAACCGCTGGTGATAAAAAGAAATATAAGGCCATCTAAATCGCCTTATTTCTACATTCTCATATTTTTTTTTAAATATATTTTTAATTTATTTTTTACATTTAATGCAGCAAATATGTTTCCGGTTTTACCGATGGGTCGCCAAAGGGATGTGCAATTGAATGTTTATAAAAAGTATATATGCTTCGACTTTAATATTAATAACATTAAGTAAATCGAATTTTTAAGCATTTTAATACAAACTTATGACAATGTGTGTTTACATTAAATTTATTATAAACTTTTATTAAATAATGAATATTTAACGATTTGCTTGTAGGGTTGATTTAAATGCGGGATTTCACTTTGTGGTGCACAACATTTTGAACAACGCTAAGCAAATATCCTTAATTTACTAATTACTTCGCCAGTAAATGTAGATGTATTCCAATTCAAAATATAAATGTCAATTCTTAGATCATAAATATTTTTCAAAAGGTAGAATTTCGAGATCTTTTCGGAAAAAGGTTTAATGAGTACAGGAATTACTGGATAATTATTTTATGGCCCTAGAGTAATTTTTTTTACACACACCTGAGACTAATAGTCTAAAATAACATCTTAATTACCCTAAGTATCCACGACAATTTGAAATCAAACACAGGATCATCTAATATGCATGACGTCTGTGACTGGAACAAAGAATATGTAAAAGAAAAAAAAAGAAAAAATCATTGTCAATTTGTAGTTATTAATAAAACGATAATTAAAAAATAAAATAAAATGAAAGTGTAATAAAAAAAAATTCAAGAATTTCTTAAAATAAAAACTACATGCATTACCGGACCAAACACATAAGAAAGAATTCAAATAAAATGAGGCAATATAGTATGACATTTATTCTCGTCAAAAATAGGGATATCTTTCTTCAGAATTCGGCAATCGTGTGAAAAGAACATTAAGAAGAAATTACTGCACCAAAAAGCGGAAAAACGACTAACGGAAATGACGTAATCAGTACAAAACGGATATTTATATATTTTTTTCAGACGATTCCTAAGGAATGGCATTTTAATGGGTGGGAAGGAAAATATTTTATAATAGTTATAAATTGTTGATGATTAGAAGTTACTTATTTTTGATGAATGTGCATCAATACTTTATTATAATAGACGAAAGTATTCAAAAGGAATGTAGCAACTATAAAATTATTATATTGTTCAGAAAAGTTGGAGGTCCGTTACGAGAAAAACAAAAATGAAAAACTGATAACAAGAATGAAACCTAGAAATTTTCAGCCCTGCAGCTCAAAAATAATGTAATTATACACATAACTTTATACATACATTTTTTTTCCCATTTTTAGAGTACTACACTACTGGCCTTTAAAATTGCTACACCAGGAAAGCGGCACAACACACACGTGAAATATGCATGACAGGTAGAACTTGCTGTGATATGCAAATGATAAGATTTTCAGCGCATTCATACAAAGCAGGCGGCAGTAGCGGCATCTACAATGTGTATAAAACCAGAGATTTGACAGCAGTTTTCTCATACTCTATTTCCGTTTCAACATTGTTTTCAGCAAAGAAAGTTGCTGTAATGCCTCGTGTAAGAAGAAGAAATGCCTATCAGCACGTGTCTGACTTTGATCGAGAAAGGATTATAGCCTACCGGGATTGCGGTTGATCGTAGCGCAATATTGATGCTCGCGTCGGTCGAGACCCCATGACTGTTAGCAAAATATGGAATCGATGGGTTCAGGACAATCATACGGAACGTCATGCAGGATCTCAGCGACCCCCATCACTAACAGCAGAGAAGACAAACATCTTATCCGCATGGTCACAAGGGATCGTACAGCCACGTCACGAGCCCTGAGTCGAGAAATGGAGTCATTTGCAAGGCAACAATTCTGCTCGAACAGCTCGACGACGTTTGCAGCAGCATGGATTGTCTGCACGGCGACCATGGCTTTGGCTACCATTGACGCTGCGTCACAGACAGGAGCGCCTTCAATGGTGTGATCAGCGACGAACCTGGACGCGGGAATGGCATCACGTTATCTTTACAGATGAATCTCGGTTCTGTATACAGGACCATCCAGCAGATGGCCGCATCCGTGTTTGGAACCATCGTGGAGAACGCGCATTGCCAGCTTGCATTGGACATAGCCAGTATACTGGCTCATCTGCTGGAGTGATGGTATGGGGTGCCATTGGATACACGTCTCGATCACTTCTTGTTAGCATTACCGGCACTTTGAACAGCAACCGTTACATTTCCGATGTGTTAAGGCCCGTGGCTCTGCCCTATCTTCGAGGCCTCCTTAATGCTTTGTTTCAACAGGATAATGCACGACCGCATGTTGCCCGTACTGTTCTGAACTTCCTTGATACAGAAGAGGTTCGACTGTTACCCTGGCCAGCACGTTCTCCTGATCTGTCACCAATTCAGAACGTGTGGTCAATGGTTGCCGAGCGATTGGCACGCCATCACTCACCATCCACTACTGTCTATGAACTGTGGCATAGTGTTGAAGCTGCATGGACTGGGATCCCCGTATATGCCATACAATCTCTGTTTGACTCCATGCCTAGGCGGATAAATGCTGTTATTGCAGCCAGAGGTGGCTGCTCTGGGTACTGATTTCTCAAGATCTATTAATCCTAATTTCCTGTATATCTAATCATTTGTTCTTTCCACTATAATGTATGCGTCCAATAAATATCGTTCTGTTATTTGCATTCCTTCTTGGTGTAGCAATTTTAATAGCCAGTAGTGTACATAAACTTTCTGAAATTGACTAAAATTTCACAACTGATGTGCTCTCTTAAATATTAATTCATCACAAAAATAATTTAATTTACATAAATGAAATCTGAAGACGTTATAACCGTATTCAATATATACATTTTTTTAATATTTATTGGAATGAAAAATATTTATAACTGAATTTATTACATTGAGTACGAAAAAAGTTGACATTACTGTATGAATATTGTATAAATTTATAAACATTATTTATATTTGTCGTAAAATATCTCATAGATCAGAAATACACAAATTGTAGGAGAAAATTGCGCATTCTATGTTAAAAACATTATTTCTAACTATTTATCGACCATTTGGCGACCATTCTTGGTGACATTTGACTAGAATTTTAGCAACATGACCAGAAATAGATATTTGTGGAAAAATCCATCACCCAAGCTCTGGCACCAATATTGAACGGACCCGAGATAGCCTAGAATTTTTCAGAAACTGGAATTTTTCACGCCAAATCAGGTATAAATACCACCGCCATGCACAAAGAAATTAGCGTGAAGACGCTGAGGAGAGAAAGGGGATCAATCTTGAATTAGTCTAGTGCATAGAAGCTGTTGTCTATCTGAGGTATTGATACTTCTGTGATATGAAGCTCTTTCCTGTTGTATTAGCTGCATTACAGCTGTGTTATTGGTAATTTTCTAGATGGGAATTTCCTGTATTTAGTTGAATTTGCTACAAATAAAAATCTTGTGATTTTTAAGAGATTGCTTTATTGACTTTCAACCAACACGAACCCAAAAGAACTTACAATATAAGTAATGAAAAACTAAAACCAATTAATATAAATTGTTGATTAAAACATCAGCTCTCATAAAACATTAATCAACCAAAACAAATATTGTAGCATTCGATAAGCATAAATCATTGATTAATTCTAACTATTAATATTGAGGTTTATGGAAGTTTGTCGCTCTACAATGAGTTTTTGCACAACAGCTTAAACGAGCGGTTCCTAAAGTTAAAAATGAATTTGTAATCTTCGAATTCATTTTGGCCGTGGTGTAGAATTAACTACCACGACCAAAATGAGAATTGAACTCATGCATTTTTGAATTTGTGGGGATAACTGTACAGCTATTAGGTCAGATAAGTTCTGACAAGCAGCATTTATCAAATAATACATCACAGATTTATAACGAGATAATATTTTCATATAAACATTTGTTTAGGATTCTATAAATACTAACCCAATATTAACCTTGTTACTAGAACATCATCGAAATTTCAGTTTACCTGAGGTAACACCAAAATTAAGTCGCAATGTGTCTACCAGAGGCCAAACTATCATAAAACCACTAAAAAGGTTTAATTGCCATAGCAAATCATTTTTCTAGTTGTCAAATTAAATACAGTAGTGTGTACCGTTAATAACAAACGGAAGATATTTGAAAATATGCTAATTTAATAAAAGAATTCACTCAAATTACATCTTTCAAGCAGAAAAAGGAGATTCACTGGAAATTTTCTCCAATAAGACACTTTATATTGCTTACTAGATTTGTAACAAAGAAAACGATAACTATGTTGTTTACTAGATTTAAGTATCAAATCTACTTACTAGACTTAATCAGTACTTACTAGATTTAAGTATCAAAGACAATAACTATGAGAATATTTTGATAAGTACCATACAAGTTGTCAAGATAATTTCATATATGAAGATTATTTTTGAACAGTTTATCTTTATAAACTGTATACCAACCGGACGACACATGATATTAGGTATAATAAGCCTAATATCGAAGTGATTGTTATAATATTAATAAATCGATTTAAAACTCAACATCGGTAACTGCAGAATTCTCGTACTTTCTTAGATATTACATTAACTCTGTAGTATAATGAGTGTAACTTAACCCTTGAAACACAATAACAATTCCAAGTTATTAACTCGGAAAATTACAAAAAAAAAATCACTAATACATTTTCCAGCAATTTCCTGTATCAGAAATTCAAGATAAAATTGTATTTCTTGTTTTAAATTCTTTTCTGACGTTAAAACTTATTCAGAGTATTTTACCCGATTTGAAATATGACCATTTCAATCTCGAAATAAGGTATGGCGTCTCTTGTAGATGAATCTCGCCATAAAACAAAACCATCATGTCATTTTCTACAAAAATCAGTGCCTAATTTAAATACAGATAAATTGTGATAAGTTTAATATACAATATAGCTGGTAATTTTTTACGAAGCATAATGTTTGCATATAAAAATTCATTCTAATTTTCTGATTAAGCAAGAATTCTAATCTAATAAATCTGTTTTTTTTTTAACTAAAATTTTTATTTGCATTATATTCTTTCTCGTAGAATTTGTAGATTAAATATTATCATTCATAAAATCAGTTTTTTTTTTCTCACACTTTAACTCTTTGAATGTGATAATGAAAAATGGATAGCTTTGAGCACTTACATTATTTATGATCGCAGATGGCGCCTTAGTTGCCAATAACTACAATTATCAGAGAGTAAAATTAAACTTGAAATATACTTGGAAAAACTATTTTGAAAAATAATTCATCACAAATGGCCAACATTTAAGAATTACAGCATTTTCAATGAAAAATCAAAGATAAACAACCATTAACTTTTATCTTCATTAGCATAATTGTCATGATGCATCTTCAATTTTACGAGAGTTTTCTAGCTTTATTCTTACACACACAAGCTATCCTTTAAAATATTTTTTTTACATTTAAGATATCACTTTCTTGATAAAAACTATCCAATTTGGCTATATTTTAGCCTTTTTCCAGTAGGTACTGTTGTTGTCCTATACCATGGGTTTCCAAACTTTTTTTCTCGTGGACCACTTTCACAGTTTTATTATTTTCGGTAGACCCCCTGCTGTTGCATTTCTACTGTATTCCCAAAACTCTTAAAAAATATCATCCTAAATTAAGAGTGTTAAGAAGAAAAAAAGTAGCACATTTTCTTGTGTGTCCTATTTATTAAAATAATACATGTGGTTATACAAAATTATAAACATTTATTATTACAAACAATCAGCAATTGACAAAAATTCAACAATGAACTCTGAAATGTAAATCAACAATACAAGGTAGTCATACTTTTAGTGAGACGGCGTACGGGCGGCACTTTACAAGTCTGGACATGTGGTGTACAATTGTACTATTATCTATTGTTCTATTCAGTTCTCCGTTTGAACTGAATCTTGAGTATTTTTGAGTACCTACCTAGTGAATGATGCTACTTGCCTACGTTGATAGGTAAATCCAAGCCAAAATTTTTGTTCTTTATTATGAAAACCAGGAAAATTTTTGTGGACCCTCACAACTTGTGAACTCCTGTTTTCACGTCTACGTGTACCCCCGTGTGGTCTTCTATGGACCCCTGGGTGTCCACCTGGACCACTTTGGGAACCTATGTTCTATACTTTTTTCAAACGAGAACTAATTAGGCAGAAACCAAAAGCTTTAAATGTAATTCAAATTACTATAAACAAGCTCATTTGAGATGAAAATCGAACCTCCAAAATGATGAATTGTAAGACAGAGGACTGAACATTCAAATACCAGCTGATCATTCTACACCAAAATCTTTGACATAAATGTACACTTATTATAAATGTTATAGATAACTTGTAAATCATAAAGTTACTTATTAATAAAATTTATCGCAGATTATGCTCGATTTCATCAAAGGTAAATAAAGAAAATTTCAATTTTTGGCGCAGAACGGCTCATTCCTACAGTCGACTCGAAACTAAGATTTAAAGTGGATTTTGAATCACTACAAACATTCCTGCTCTAGACGAGATTCGAGCACATGAACGGCTGAACTAAGAGAAGGGCACGATGCTAACACTTCAATTGATAATTTATTGATAACTCTTCTTACAAAGTGATTACATGGAATATTCGCTATAAATGACACACTGTTCACAAGACTCGAAATTATTGGCGATAAATAAAACTGGCGAATAAAGGACAAATTTATAAATAAATCGATACAAAAAAATATTGAAAGTATCTCTTTTCTCAATACATGGAACAAATTTTGAAAAATATTTCGTTAAATAATATATAATCGAATTTCAAGTCTGTGATAATTGCAGACTTTAAATACATATTTGCTTAGCAATTTCCAAAAATGATAACTTTTTTTTAAGTACATACTCTATAATATTAGTCTTCTTGTCTTCTTAAGTTAAATATAAACAAAATATTTTTAAAACAGTATGACTGCATTTGAGTTTTGTCCGATTTACTGCTCCCTTAAATATAAAGTTGCTTTGTTAAGAGAGCCAAGTACCTTTAAAAAAAAATTTAGAACATTTTAGGAAGATTCTTTTAAGGCCCGATCCATATTCAAGTTTGCTATTTCAGTTTCAGTTGCAAGTGAATTTACATACTATTTTTTAATATTTACTTTTCTGTAAGATTAATCGAGGATAGATTATTTGACAAAAATAACTCGTCAAATCCATCTGCACATTATGCGTTGTAGCCATGGGTCAATATTATCTTAATCAGCAAAATATGCAGTAGCAGCAGATAGGTTCGTTGCAGTTTAATGGTAATTTTTTTTTTCGCACGTGGGTCATTAGACCGGAACCTACAACTGAAAGTAGATTGTGAAAACTACAAATATCCATACCCGAGGTTTAGATTCGTACTTTTGTACCAACTGATTTATTTGTTGCTCAATTGTCATTTTTCATACACAAAGGCTAATCAGACTAGATCTACTATTTAAAATGAATTCCTAACAACTACAAACATCCATGCCTAAGATGGGATTCGAACGCAGGAACTGCTGAAGGGAATTGGTTTGTTTGTCGCTCAACGGTCATTTTTTGCACACGAGGGCTAATTAGACCGGGACTTACGGTTTAAAGTGGATTCCGAACCACTACAAACATCCATACCCAAGGTGGGATTTGAACCCACGAACCTGCTGAAGGGAAAGCAAGAGCGTAAACCATTCGACTGCCAGGTCGGCGAATTTGACCAGGATTTAAAATATAAAGCGTATTCCAAACTATTACAACATCCAACCCCAATGAAAAAACCAAACCCGCGAGTTGTGGTTCCAAAATACAGTATTAACTATGCGGTTGCCAGCAGCACTTAAGCAATACAAAATTCGAAAATCAAAACAATTCAGTAGACCATATGTATACATATTCATTTCTTATTTTTTAAGTGCAGAATTTTATTTTATCGCGACAATACTATTACCTTTAAAAAGAAACCTTATCCTTCATAAAATTGCTTCTTGACTAAAAATAAATGTCTAGATCAAAGGTGTAATTCTGCAGAAAGAGCAGAATTTTAGATAAAAATTGGTACAAATCATTACTTTTCATTTCCAATCATAAATTAACATTAGTATTTCTTTTTAAAGATTTTTCACACAAATTTCGTTATAAGTTGACAGTTTTATTGCACGTGATTACATTGATATAACTGCACGTGGATGAAAAACAATTAAAAGCTTGCCAGGAGAGTTATATTTAAAACTTGAATTCCATCCAACATGTACCTGGAAGAAATCGACGATAACTTCTTTATCAGAAACAAGACATTCTCGTTCATATTCATTAAATCAGCAATTCAAATCTTTCAAAATAGTGTATAACATATATTACGCTTTAAGTTGAGAGAGCATTTTATTTGACATATTTAGATCAGTCTGTTGCTAAATACTCAGTAGTATTTGAAGTTTTAACTGTTTTCCTGGAACTATGAAGCACAAGGGTTGATGAACTGAAATTCACAGATGTGTTTTATATTTATCGAGATAAAAACATCACCCAACCACTAAATTCCAATTATGATTATATACTTGCAACTTTTAATTATTAGAATTAATCACATGAAATATTAAATCTCAGTTTTAAGTAACATTAATATAATCAAATGTCCTGAAGTAACCAAATAAAGTTCACTATTTCTTATATATATATACACACAGACTAATATATATATATATACACATATATATATATATATATATATATATATATATATATATATATATATATATATATATATACACGACTAATATATATATATATATACATAGACTAATATATATATATATATATATATATATATATATATATATATATATATATATATATATATATTTATTTATATACACACATAGACTACATATATATATATATATATATATATATATATATACACAGACTAATATATATATATATATACACAGACTATATATATATATATATATATACACACAGACTAATATATATATATACACAGACTATATATATATATATACACAGACTATATATATATATATATATATATATATATATATATATATATATATATATATATATATATATATACACACACGGACTATATATGTATATATGTACATATGGACTATATATGTATATATGTACATATGTACTATATATATATATATGTACACACGGACTAATATGTATATATGTACACACGGACTAATATGTATATATGTACACACGGACTAATATGTATATATGTACACACGGACTAATATGTATATATATATACACACGGACTAATATGTATATATATATACACGGACTAATATGTATATATATATATACACGGACTAATATGTGTATATATATAAACACGGACTAATATGTATATATATATATACACGGACTAATATGTGTATATATATATATATACACGGACTAATATGTATATATATACACACGGACTAATATGTATATATATACACACGGACTAATATGTATATATATACACACGGACTAATATGTATATATATATACACACACAGACTAATATATATACACACACAGACTAATATATATATATATGCACACATTAATCTGTGGAAAAAAAATTTTTTTTCGTTACAACCGATAACTACTTCCTGAAGGATTAAATTTCATTTTGGTGATTTTTCAAATTCTGACATTCGTTAAGTATTATCACATATCTATTGTATTTCATGGAAATTCCAATGTAGAAAATACATTACGCAACCGGTATAATATTAACAAAATTCTTAAATTATGAAATACCTTCATTTAAAATTTATAAAAAATTTAATAAAACTCCGGTTACTGCTGTTTCTATGAACTTTATATAATTAAAAAGTAAATAACATTTTACTAATATACTTTTAGGTAAATATAAAATTTTTTACTAAAAAAGTGTTATTCTTAAATGTACCAAGTACTTATTACGAATGATTAATTATCGGTAATAGGAGTCCTATTTCAAAGATATTTACATAATAGCATGTTGTAAAACAGATTATCATTGATATTAAATTCGAGATTAATTATTATGAAACGCTAAATATATATTGAACGCATTTTTTTTATCTTGTTTCGATTTATCATAACAAACATATAAGAATAAAATTATTCCGAAAAATATTGGATTTTATTAACTTCAAAAAATGTTGAAAAATGTAAAAAAAAAAAATAATGACGTATAAATATGCAAATTATAAATGTTAATATTTCGTACTGAGAAACTCAAGATATTGCAATTTGAAATCAATTAAAATTACAAAAATTTGCGTTGATAAATTTAAAAAAAAATTACAATGTATGAAGAGAAGTGTTTACGAAATGAAGAAACGGGCTACCAATTAAATAAAACTGCTTTGTAAAAATTTATTTTTGTCGCGTTACTTGTTTGCACAGCTGTACTGAGAAACATAATCCAAAAATAGCTAACTAAAGGAAAAATCGGTAATATTGTTACCTTTAAAACCATGAAACAAAACTATGTGATTCAGAAAGCTAATTTGTTCAAAAATAAGAATAAATAAAAACAATAAAAAATTTTACGATTATATGTCCGTTACTTCCTAATTCCCACTAATAATAATATAATTTCGATACTTAACAATCCCACAAATCAAATTGAAATTATTTTTGGTTTATCATCTAAATATGTTACCAAAGATTATTATTAATTTTAAGTTTAAGTAATTCAGCATCATAATATTACGGAACGAACAATGTAAAAAAAAATTCTTCAATATTTTATTCTATGCGGTAATTGCACAAACATTAAAATATCTACAAAGAAACGCTGAAGTTTAATAACCAAAGAAAATAAAAGGTTAACATAATTTAAAACTTTTCAAATTCTGTATTGACAAGTTTCATAAAGGACTTTAAAATTGTTCAACAACTATCAAAATTATACTGGATGTGTGTTCTAAACAAATTAGATTTCCACATCATGTTGTAATTAAAAAGAAAATCTTGATCTTTAACAATTTAAATATTTATAAATTTATCAATATAAAAATTTTAAAAAAATACTTTAGGTGTACTGTACACTAAATTATTATATAACCTAAATATTTGTTATTAAGTCACTAAATATAGATGCTTACATATTCTAACAGATTTAGACTTCTTAAAGTTATCTCTATATTACCAGTATAACTATATTATGTGTATATATATATAGTCCCAGTAAAAATTAAATTTGATATCATCGATGACCAAAAAAAGTAAAAATAATTAACTGTGAAGGATTATCTGTCATTTATTTTTGTACAATATGACAAGTGATAACAATAGAAGAATGATGGTGCGCCAATTAATATTGTCATCGTATAGTTTATTCTCGCCAACCATGGTCTGATGAGTATTTGCTGTCAAATTGGGAATAGTGTAAGCAAAAAGAGACTGTCAAAGATATGATTATTTCAAGTGAAGAAAAATGGCTGAAGCTGTTTTGTCAATTCAAGGATAATCACATAGCAGCTCCCAATCTGATCAAGATTGTTGAGTACGCCTTTTATTTAACAAGGGCATTAGCACCAGTAAAAAGTATTTTCTTTGATGAAAAATGCATGAACTGATGATAAAGATTCGAAGGAGCGATCTACAGTTAATGGATAAGCTTGTGAAGATTTTTACAAAATTAAAATCAAAAAATTAATAAAAACAGTCCTGATCAATGATAAGTAATACATGTAAACATTGCTCAAATTTTATTCCTCATTCGAAGTGCTTTCTCCAAAGTAACTCCAAACGCCTAACCTTAGTTGCAAATTAAGGTGTTGAAAATAAAATGTTTAAATTTGCATACTTATCATTTATTATATACATATATATATATATATATATATATATATATATATATACCCGTGGCGCTGGGGGGGAGGGAAGTATTCCGGTATCCCGGTTGGGCATTTCAGAAGACAGGCAAACCTAACTATAAATTCGAAAAATGTACTAATTTAAGTATGCTTAGTGTTGAAAGTAATCGAAAAACAATAAGGTTTTATATATTTAAAGCAATTTTATAGAAATAAAAATGCAAACACTTTTAGGAAATAACCTTCTATACGAAATTCGCGGGTATGTCAGTTGCGATATTAATATACAGAAATTACTATGGTTGTGTTACGTTCCAGACAGACTATAAAAGCATGAATTTAAAGATTTAAAATTAGATCTAAATATGAGTCTGTTGAAGGATAATTATGTCATTAAATTATCTGAAATTATGGAATAAAAACTAGTGTTTTGATAACGTAACAGTCCATATCAATTTAATCAAGCATAATTAACTACGTGTTGATTAATAATAAACCATAGTTAATTTTAAACAATTCATATTTAATATTAGATTCAGATTTATTCAGAATAATATCAAAGACATTATTAATTGTATGACTTCAAAATATGTTCATAAGTTAGATACTTTTTAAAAATTTTTTAAAATTCGTCTGAAAAGAATGGATTAAAAAATAAAAGTAGGCTATTCTACCTCTACCTAGTCATTTTCTACACACGATAATTAATTTGATCAGGGCTTAGAATATAAAATGCATTCCAAATTTCTACAAATAGGCCTGAAGAGGAATCGAACCACGTGCTATAGAACAGAAGGCTAAACGATAACCGTTCAGTTGCCAGCTCGGAAAATAAAGAACGTATTTAATAAAAACAGTTTTCGTGAAAATATCTGCATATAGTTTATATGCACAGAAGCAAATTTTTTAATCCCCCCAGATAGAATAATAACTAGTGAAAAATTTAATTTTATATTTATTTTTCATCGAAAACAACTAGAATTAACTTTTAAAATGTGTACTTTAATTCAAGGAAGGATTTTGAGTTTTTAAAGAATTCAATGAAATATAATTTACTAGGGAAATAGAATATGTAAAGCTCATATTTTATTTCCTATTAATCTTACTCGGGTAATCTAAATATAGGCAGGAACACTTATTCAGCTTAGTTATATCTAAAAACATAAAATGCTTCAACCATTTATTATATTTTTGTAAAAACGTTTTGTCCACGACTTCAATAGAGATCACGTGGTTTATAATAAAACAAAACTTTAATAGATGAATATTCTATTGTCCAAGATTTCCTTGATTAATAGTGGATTTAATAACTTAATTAGATATAATCGAAATACATAACAAATAACAATCATTACTTTAGTTTTCCAAAAAAATAAATTTTTTTTAACACTGAATATTTGTTGAACAATAAAAGTTTTTTTTTAAAAAATATTGACTGCAAATCGTCAGAAAAGTAAAAAACTTGTTGCTTCGTGAAAATGCCGGGTTTTTTTTTTTATTTATACTTTATGACAAGCTTTACAAAGATGCATCAAAAACACCTTTAAATAGATATCTTATTTTTTTTTTAAAAAATTTAAATTGTTATTATTTTTAAATACTGCTTGACATTGGAACTAATTCGCTCAAAAAAGTACGCAAGCATGCCACACAATATCAATCTAGCCAGTATTGAATATTCATTAAAACTGCACATATAAGAAGAGAATTTATAAAAAAAACTCACCAAAGTTCAAGTTATTCCAAAAAAGAGGTCAATAATAAATTCATCAAAATATCAAGACAATAATGAGGGAACAAACAACATCTATATATTTCGTACCACACACACGAAACGCGTGTCCAGTTGACCCACTTAAATTCCACACCGAAGGTAACTGCGCCACTCCTCAACAAGAACTAAAACGAGTAAAGCTGATCCTACTATGCTTCTCGCAACAGTTCAACGGCGGCAAATCCTCGCGGCCAATCATGGCTTTCTTTTCTGTCATGTGACCAGCAGCAGGGAGAAAATACAAAAAGGTGTTTGCGAACTCAACAGAGCTATTTCAAGTATTATTGGAAAGCGGGAATTTTACAGCAGATCCCTGACTAAAATAGTTGATGCATAACCGGATGACGTCACGTGAGCGCTTACTGCCAGTTTCTTTCTTTTTTTTTTTTTTTTTACCCTACGCCATGGGTTCACCTATTCACAGGGAAGGAAACGTCTGCTTTATTTTGAGATCAGTGTTTTTCTTTTTTTTTTCAATGATTTTCTCTTATTTACTTTCATGTAAGAAGCCTTTTGTATTTCATATCTCGAACAACATATTCTCTTAACAACTTGTATATCACGGCCACTTGTTCTATTTACGATTTTTTACACACCAAATCAATCATGCTTATCAGGTTCGTATGGTGGCCTGAGGCACCCACTAAAGGGGGAACAAAATCGAATAAAATATTTTTACTCAAAATCTAGTGAAAAAAGTTTTGCAACACAAAATATTTTTAAATAAAATTCTACGCTTTATACAGACATAATAACAAGTAGTTATGTTTATAATAGTTAAAATTAAACGAATTCGAATATATATTTGAACAGTTAAATTGAAAATAATTTCTATAGCAGATATCAAAAAATTAATTTATTTCTACTGATTATCACTATTAGCAGTTATTGCATATATTATGCTGTTGTGTCTAATCTATCTACTCTGATGGAATCAGACGCATTATTATTTATAAGTTTGTTTTACTGAAATATAACTGGGGTTATATGCAATTAAAATCTTTGTCTTCGGTAAATCAAATTGTTTTACTAGTTGTACAGTATTTTCTTAGAACATTTTATTGTTGTAATGGTATTGTTTCTTACAAAAATAAGTAATAAAAATTTTCAAAAAATTTAAATCTTGCTTCGCACAACTATCATGTTCTTATAATAACACTACGTATAAAAAAATCGAGTCAAATCAAAAATTTTAAGAATTTCAATTTTGGGTCGTAGTTTTACGACCAAAAAATGGAAATTTTTAAATATTTTATTGTAAAAGTTACTGAATTTTGTTTTGAAAAAAAAATAAGGAATAAAATCTGAGAAAATTTAATTTTTTTAAAGAAATTTTTTAAAAAAGTAATATTTTTAAAGAAATTTAAAAATAAAAATATAAATATTTTTTTAAAGAAAAATTTGCTTAAACTAAATGAAAATATTTTCTAAAGATCTAAGATTATTTTATGATTTTTAATATACTAAGGGCATTGAAAGAGTAAATTACACTCGAACAACGTAAGTCAAGAAACAATTTACTGAGAAGTGCGTATAATATATGTACACAATATAGCACACATACAACACACTATTTTTCTGCATTATCTCCTAGTCGCTGCGGACATTTGTCGGAAATGTAGCACGAATCGCTCGACACTCAGAAGATGGAAAATCGCTACTTGATCCTTGAGTCAGCTTAGAACAGCTGTCTGATCCTAGTCTTCGTTGGAAAATTGTCTTTCACCTAAATGTTCTTTGAGCTTGCCGACACATGAAAGTCGCAGAGCACCAGATCGGGACTATACCGCGGATGCTTCCAAACTTCCCATTCAAAACTGCGAAGCAAATCCTGCGCTGGGTTCTTGCAAAACACCTTTACTTTTCACGCTGCTTATTCTTCAGAGCTTTGCCCAAACCTCTTAGTGTTACGCAGAAGGATTCAGCATTAATGGTTGTACCCTTGCGCGTCAACTCGGTGTAGACAACTCCTTCACAATCGATTTGTTAATGCCGTTCCACCAAAAATTGTCTGCTGTCAAAGTAGTTGTTGACCCAGTTTTTAAGGATCTCTTTGTTAACAAAGGTAACTCTTTTCATATGGTTTGACAAGGAGCGGAGAAGATAGTAATCAGCCGGTGCAAGGTCCGGAGAATACGGCGGATGCTGTAAGACCTTCCATTCGAGCTCTTGGAGTGCGGCTGACGACTTGTGCAACATGGGGCCTCGCGTTGTCGTGAAGGAGTATCGTTTGACCATGTCGATCATGTCTTTTCAGTCGAATAGCCTCATTCACGCTGTGTAGCTGGACAATGTATAGCTCCTTGTTGATTGTGGCATTCTTTTTGAGCACTTCCCAATGTACCAAGAGGTCCGTAAAAACTGGCTCAACAACTACTTTGACACCAGACCAGGCGATTTTTGGCGGAACGGCATCAACAAAGAGTTGAGAGGTCGGAGGCGGGAAGAGGTTGTAAACAGCAACCGTGGATATATAATTGATTAACTTATTGATATAGTTATTGTTTTTTGTTTAAATAAAAGTCTTTGGTAAAAAAGCTACGAAATGATTCTCCAACCTGATATATATATATATATATATATATATATATATATATATATATATATATATATATATATATATATATATATATATATATATATATATATATATATATATATATATATATATATATATATATATATCGCAGTTTTATTCAAAAGTGCTATATCCATATAATCTAAATATAAATCTCAATAGTATTTCACGTATACGGACGTATCAAGCTTAATTCTGAGAATGAATCTTTTTTTTAAAAAAAAAAAAGTTCTTGAGAACACAGAATTAATATTTAGTGCATTATTTTTCCTTATTCTAATTTTATTTTTTTATTAAGAAATGTATTACACTAAAACAAATTAAATTTTTTTTTAAAATTCAACTTATGTTACATTTTTCTAGTGTATTTCTTCTGGTGATTATTAACAGAACTTATCACCCAGAACTTCCCAAAAGTAAGAATATTTATGGAGCATAACTTAGTCACATATCCATCAATATTTTGACAGGTTCATTTGATTCGGTATTTTTTATATTCTCATACAGTGTTTGAAAACAATCGAAATTTTATTAGATTGGAAAATTTTTATTTAACATGGAGCTAAAAGGAATTCGTATGAAATGTTTCATTGATCGGTGCATTAATAATTTCAAAAAAGTAATACTGCCATTTAAATAGGGAATAGACAAAATTTTTAAATTCGCGTATTCATCAATTTACATTGGATTAATAATGCTTAAAGTTTCAAATAAAACATGTAGAAAGTGCTTAAATTATTATCCTACGCAAATTTTCGTAACCAAAAGTTTCTAAAATGTTTTCTCAACACTTTTTTCCCACAAACAATCTTTCTTCTCTTCAAACTTTTCGTTGCCAAAAAGTTAGTTTTATAAATATATCTTCATAATTTTTTTTTTGTTTCTTTCAACTGATATAAAACCGTTTGTTTAAGAAGATACTATTTTGTGATATCGCCTCAAACTGATAATTGAATTTTTTATTTTTTGATTTTATTTAAAATAATTTCGTTTACATTAACCTGTAATAACCAAAGTGTTTTATTTTTAATTTTACTTGGAAGGGAATGTGGCATATATTTCCTTTAATTCTATTATTTTAGACACACTTGGTAGCAGTAAATAATCTTCTATCAATTCCATATATTTAAAAAAATTACTTACTTCCTTTGAATAAATTATTATAAGGATCTAACTTTTTGTACAGACAAAAACTGTATGGTATTTTTTAATAACACTAAAAGACATGCTATATATATATATATATATATATATATATATATATATATATATATATATATATATATATATATATATATATATATATATATATATATATACACTACTGGCCATTAAAATTGCTACACCAGGAAAGCGGCACACCACACACGTGAAATTTGCATGACAGGTAGAACTTGCTGTGATATGCAAATGATTAGATTTTTAGCGCATTCATACAAAGCAGGCGACAGTAGCGGCATCTACAATGAGTATGAAACGTGAGATTTGACAGAAGTTTTCTCATACTCAATTTCCGTTTCAACGTTGTTTTCGGCAAAGAAAGTTGTTGTAATGCCTCGTGTAAGAAGAAGAAATGCCTATCAGCACGTGTCTGACTTTGATCGAGGAAGGATTATAGCCTACCGGGATTGCGGTTTCTCGTACCGCAATATTGCTACTCGCGTCGGTCGAGACCCCATGACTGTTAGCTGTATATGGAATCGATGGGTTCAGGACAATCATACGGAACGTCATGCAGGATCTCAGCGACCCCCCATCACTAACAGCAGAGAAGACAGACATCTTATCCGCATGGTCACAAGGGATCCTACAGCCACGTCACGAACCCTGAGTCGAGAAATGGAGTCATTTGCAAGGCAATAAGCTTCTGCTCGAACAGTTCGACGACGTTTGCACCAGCATGGATTGTCTGCACGGCGACCATAGCTTCGGCTACCATTGACGCTGCGTCACAGACAGGAGCGCCTTCAATGGTGTGATCAGCGACGAACCTGGACGCGGGAATGGCATCACGTTATCTTTACAGATGAATCTCGGTTCTGTATACAGGACCATGATGGCCGCATCCGTGTTTGGAGCCATCGTGGAGAACGCGCATTGCCAGCTTGCATAGGACATCGCCATACTGGCCCATCTGCTGGAGTGATGGTATGGGGTGCCATTGGATACACGTCTCGATCACCTCTTATTCGCATTACCGGCACTTTGAACAGCAACCGTTACATTTCCGATGTGTTAAGGCCCGTGGCTCTGCCCTATCTTCGAGGCCTCCCTAATGCTTTGTTTCAACAGGATAATGCATGACCGCTTGTTGCCCGTACTGTTCTGAACTTCCTTGATACAGAACTGGTTCGACTGTTACCCTGTGCCAGCACGTTCTCCTGATCTGTCACCAACTGTGAACGTGTGGTCAATGGTTGCCGAGCGATTGGCACGCCATCACTCACCATCCACTACTGTCGATGAACTGTGGCATAGTGTTGAAGCTGCATGGACTGAGATCCCCGTACATGTCATACATTCTCTGTTTGATTCCATGCCTAGGCGGATAAATGCTGTAATTGCAGCCAGAGGTGGCTGCTCTGGGTACTGATTTCTCAAGATCTAATAATCCTAATTTCCTGTAAATCTAATCATTTGTTCTTTTCACTATAATGTATGCGTCCAATAAATATCGTTCTGTTATTTGCATTCCTTCTTGGTGTAGCATTTTTAATGACCAGTAGTGTATATAGATAGATAGATAAATTTTGACGTTTATAATTAAACCGCGTGAAAGAAATCGGATTAAAAAATATCTGGAAAAATATATTTCAATATAATTAAGATTAAGCATTAACTTAAGTCACTCTTGTTATTATATTTAGAACTATTTAATTCTGTTTTAATAAAACTGTTATATATAAAAACTCTGCAATAATACAATAAATATCAGGAACTTTTTTTCTTTTAACCAAGACTTGCACATACGTTGGCAACAGTGGATTTCTTCATATAAGCCAAGATTATCACTGACTTTTGAAAATATGTACCTACTGCAGCAAATATAAATTCATTCATAATTTCTTCGGAAGTTTCAACAGATTCGATTGGAGTTGAAGTTATTTTTTGTATCAAAATATGACTCTAGTTCTATTAGCTAAATTTTCAACTTGTTATTCTTACCATGACACAAATGTAATAATAGACTGTTAGTATACTGAGAGCATTAGCTTGAGTGTTATTTGATTTTTGGAATAAGAATAATATTAAGATTAGTATTATGTATAAGTTCTTTCTCTATATTTATTTTATTTTCTTCGGGAAAGCTTGATAATCAAGTATTTTTTCCAACAACCCACGAAAAAAAACAATGAAAACAAAAAAAGAGAAAAATATTTCAAAGAATAACTATTATAATGACAGCATGGTAAAATATTCTTTTTTAAAGCACTCAAAAAGCCACTGTTTAAAATATTTTACTTCACAATTGAAAAACAATTAAAATAATCTGAACTGTCTCTGAAAAATATCAAACATTTGACGTGTAATAAATTGTTCAAAGAAAATAATGGCGTTTCCTACTTTTGTGCACTGAGATAAATTACTCAAATTTAAAGTATGCATTTATATAACACAATAATCGAATGAAGTATTTTTCTTCAGTTTTTCGGCTCAGGTACTGTGTAATTCTTATCGCTCATTTCTAAATTTGTTGAAATTTTTGACAGATTTTACCGTTATTCTGGTAATTTGGATATTTTATTACTTCAGAAAGTTCTAGAATGCTAAGGATATTTAACAAAATTATTTTGTGGCAACCCTAGCTTATATGTCATTAGAACCTAGCTTTTTGACGATTAAGAACATTTTGTTTTAATCATGCATTTTTATTAGAAATCTTGTGAAAATAATTTAAATGAATTTTTTAAGTCCTAATAATTGATAATTATACATATGTTTTTTATTATTAATCGGATTTAATTTTCCTATTTAGAAAGAAACTAAGACTTAATAATTACTTCAAGCTTAAAGACATTTTGAAACTCTCAAAAGATTTAAAAATACACCAATGAATTATATGGTTGTATACATGAACAGTAAAAACTGATACAAAAAATTATATATATATATATATATATATATATATATATATATATTAGTTTTCTACTTTGAAATATTACATATGCAGTATAAGAGAAATTTAAAAATTATTATGTGAGAAAAAAGCACATCGTGTTAATGTCATAAATACCATTTCTTACATATAAAACATGTATTTCATGTAAAGAAAGATGCTACTCTTATAATTATATAAAAAATAGTATTTTTTGAATAAAAAGTTAAAATAATATGTAAATGAATTTACCTTAGTCTTTATTTATAAAGAGTACAGCAAATAATCAATCACCAAAAAATATAATGAGATAATTAAATATTTTTTCTTAAATTATTACGATTTCAGTAACAGTATTTACAAATTAAGAAGAGCTCCAGTTTCTCAGTAGCTTCACGCCGCTTCCCGTAAGTTCAGCAAAGTGAAGCATCATTTGCCGCGGGCAGTGGTTGGGAGGGTGACCACGGTGTAATCTCCTTCACTGGGTTGCTGGAGCTCCGTGGGTTGAGTACGTGTTCACGTTAATATGTGACGTTATGTCCTTCCGCTGGTGTGGCGTGGATGTGGAGAGGAGGGTGCCAGCTCAGGTGTGGCCTCGTCAACTGACCGTGGTTCAAAATTACGAAGCACCTTAAAAAGAGAAAAGTCGTACTTTCAACTTCGTGGTGCTCTGATCCAAACTAAAGACGCTCTCTAATGACTTAATTTGCACTGCCAAAGTCATAGCGAGCTTGTCTTGTCCAAGTGTCATAAGCAACAACAAATTAAGAAATAAAACATATATCAACGTCTTATAAAATAAAGAGTAACGAATTTTAATATAGTTTATGTATAAGAAGCATTTTTATTATTTTCGTTTGGATTTTTTCTAAAAGGATTGGTGCGGAATTTTTTAGGAACATTTCTGCTGCTCCATATCACGGCTATGCACATATTACAGGCGAGAGATTGGTCATGGTCAACTAACTATGCATTTAGTTAACCAAAACCTGACAGCACCCAATTACTTATCACTGTTCTTCCGATTTTTCATCATGTTCCAGTTGTTCATGCTCAATCCATCAATACTAAGAGCACCAAATGCATATTTTTCAGCCTTAATGTATTTGAAACTGTTTTAGTCACCAAACGTTCTAGTTATATTAAATAACTGAAAGAGAATATCAGGAATCATTTGCGGTACTAAATTATAATTGTGGATTCCTAACTTTCAGCATCAGTTCTCATTTTACTATGAATGATACACTACCTCCTTGAAAATATGATACTCACTTGGAGTCCATTCTAATATCTCGTTTTTTATTATGCTAATGTTACAGCTGTTCCTACTTTTAATTTTATAATAATTGAAATTATCTTTTTGTAGTCCTTTTATATGACCTGAATCAGATATAAGAAGTGAGCACGGATGCCGTATAATCCAAGATGTCAAATTCAGAATTTTATTTTTTTGCGATGAAGAAATGTTGCAAAGATGACGAATTGTGACGTGCGCGAATAACATAAACACTTGGGTTGCCAAAATGGAATTTTCCGCATAATTTGCAAGGGTCTCGATATCTATGACGTAATAAAAACCAGGTTGCCAGATTCATAAGAAAATCCGTCAAAAAAATCACCAAACTGAGAATTTGGCATCTTAGATTAAACGGCATCTGTACCAAAAATTGACAGAATGGATATCGAATTTGCATTTCCGACCTTAATTTTATTCTGTTATTTTAATGATTGATTTTATAGCTATAAATTTCAAGTTTTTAATCCCTTGCATTCTGTCAATCGTCTTCTTTCTTAAACAGAACTATACTACTTTTGAACATTTTCAAAATCAAATGTTACATCATAGCATATATTAAAAAAAGAAATCCAATCAGTGAAGGCAGAATTTCGAAACACTCATACTAATTTTTTCATGTTGCCATAGTAAATATTATTAGTATGTGCTTCATTTATTTGTTTTGAGAATCTTCAAAATATTCTTACAGAACTTAAATTGAAATTTTATGTAGTTCTTTGTTAGATCTGCTTTCTGTGAATAATTTTTAACCCTAAATAATGATACGAAAAGAATATGAATATTTTCTTCGTTTATGAGGCTGTCGAAAATAACATTCAAAATATTTTATTTTTAGACGTTCAATTAAGCGTTTAGAACAAGGAGTTGAAGTATATTATCAATAATTAAACAATGCTTACTAAAGCACTTACAACTCAATTGGAATAAAGAAATTGTTCTCGTTATGTTTAAAAAGTTACAATCGTCAAATCGTATTTATAGAAATTATATATCATAGAAATTACCACAAACTAATACTGTAATTTAGATACTTTTTTCATAACATTTTTGTTAAAATGTATGATTACCGGAACTCCTCTGGGGAAAAAAAGTAACATTTTCTTGCGTGATATTTTCAGGTATTATGCATTCCATGCAACATTTGCTACGGACTTTGACTTTTCTTCAAGAAACCAATCCCAAGCAATTTTCTTGTTATGCATGGAGTTCACGTACCATCAGATACCATTAGACTTGAATGGCATTGTTAACTAATGATTAAATGACACACACGCATCTAATTATTAAATGAGAATTATCTGAAGGAGTCATTCAAGTTTACGCGGAATTTAGAAGAAAGGAATTTCATATTCTGTGAATTTCAGAATAACATTTCTTACATTCATTTAAGAAGTTAAATCTGAAATAAAGCCTCTATATCCTATCGATATTTGTCCCAAATTATGAATTATAAGTGTACCCTTATACTTTTTTTTCATTACTTTTTGTTCAAATTATAAGCGATGTGCATTTTTCTTTGCATGCAAGTTTAGATATTCCATACAGCGTTTGCAACCAATTTTCGCTTTCTTCAATAAAACTTATTGCATTTTTCTGACTATACTAGCTTTTCTTACACAAGAACCTAAGGTTCTATGGTTATTATCCAACCTTTCTTCAGAAACATCTACCAGAAATTCTTATCATATCAAATTTAAAATTATTATTTTTTATATAAATTTTTGTATTTACTACTACCAAATTTTTAGATTTCATTTCAAAGAATTTTCTTTTTTGTCCAGGCTTTGCTTTACTAATACTTTTTGCTACTACAAACTATTTATTGCGACGAAAAACCTTTTTCATTCCATTTAAAAAATAAATGCAGATTCAATTGTTAAAGAGGATGAAGAATTTAGAAAAATTTTCAAAATATTAAATCCAATACTCTTAGGTATAATATACCAAATCAATCTTTCCAACCAAAAATATTTTTCTTACATACACATATCATGAAATGTTGTCAATATTTTGCTAAATTGTATTTTTCATAAAAAAATATGTTTATATTTTTTAATACCAAATTTAGTTTCGATTATATAGTTACTGTTTTCTGTTTTTCCTTAACAAATTTGTATTAACATCTTATATTTCGATTTATACATTAAATATGTTTAAGATATCAATGATTATATCTCAAAAATTTGGAATTTAGAAAGAAATTAATAAGCAAAATATAAAACATTATTGACTTTCACATATTTTTAGTTTGATATCGTCAGATAAATATTCAAAATTTCTTTGACTTGAATCTAATTCTGTTACCCCACAACTAAATAATCTGAAAATAATTATCATATTTAATCTATAGAAAATTAATATTTAAGAATTAATTTGGTAAAACGAGAATGGTAATCACCTTTCAAATAGTTTCATCGACATACTGCGGTCTGCTCAAAAACCATTTTTTAATGAAGATTTATTCATGCTGCTTTAATCCTTTTCAAAGCACTTACATACCTACACAGTTAATAATTTTCTTTATTATTTGTATGAATCATTCATCATGCATAATAAAATATGATTATCAAACGAATGTATTTGAATTACAATTTATTTATTTACTCAAGTCACAAAATTATGTAACTTCAAAATTTCAAATATATTAAATTATTTCTTATTTCAGCGAAAATTTTGATGCAATTAATATAAGCCTTCCTGTTCTTTCAAAAAGTATTTCCTGAGCAAACAAAAAAATTGCAAAATTGTTTATTTACAAAGTCCGAATGAAATTTTTTTATGATAAGTTTTTAAAGGTATACAAAAAAAATGCTAATTATTTTAATATCGAAACGCACTGCATAGGATTTGAATAGCAAAACAAAAGAACTTACATCCTGAACATAATTTTGTAGAAAAGGATTCACACTATCTATAATTTTTCTTCAAGTATCTTAACGAGAAATTGTCTCAGACTTTTTTTGATTTTTTTTCCAATCAGGTGATTTTAGTATAGTAAAGTATATATTCCGTAATTGAAGTATATTTTTATTTCTATACTAAACCGATTTTGATGTATTTCATAGCACCAAAATTATTATTTCTATAACAATAATTAATATATGAGTTAATATTGATTTTAATTTCTTAATATATAGAAATGCACTCTAACAAAAATTTTTTTTAAATTTTGTGATTTATTGATTGATAAGAATGTAAAATTGTTACACTGAAAAAATAAGAATGAAAAAATAAGAAAGTGGTTGTTTCTTGCGTTCCACTTGAGCTCATGATTACATCACTTTCTTACAATTCTCACTGGTTGAAAATATTCACGACGTGAGATACTATTTCATCTACGTCTCACTTAATTAATTACGACATCGTATTGAGGCGGCGTAGTAAATCTGACTTGTCTTCTTTAAAATCTAAACTTCAAGGTCAACAATCAATGTTTACTAAAGCTTATACTGAGAGCGAAGATGCCCTGAAATCGAGTTTTATTATTGCATTAGAAATCGCGAAGATATCAAAACTATTCACTGATGGTGATTTTATTAAAGACTGTATGTTGAGAGTTGCCGATGTTTCATTTCTATTTCAAAAGTCAATAATTCAAAATATTACGCTGTCAAGAAACACTGTTGCTTCAAGAATAAATGATTAATCTCAAAATTTGGTTCTTCAAATGAAGGAGATAAATAAGGAATTTACAAACTGTTCACTGGCTGTTGACGAGAGCACTGATACTTTGATACAGCTCAACTTTCTGTTTTTATATGAGTTATTAACAGTAACTTTGAAATAACTGAAGAACTATTAGAGTGCGTTTCATAGACAGGTACCACAACACGAAATGATAATTATTCTTCAACTGAGCCTTTGATAGCAAAATAAGAACTCGACTGAAATATACTTAGCAGCACAACTACGGATGGCACTCTTGCCATGGCTGGCAAACATTCGGGCGTTGTAACTACATTAAAATAGAAAACATCAGGGAATTTTGTGGGATTTCACTGTATAATTCATCAGGAATCATTGGCATCCAAACATTTAAAAATGGACCATGTCACATGCAACCTATAATTAAAATAGTAAATTTTATAAAGAGCAAAGGACTAAATCACCGACAGTTCAAGCAGTTTTTACAGGATATAGACGAAAAATTTTCTGATGTCCTTTATTTCCCCGAAGTTCCTTAGTTCAGTCGAGGAGTAGTTTTAGAAAGATTTTTTGCATTACTCTATTCAAGCTTTCATGTTAGAAAAAGGCAACCCAATTGATTATGACAATATTTGGTGGGTTAATTGTGCCTTTTCGGTAGATATGAATAAACACGTGACTGATCTGAATGTAAAGGTTACAGGGTAAAAATCTGATTGTGTCACTCAAATGTATTTATGTATTCAAGGCTTTGAAGCAAAGTTGAGGTTGTGGAAAAAATCAGGAAAATTATCAAACTTTGGATCAATTTTCCTCATTTAAAATCATTTGGCACAGTGAACCAAAAGAAAAATTGGATCAATATTCTCAACTTCTGCAAAATTTGATCACGGAATTCAACAATCGTTCTGAAGACTTCCACAAAATGAATCAAATGGAATTCTCAATTTTCAACAATCCATTTAATTTTGAAGCTTCACACAAGCACCAGTTCATTTGCAAATGGAGTTGATAGGTATTCAATATCGGATGGTATTTTGAAAGAAAAATTTAAAGAGAAAGGCTCTTACATTTTATACACATTATTTCAAGAGTTTGGATAAATACCCGTAATTAAAAAAAGCATGCAGCACGCATTCTGTGCATGTTTGGTAGCATCTATTTATGTGAGCAGATGTTTTCGTCATGAAAATAAATAAAAACAAACATGGCACAAGACTTACGAATGAGCATCTCCAATCAATTCTGTAGCTTCACGCCGCTTCCCGTAAGCTCAGCTAAGTGAAGCATCATTTGCCGCGGGCAGTGGTTGGGAGGGTGACCACTGTGTACTCTCCTTCACTGGGTTGCTGGAGCTCCGTGGGTTGGGGACGTGTCCACGTTAATCTGTGACGTCCAAAGTCCTCCCGCTGGTGTGGCGTGGATGTGGAGAGGAAGGATGCCAGCTCAGGTGTGGCCTCGTCAACTGACCGTGATTCAAAATTACGAGGCACCATAAAATGAGCAAAAGTCGTACTTTCACCTTCGTGGTGCTCATGATCCAAACGAAAGACGCATCCCTATTGGCTTAATTCGCACTGCCAACGGCATAGCGAGCTTGGCTTGCCAAGTGTCATAGGCAACAAACAAACAAACAAATATAACAACGAATATGATACCTAACATCAATGACATCTCGTCAAAAACAAGAGAAGTCAGGTATGTTTATCCTCGAGCTCAAAATAACTACCCTCTTTTATAACTTTGATATGATTTTTAACAATTTTATATTATAAACTATGTAATTAAATAAATAAAATATTATAATAATTCAGTACACTTTTTTCATTTGAATCTGTCCCGCCTACACATTCTAAATTTAATATATGGTCTCCTGCAAAGTTGAGTTTGTAACCTCTGTCATAAGCATTGGGCCGGATTATTTGGTCATTGGCAGGTATCTCGAAATACTCACCAACACAGATAATGATATACATGCCTGTAGACAGAAAAACTGCATTAGGAATTTCTCGTTGATTAATAATGTTTGTAATGAGCATAGCACAGCATGTTGTACGAATTTTTATGGCGTATACCAGTGGCGCCCAATCTTTGACCTATCACGGGCACAGTTTGAACTCAAAAATTGAAAGTGAGCCATATACAAGATGCTTTTCGGTCACCAACAGATGGTGCTGTTTTTCACTTAATTTTCTTTTAGTGCATGTATATACACACAATTGAGAATTTTTATATCTTTAAATACATAAAGAAATACTAGCTTTATTTATTTATTTTGAAATTAAAGATAAGTATATTATGTTCATTTAAAATAAACTAGCAGTTATTTCATAATAGATTTTTATTTTATAAACTTTTTTTGTGAGAAATATAACAAAAATGTCCTTTTTAAAAATTGTCTGCTTTTAATTTGAAAAACATATTTTTATTGCAAACTTCTATATAAATACATTATTGAAACAATAATAATTTTATTCCTGTTAATTTATCAACTTAAAAACCTATTTTAAATCCTCACAAATTACAAAGCTTATAAAATATAATCATTCAACGTAACCAGTAAATAATGGGAAAGTAAAACAGAGTTTTATACTAGTTAAACTGTGATGTATCCCATTATTAAGTATATAGTAAAAGTAATATATTTAATGCCGCCCAACTTGTCTAGTGGTCAGCGTGTCTGACTGCGGATAGGGAGGTCCTGGGTTCGAATCCCGGTTCGGGCATGGATGTATTTTCTCTCTTTATGTATCCTGTCTTTGTCCTTTCCTTGTATGAATGTGTTGTGAATGGTTGCCTACCCTATAAACGGGTCCCTATGGCATGTGTGTACTGCGGAAGTCGGACTCCACACCAAAATATGGTTCAGTTGGAAAAATGGAGCAGCGCACTCTATATTGCCAGCCTAGCTGGTACACGACAACAACAACAATATACTTAATCTAAAACAAATACCTGATAATTAATGTGATAGCTGACATTGATTGTCTTAAGCCAGTTTATTGTACTCTGGCATATATGTTGTTAAAGCCAAGTCATTCAAGTGTTTATTTATAATTTTCGATCTATATATTATCTTTAAATATTTCATGGTCAAAAATCTACTTTTACAAAAATAAGTAGATCCAAAATAAGAAAACAATCTCCGAAAAGTTTCTTTCATAAGGGGATATTTTCTCTCATCAACAAGGGTCCAAAAAATCTCTCTGATGAAGCCTTGTTTTCAGTTGCAAATTTGAATGAAAATCTATAATTTTCATTTCCAAAATATCAACGTTTCTGTTAAACATATTTCCAATCTTATGGGATACATCTTAAATATTAAGTTCGGCAAATGGGTTTGAGATGAATATTAACATTGGTTGAATTTTATGGGTACTTACGTATTATCACAACCATATTGGCGGCATTATATAAGACCGGGCCAATTCTAATAACGGAATACGCTGACGGGACATGGAGCGCGTAGTTGAAAAGTACAATGTGATAGAAACAGCATGAAAGAAAATAATAAATAATATATAAAGAAAATTAAAAAGTAATTTTTATTTGTATAACTCTTATACCTTTATTTAACGATATATCAATTACATTTTGGTGGAAAATATTGCAAATTGGTTTTTAGAATAGAATCAAAACAATTTTTTTTTATTCTTTTCTTGATCTTGTCGCCATATGAATTCTTCCAAGTAACACTCAAGATGGTGTCTTGCTGTACCCCGTTGTCTCTTGTTTATTCGTTTCGCGGAACATTCTTTTGTTTGTTTGGGCATGCGCACCCGTTTCGGGCTCGACAAAATTATATTTGTGTTTTACTCTTGAATAATTAAATCCAGTGATTTATTTTCTTTTACATGTGGCGAACACAAATCTCTCTCATATAATTATTCCAGTCTATGACTGTTTTATCAGTCTTAAGTTCTTCGTCACAAAATTTGACTGTTGTTAATTCTTTGCACCAGCAATACATGAATCTCACTGCTGTTAATAATGGGTGATACGGCTTTCCTCAAACCAATTACCACTTCTTATTCCCGCGTGTTGATTACAGGTTGCAACGTTGCACTTCCAAAAAATCTGTATTCCAAAATAAAGCCTTATCGGGTGAGGGGTGGTACATTTCCTAACGTCTGGAAAAATGTTATATTTCTATAAAAGTGTAACGGCATCTTTTTCGGTAAATCCCAGATTCGCATTTTAATATTCTACCTTCCCATTTTCAACGAACAGTTAGGCTGAGAAAGGTGACAAGCAAGGAAATTTGAAAAAAAGCACATGGTTGCCAATTCAGCGCCTTAGATGCGTGCGACATTAGGGTTGCCAATTTGGCAAGTTATCCCGGAGGTTGGCATGGTTTCGATAATATATAAGTACCATTTTATGGAAATCAGAGAAACGGAGCTCAAAATTATTTTTCAGTGCATTTAGATTTTCTGAGTATTTCTCAGTTTCAATTGTTTTGTGCTTATTAATAAATTCTGCAAATGGGTTAAATTTTTTTCTTTCATCTGATTTAACCACATATTTTTTGTTCATAACACCGTTAGCGTATACTGTATGTAGATAACTTCCAATATGTAAATAGCTTAATATCGCAAGGTAACTACATAGCATTTTGTGATAATAAATTGCATTTCGTTTTCAGAGGTGAATTTTAATTCAAAATTGATAGCATGTATATCGACGCAAGAGGTTGAAAATGAAATCTGTAAAATATTTAAATGCAACAACTCCTTACTTAATAGAAAGGCAGCATCTAACTCTTCAGCAGTAATAATGTCAAATTTTGAATATTTTGTCCAAAAAGCAACGATTGGCCACGTGAGATAAAATTAAACTATGATGTCGCTTTGTAGATACCCTAAAATTTGATGCAGCGATAAAAAAAATTTTGACTCCTAATGCGAGATCTCTAAACGGAAACATTTTAATTGATGGATGTTATGTTCGCGTGTCACACAAGGGGTGGAAATCGGAAGTTTCCCAAGCAACTATCCTAACAGATGTGCAGTCACACAAAAGAAAAAAATGAATCCCACACTTCCTGTTATTCTACTGTGAGAGGGAGGTTTTTATATTTTTCTCCGTAGAACGTGATTTTTACAATCAGATCACTATGAAATTCTATAGGAATAAACTTATAAGTGCTCCATTTTAAAATAAAAATTGTTATAAATAAAAGAAAAAATTTGAATCATAAATATTTCCTCCCGCAAAAGTGCGCTAATAATACAAAAATATGAAACTAGTAAAATGCTGATTAAATTATGGGATACAATTTTTCAACATATATATGCTGCCAAATTGTCATAAGATATTTTAGATATTAATGTACACATTTTGAGAATTTACGAAAAGTTAAAGCGATAGCTGAATAAATTGATTTAGAAGCACTAAATTGAACATTATTACCAGCGTCGTAATTGCACAAAAACTAACGTCTTTATTGAATTTAATTTAAAGAGTTAAATCAAACTTCTTTTATACATTATCGCATTTAATGTTGTTATTTATTTAAAAAGTTCCTCGGAATAATGTATAGATATTCCATTAAAGTTAAAATATCTATACTGTTTATTTTTTTATAGATGAGTCCTTATTTTTCTTAGATATCATCGCTTGATTATGAGGAATTAAATTAAAACAAAAATAAATGTTGCATAAGAAAAATAAATAAATAAGCAAACTTCAAAAAATCAAATAAAACTTAAAACATTGAAACGGGATATTTTTCAAAAAAGCTATTGACTACTTCCAACAACATGTTTGCTGATTGAGAAAACGAAATAGAAACTGAAGTTGCTATGGACTAGTTATATATTGAGATGGCTTTCCAGCTAATAATATTTACTATTTTATTGGTACACTGACGTTTTCATCAGTATCTGTCTTAATTTTTTGAATAAATTATATTTTATCTAAAAATAAGCCATCACTGTTATATTTAACTTAATCAAAAAATTAAACTCAAATTAGGTTAAAAACTTACAACCATGACACTGTAATTGTATTCGCACGGCAGTGATTCAAAGGTTGGTATTTTGAAATCACGAGCGATTCTGAGCAGCTGAATGTGTAGGCTGTGTGTTGAAGTAATTTCTTTTTCTTTTTTTTTTTAAATATATGTATCAAATTTCCGTTTGTGGAAGTGACTGAGAAATGTGAAAAGATTTTTTTTTATGTTAATTGCTACATTCTTCATAATTTTGTCCTTGATAAAAAAACCTACTTGTACATTTCTCTTTCGTAAACTACGCGTTAAGAATCAAAGTGAATCAACATCGTTTGCAAGGAAAAAATTTTCTTTTATTGTCATAACTTGGAAAGCCAATTTATAAAGCACACTATAAAAAAAATAACAATAAAAGAATTTTAAGCTTCGTTAGGTTATTGTTTTTCATTAAAAATACAAATTAAATTTCATAATTTCATTAATTAAATTTCTTTAATAAGTCATTTCTGTATGGAAGCTTTTTTTTTTTTGATTTTGTGCATCTTTAAGTTTTATAATGACCTCAAAACATATTCCCTAAATTAATATTAATTGATTCTAGAGAGACTATTTCTATATTTTTTTAATCAAAAAAGCATAAAAAGAATATGTATATGCATTTATAATTATTTAATAATATTTAATAAAATGACTGATATTCTTCAAAAATTGTTGCTAAATTTCACATTATTTTTAAAGATTTGTGGTTGTTATTTTTGGTTGATTTGTGCTTCAAAAATTGTGGGTCAATATATGAATGTAAAATATTGAGCTATGATCTTTCCCATTAACATCGGATTTTTTAAATTATAATTCAATAAATTAAAAGTGCAAAATACCCGTAATTTGCAAGTTAATTGTACAATAAATTTAAAAACACAATTATTTTATTTTGAAACATAAATTAATTGATTCTATAAGTTAATTCCATAATATTTTATTAATGAGTCTGTTTTGATAAGGCATTATATATCGGATATATGTGTGTAAAAGTATAAAGTATTTTTAATTTTATCAGTATTGTATTTTTTTAAATAAAGTTAAGGAATTCTTCCGACTGTATATTGAAATAAAATGTCTTAAATGTTTTTCTTCATAACAAGCCTGTTCACATATTTATTAAAATTTTATAAATAAACACCACAATTTAATAGGAAATAATCTTATACCAAACCCAAACGAAGTTTTTCACTTTATTTTAAAAATGCATCGAACATAAATAGAAATTTCATAAAAAAATGAAAAATGTCATTGAAAATGCAAATTATAAAATTGTAAATATACTATATAAATTGTAAAACATTATAAATAATTTAGTTATATGTTAATAAATTAAAATTAAAAATTTTGTTGTTAAAAAACATTATTAATATATTTATACAAATCTTATCTAAATATGAAATGTATTCACATTTTCCAACATATATTAGTTAGGACACGAGGTGATTTTATTATTACTTTTCATCTGAAACATCTAGTCTTAAATTGATTATGAAATGTAGTAAGGCATAGACTTGTAAGGTTTTTTAACCCAAATACCCATTAATCAATCAATCAAACGACCCCATGAAACAACATAACTGTTATTTAATGCTATTTTGACTGGATCAAGTAAAAATACGCTAACTTTCAAACAATAACTCAACCCAACCATCTGTTTTAGTGAATAGAATAGAATAATTTTATCACATTCCTATACCAAATATATTTTTATATAATTTATCTATTATTGTTTTGAATAATTTATCTCGATTTTGATGGAGTAGCATGTGAAAATTATATAATTATTCAGCAAAGTATTTTTTATTCTTTGATCTCCATTAAAATTAATTAAACTTGATGACAATATGATATTGGCTAACGAAATAGCAACAATACTTTATTGTTAGAATACTTTGGGCCCAAATAAATATTATTTTGCTTACCTTATTTAAAATTATCTCATTAATGTAAAGTCGATAAATTAAAAATAAAATTAATTAATTATAAATTATCTGTTAATAAATTTAAATTAATTCATACTGAATTGAGGTATAAGTAGTATAGGCGCATTAGGATGTATTCTTGCAAAACTTTAGACATAAATATGATTAATTAGAACAAGCATAAATTCACATAAATTTCCCAAAATTTTAATTACAGAATTGACAAAAATATGATTGGCGATGTTTTATTAGTAAATAAAATATGTTCGTATTATCATTAAAACTGAGACAAACTAAATAGAGTGTTTGTATACATCATGAAATTTTTTTTACGTCATCCATTGTACAATGTGATTAAAATGCTATCAAATGCACAATATTTATTGCTTATGAGTGTTTCTTCTGAAGCGGCGCTACAGTCGCTTTACCACCGGTAGTTTCTTCATAATTGGGCTTAAATCCTCCATGTCACGGAATCTTAGTCAGAAACTATGTTAAGAATCTGTCTTAGTAACAGTTTTGTTCTTAAGTTTCCTACTTTATTTTGTCTCCAGACTAAAGTTAATTATCCCAATTATTCCTCAAATACATTAAAAATGTATGCGTATACATATAATAATCGCATCTGAATGACTTAATTCCGCGTAGTATAACGTTTTCATATCTGAACGGAAATAAAATATATTTTTTCTATATAAGGTTCACATCATTATGGCTTGAAAACATCTAAAATATAACAGGAATTAAAAAAATCCTTTGAATTTGATTAAAAACAATAAATAAATATAATCACTTATATACAAATATTGGGTTTTGAATTACAAAGAAATTTAGCATCATTTCAAAATTTAAGATAGAAATTTAAATTAAAAATCACAGGAAAAATTGGAAAAAAACTTAAATTAAAATTGATTATTCAGACTGATAATAGTAGAAGTATTTAGAGTATCATTAGATGCTCCTGATGTAAAATAATGCTTTATTGAACTATGTTTAATGATTTTAGTTTAACAGAAAAATCGGAAAGAGACAATATAGATATAGAAAACTCCATAGTTTATGTAAAGTGAAGAGGTATAAGAGGATAAAATGTCGAACTGAAGGATTTGATGCAAGTTATTTATTCCATCGTTTGCAACAAGTGGTTTTTAATTTCACTTCGTTCATTAATATTGTTACTATTAATATGTTGCACACTAATTAGAATTTCCCATAAAATTTTTCTTAATATATGCATAGAAAGTTGAAAATCTGTTCTCTTGTTTAACTGAAGTATATCTAATTTTTCTGCATGTCCGTCCATTTGATGATTTACACCTAGCTAGAATCCAAATGGTTACCGCTCTGTTAGACAGTTCATGGGTTCGATTCCCACTTCAAGATCGGGTATTCATATTAGTTCGGAATCTAGTTTAAACAGTAGATCCAAGTAACCCTCTATAATATAAGTTTAATTAACCCTCGTGTGCAAAAAGTAACAATGCAAAAAGTAATAAGCAAACCAAACCGCTTGGTAATTTCCATCATAGTATATATATAAAGATTGTTTTTATATTACACCTTGGATTAAATGCGCCATTAAAACTTTACTATTTCGTTTAAATATCAATATGAACTGAACAGAAAGTAGCTATGGCTTGCAATTCCGAACACCCATTTGGTTAGAATTGAGTTTTACAAATCAAAGTTATATTTCTTTTGCAAAGTAGTTAAGAAGTACATATAGAATACTAATTGAACATTAAATAAACACAAAACTATTTGAATTATAAGGAAATAAACTGAACAGAATTTTTTTTGCCCTCCAAATGCCGATGGAATAAATCGATAATTTTTCATATAGATCGAAAAATAAAGAAGATAAAACTTTCGAACAATTAATGTCGTTATAAGCATTTGAGTATTTTAGATTATGTAAAAAATATTTTTTTTAATATATCACCCCAAAATACCATAAACGAAAGTATTTTTTATACAAAATCAATTTCTAGTAAACCTAAACCTATTATAGTCAAGATTTTACCTTTTTAATAATTTGGTGCCGAGAACTGTTTCAAATAATTTGTGGCATTGTTTTTCAGAACATCGTATAAAAATTGTTTTACTATTCGTGAAAAAGTGAGGCTTGATTAATTTCAATATACATGAAGAGTGTTCGTATTAAAAGAACTTCGTTAAAAAATTAGAATAAATATATATGCAAAAAAGTAAAAATACTCACAATCGATGAAACATACATACAGTAGAAAAATACATAATACCAAGTTTAGCAAATCAGAATGAATTTATATATAAGAAAGAATAGTAGGAGAGTAGCCAAAAGTAAATTTAAAATTAGAATACAGAAATATGGCCAGTATATGTATATATATATATATATATATATATATATATATATATATATATATATATATATATATATATATATATATATATATATATATATATATATATATATATATATATATATATATATATATATATATATATATATATATATACACACAGACCGATGGCTGAGTGGTTAGTGTTCCTGATTCCTAAGCTGTGCGTCCCGGGTTCGAATCCCGATTCGGACATGCATGTTACTTTCTTTCTTTGTTTCTCTGTCCTTTCTTCTGTGATGATGTATGAATGTGGCCCGCCTTATAAACGGGTCTGTGGTGGTATGGGGTGGGCAACGCTACTCGCCTCCGTGACTTAGTTCACAAGTGCCCGCTGGATAACGACAAATGCAAATGAGTAGCTGTTTCTAGCCTTTTTGTGATGTAATGGGTTCGTCACCCACAAACAAGTGCCTGCTATTGAAATACACAAACACACACACACACACACACATATATATATATATACATTCATATATTAAGTATATTGATAAATACCTTTTTGAAAAAAATATCAGCTAAATATATACATAAATAAAATAGTCATTCTGTTTGTCCGAATTTATCTCGAGGCTTAATTGAGAGCGGCTGTATAGAATAGAACGAAACTGATATTAGAATATTTGTATCTCTAGATAACTTAAAACATATAGTTTCATTTAGAAATTTTTATCACATTTGTTGTTAATTAAACCATAATAAATGCTGATTTAAATTTAAAGTTGTACACATGCTCCAATGCACGCCGTTACGAAACTCATTTCGCTTTAAGATCAAATATGTGTAATTCATTTCCCCTTTTAAAATTATCATTTATGCACCACCGGTTTGAATAGAGGAATAATATGTACACCATTTTTTAATTCTTACCAGATAATCTTATAAATGAAGTAAAGGTACTTACAATTTTTTTTTATCGATTTTTAAATAAATATAATTTTACCCATTGCAGCGAACGTGTTTTCGTTTTCCTGTATACGTCGCCGATAGGAAATGAATTGAAACGCATATGAAAAATATTCTAGTTTAGTATTTTACAGCATCATAATTAATGAGAATTTTTAAATACATTATGACAGATTCGATTTGCTTTTACTAATCCGAATGCAAGACCACATTTAGTGGATCAAAAAGTGATTTGAGACACTGTATTAATTATTGTATTTTTCGCTCAATTACTTTTAGACTTTGTTCAATTACTTAGATAAAATTAGATATTGTTCACAAAATCATCTGTGTGTGACAAACTATTTGACTTCGAGCTTTAAACTGAGTTAGAAGTAATTTTCTTTTAATTTTTTGGATTTTTATTTATTTCGGTGATAAAATTTTGGTGTCAAACATAAAATTCATTGAACTGAGTAATGATTAAAGTAGATTACAATAAACCGAGCGCATTAACTAGTTTTTAAGTATTTGATTTATTATTTTTATAATCAACGATCAAAATAGTTCAGCTCTGTATATTTTTTCGCTATTTTCTTTTTAAACAAAAACTATACCTTGTATAAACACAATTACAGAGAGTAGAGTAATAATAGTTTGTGTGAATGGGCATATTTTAACAAATGTTGTTTCTATTTTGTTGTTGTTGTTGTCGTGTACCAGCTAGGCTGGCAATATGGTGAGCGCTGCTCGATTTTTCCAACTGAACCATATTTTAGTGTGGAGTTCGACTTCCTCAGTACACACATACCATAGAGTACCCGTTTATAGGGTAGGCAACCAATCACTCCATCATTCATACAAGGAAAGGACAAAGACAGGATAGATAGAGAGAAAAAAATACATCCATGCCTGAACTGGGAACTCGTAACACAGGACCTCCTAATCCATAGTTTCAGTGTATGTTGACCAGTAGATAATCTTTTTCGTGCTTTTGTAAATGTTAAAATATTGAAATACATCCCAAGATTTGGTTCTACTTCTTTAACCGATTAACCACATTTTTTTAGTTCCTAAATTTGATCCAAATAACGTAAGATTTATTTGCTACACTGTATATGAAAGAGAATAAATAAAAATTGTCGATTTTTTTGTATTCTGGATTTTTTTCTTCTTGTTTCTTAATTTTTGCAAATTACAATTCTTAGCAAAAGCCTCGGCAGAGATCTGAATCTCTACTGAATACAACATTCATACGTAAAAGATGGTTGGACCAAAAGTCCCTTAAAAATCTTCAGTATATATATATATATATATATATATATATATATATATATATATATATATATATATATATATATGTATATACATATATATATATATATAAAGATAAAACATAAAAAATATTGAAACCAGAAATATAAAAATGGAAAAATACTAAAATATATGATGCAAATGACAAGAAGAAAGCATAGGGACCACGTCTTCATCAGGAGGGAGATGGCCAGTTTTGCAAAATGAACACTCTTTTCTGACATGCTCGAAGGACAAAAGTCTAAATATCTTCAAGCAATTCCCCTGAAGAGTGTTCCTATTAAAAGAACTTAATTAAAAAATTAGAATAAATATATGCAGAAAAGTAAAAATACTCAATAGATGAAACATAAGTACAGTAGAAAAATAAATACTGTAGAAAAATACATACAAAAAATACATAATACCAAGGTTAGCAAATCAGATTGAATTTATATATGAGAATAGTAGGAGAGTTGCCAAAAGTAAATTTGAAATTAGAATAAAGAATTATTGCCAGAATTAGTTAAATTCAAAAAGTTAAAGTGGTTTAGAAATATGTAGTAAATTTGAAATTAAAATGTGTTAATAGCTGGCCATCTCCCTCCTGATGAAGACGTGGTCCCTATGCCATCTTCTTGTCATTTGCATCATATATTTTAGTATTTTTTCATTTTTATATTTCTGGTTTCAATATTTTTCATGTTTTATCTTATTTATATTGACAAATCTATAATGTTCAATAATATCATATAAGTGTTTTGGGGGTTCATAAAGTTACATTTCTTTTCTTTTCTTATTTTTTTCTTTGCAATATTTCTTATTACAGCTTAGACTTATTTACTAATAACATTAAGAGTTTTTTATGTTATTAAAGCACGAGAGAAAATTCGTATATCTAACGATTGCAAAATTAAATTAATATTTTAATTTCATCCATTTCTGTGTAAAAGAAACGATAAAGAGTGAGAAAAATACGTTGCTCGCAATTTAATGTGCATGCCAGGAAGAGTGTATTTGCAAAACTCTCCATAGAAATTAAATTAACGGGACGCGATAAGACATTGTTAGATAAAGAAAATTCAATTTTAGCCAGTCATCAGAAATATGAAACTATGTAGTGAAGTAAGTATCCCTCATTTTGATTTTCCTTATTGAATTTTTCATTTTAGCTACCTGTTGATTATATTATGTAGGAAACTTTATATAATTTAAAATAAGCATAATTTATTGAATTAAAAAATGCACATAAACTACATTTGTCCGTATACTTATGTTCAGTCTTACAATGTAAAGCAAATTATCAACGAATATAAAATTAGTGATACATTAAATATTTGTAATGAATTATGAGTTAAATTTCTTTATTTTGATTTTTTTCTACTTTGATACTAATATTTTTTAATTCTATTCTTTTATTATAATACCACACGCTTTAGATTTGATTTAAAAAATGATTACGATTTAATAAATAGAAAAATGGAACTATTGTTGATTAAAAGTAAGTATTTTAACTTATCCAATAAAATATTAATCTATTCAACAAAAATAAAAATTTATTATCTGATTTTTTTATCATATATCAGAAGCAAATTTTCTGATAATTTAATAATACAAAATTATTAAAATTAGTTTAAAAAAATAACATTAATTAACGAACACAGATCATTGAAATATTATATATATTCGATATAGATTCAGACACAGAGAGACATTATAACGATAAATATAAATTAGATAGAAAAAATCAAATATCTAGTATTAAAAAGGCATTTTAATTGCTGAACACATATTATTTAAATCTATACTATGCATTTTTATGTCTATATTATATGCTTACACTTATGTTGTAAATGTTTATATCATTATTAATGTTATACTATGTATTTATTTCGTACTTTTAATTTTTTGAGCTCTATTTATTGTGTTTAACATATGTGAATGTTTTTTTAGATCATTCTTTTCTTTTTTTAAAAAATGTGATCTCTTTTTTATGTAAAAGAAGTAAAATTTTCGGTCATTTATTTTAAATTTACTTAAATTATTAAGTAAATGCAAAAAATTTTTTAAAGTTTTGCAAACATATTTACATGACAGACTGCTAAATAATTTAGAAAGAATAATTAATTATCTGTACTTATTTATTGTACAAATGAAGATATTAAGAACTTAAGATAATTTTGATATGATAATTTTTAATTAATATAGTATATAAGTAATGAAATGTAATAAAAGAGTACATATGACAATGATTAGATCATGTTTCATCCATAAAATTATATATGATTTGTGTGTGTGTTTATTAAAATTTTGATAAGTTTAATCATATTTTTTCTGCTGAATTTAATTTTAACATCTTTAAACTAATTTTTGTACATTTTTCTTATTTAAAAAGCTTGAGCCATGTTTGAAATGTTCAACTTCTACCAGAAGTTTACAATAATTGAAAAACCAAACGAAAATACTATTGTGGTTATATTAATATAAATTATATAAAACATATTATAGTTATCAACCAACAGGATAATATAGATTAAATCTATTAATTATTTTTTTAATTGTTTACTGTAATAAAAATTCACTAGTAGACAAATTTTACAAAAATAAAACAAATCTATTATAACACATTTAATATATATGTGTTGCAGTGAAACACCGACATCTGATGATTGTCGACATTCACACAGTCGTTTAGTGTATGTTCGAAATATTTGCCTTTATTTCTGACTTACACCAGCAAATGGCAACATTCACCATTGTTAATGGTGAATGTTGAACATATCGGAGAATTATATTTTCTTCACCGTATTTCAATCTCGATAAAACGTCACAAGGGTGACGTAATTTTTTTGCCTGTCTTTTTAAGGGGAATGACTTTGAACTTAATGCAAACAATAAATTTTTTCTTCTCATTTCCATTTCCACCAGGGCATATCTGTGATTGTCGACATAAACCAGTGAGGATCCAAATGTACAAGAATGTAATGAAACATTCCATCTTTCACAAGCATATTTGGTGTATGTTGACATTCACTGGTGAATGGAGATATTCTCCAATTTCAGTCTTTCACGGTAACATATGCATCTAATTGTAAGCATCAGACTTGGGTGTTTAATTAGATATTTTACGTTGAAAAGAATTTTTTCTTATAATGTTAAACGCGTAATGTTGCTTAACATACGTGTATACATAAGTGACAAAATTATACAAGCACTAATGAATATGTTGGGCATTTTACATATTCCACATAAATAACTAGCTGTCTTGTAAACGTGAAAAGATAGCTTTCAGTGCATCTGTAAATATTGCAAAAATTGCATTTGTCCATCATCGACTATCAGAGAAGTTATATCGCCAGACCTATTCGAATTTCAAGAGAAATGAATGTTGTAGCACGTTTTGGTGGATCTTTTAAGAACAAATTCGGAAATATTATGCAAGCATGTCAAAGAAGAATGATATCAATGGCTATTATGATAGTGTCCATAGTTGGCAAAAAGAAACAATTAATTAATGTCAACAATGGATGAAAGTCTAGGCTGACAGCTCGCTAGAGTCAATAATCCGAAAAATGGATCATAATTTTTCGGTAATGCAAACAGTTTTGGCCATAATAAAATCCAATCTTAACATATACCTCTAGAATCTGGTTTCTACAAGACCTGAAAAGAAACTGAGTTCCATACTAAAAATATATATGGTAGAATGGCAGCCCCGAAGCTACTGGAGACTCCTCGTAAAAGATAGGAGAAGAGAGAACTGTTCTAATTTTTCCAAAAGAAACTGCGGTGGCTCTATTTAAAGGACTGACTAGACATGATTGTATACAAGACCATCTCTATAGAATTAGAGCGGTGGATTCCCCAAACTGTGCTTTGTGTGACTTTAATCAACCAGAGATTTTTGAACATTTAAGCAAGTGTACCGTTCTTTCTCAGTATGAAGACATTGTCAAGGTATATATGGTAGAATAGCAGTTCCGAAGCCACTGGAGACTCCTCGCAAAAGATAGGAGAGAACTGTTCTCAGTTTTCCAAGAGAAATTGCGGTGGCTCTATTTAAAGAACTGACTGGATATGATTGTATACAAGACCATCTCTATAGAATTAAAGCTGCAGATTCCCCAAACTGTGCTTTATGTGACTTTAATCAACCAGGGATTTTTGAACATTTAAACAAGTGTACCGTTCTTTCTCAGTATGAAGACATTGTCAAGATATATATGGTAGAATGGCAGTTCCGAAGCTACTGGAGACTCCTCGCAAAAGATAGGAGAGAACTTCTCAGTTTTCCAAGAGAAATTGCGGTGGCTCTATTTAAAGAACTGACTGGATATGATTGTATACAAGACCATCTCTATAGAATTAAAGCTGTATATTCCCCAAACTGTGCTTTGTGTGACTTTAATCAACCAGGGATTTTTGAACATTTAAACAAGTGTACCGTTCTTTCTCAGTATGAAGACACTGTCAAGAAGTATTGGAGGGCCCATGTACAAATGGCTTGAACGCTAATATTTAATTTACAAATAAATATTTGCTAGTGAAGTCAAAGATAAAAATATCACCGTGGTTTAGATTCCACAGTAATGACAACATGTTATCTGTTTGATGAACCCATATTCACCCTTTTTCAAATCATCACGTATTTTTAGATATAAAGAAGGACCTCAGAAACATTTAATCATGACTACTTGCAACCAATTGTGAAACACTGTGGTGGCTCTCTCGTGGTCTGGGTTACAATATCCCTGTACGTTATAGACTATTTATGCTGGGAGAATAATTACCATGCACAATAAAAACTTTCTTGCCAATAAATTCATCCGTTTGTTTAAATAATCTTATTGGAGTGCAACTGCTCTTTGAAGATGAATCACTTCTATTCGCACAAGATGTGCCCAAGAATGGTTTGAAAAATATGAATATGAAACAAAGCATCTCCGCTTGCTTCTTCAGACTCCTAGCTTTGAACATTTAGGAAATTTGGTTGGAGTACCAACCATTGGGCTTGATTTCTACCATCGATCACTCTTTCGAAATCGGAGATAATTTTACATTACGAATGTCTTCAAACTTTCTTCATCTGCCGTGGATTATCTGCTTACTTTCAACCCAAGTCATGTGTAGTCT